>CM042154.1:97225610-97260610 GCA_023376005.1 Doryteuthis pealeii
TCCCCTCTCTCTCTCTCTCTCTCTCTCTCTATATATATATATATATATATATATATATATATATATATATATATGTAGTGTGTGTGTGTGTGTTTCTCCTCTTCACAGTCACCTGCTGTCAGCCCTACCCCACTTTTGTTGTTGTGTCGAGGTGTAAAAGCGGATATAGAGTGGAGGGTAAAGGAGAAGGCAAATGGCTGACCACCTGGTATTTAACGTACCCTGAAAACAGGTAGGACTACATTCCCACGGTCGCCTCGCTTGCGTATACATATGTATGCGTGCATTCGCTCATTGGCTCCTGTGTCTGTCTCTGTCGTTCTAGATCCAGTGCGTGCGAGCATGGGTGCTTGGGAACTCGGGCGGAGTTGTTATAAAGACGATAGGACGAAGATGATAGAAAGGTAATAGGGTGATGGGCTGGGGGTGGGCAGGGAGATATGACAATAATGAGGGACAGAGAAGCCGAAGGAGGAGTGCTTGGGGAGGAGGGGGTAAGCAGAGGAGGAGGAGGAGGAGGGTTCATTATCGGAGGGGGGGGTGGGGGGAGGGGGTCAGCTAAGAGCAGTTATGAATGTTTTCAAGTGGGATGAAAAATTGAGCGATGAGAGCTTATTGTCACTAAGAAGAGCTATTTACATTGCGTTGAGGGTACAGGAATGAATGAGTCAATCAGTGAGAGAGAGAGAGAGGGGTTAAGGGAGAAAGACAGAGAGGTTCAAGGGAGAGAGAGTGTGTGTGTGTGTGTGTGTGAGAGAGAGAGAGAGAGAGAGAGAGAGAGAGAGAATGAGAGAGATAACAATAAGTAGATCTTAAGACACTGACGCACCTAAAAGAAGATATCGAAAAGGATAGTTCCCCGATGCACGGATGCAGTAATTTGGTCGGACAAACGTCCTGTACACATCGTGTGTACTTGGACATACATGCCACACAATCTGTACCTATATACCTACCTACCAACCTACCTGATCTATCTATCTATATCTATCTATCTATCTATCTATCTATCTATCTATCTATCTATCTCAATGTTCTATCTATCTATCTATCTATCTCAATGTTCCTATCTATCTATCTATCTATCTATCTATCTATCTATCTATCTATCTATCTATCTCAATTCTATCTATCTATCTATCTATCTATCTATCTATCTATCTTCCTATCTATCTATCTATCTATCCATCTATCAATCTATCTATCTATCTATCTCAATGTTCCTATCGGTCTATCTATCTATCTATCTATCTATCTATCTATATCTATCAATCTATCTATCTATCTATCTCAATGTTCCTATCTATCTATCTATCTATCTATCTATTTCAATGTTTCTATCTATCTCATTCTGTTATTATCTATCAATCTCATTTTGTTTATCAATCTATTTACTTCAATCTGTTCCTGTATCTCTCTCTCTCTCTTCTCTCTCTCTCTCTCTCTCTCTCTCTCTCTCTCTCTCTCTCTCTCTCTCTCTCTCTCTCTCTCTCTATTTATTTATCTATCTACTCCTATCTACCTCTGTATGCCTGTCTCTCTATATCTCTCTCTCTCTATGTATATATAAGCTGAAGATAGTAACAGATATAGATGTATATGATTCTGTTACTAGAGAGAGGGGAGGAGAGATAATAAATAACAAATAATCTTAAAATACTGGCTCAACTTGGAAAAGATGCATCCACTTATTCTCCCTCCAGTAATGGGTAAATATTAGGACAGATTGGGCTCTTTAATCTTGGCGAGGCAACCAGTCTAAAATAATTTTGAATTCAAACCTAAGAAAGAAATTGACCTTGTGTCACATCCTACTCGTGCAGAGGGGTTGGTACATATATAAAATACTGATGCACCTGAAGAAAAAAGCAAAAGGGTATATACCCAATGCACAGATGCAATAATATGGGCAAATCTCATGTACTCGTCACGAGTACTTAGACATACATGCCACACATATCGTATACATATTTGATAAGTATAGGGAGAGAGACCACGCCTGCGCTTTAAAGATGCCTGCAAGAAGTACAGGAAGACATGTCACTTCAACACCAACACATGGGAGGCTTATGGAGAAGACCGTGCGACCTGGCGACTGCTCCTCAGACAAGGAACGAAAAGGAATGAAAAAGAAAGGAAAGAAGCGGCCACAGAAAAGAGAGCCAAAAGGAAGGAGAAACAACAGCATCTCCAGCAAGCATCACTATTTGTTCGCAGCTCACTGCCATTCAAAAATTGGTCTGTTCGGGCACTTACGCAGTTGCAGATTTTTTAAAAATGGACACTACGCCATCGTCTTTAGTAGACAGAAGTATGCCAACACAATTTGATAACCGTTGCTAAGTTTAACACAAGGTTGCAATAGGAAGCAATCGTGAGGATCGAACTCACACGCCAACGTGCCACAATTGTATAACATTGAAGAATATTAAATTTTACATTTTCGCTAGATATCTCTGTTTATATGTTTATATACTGATGGTATACCTCGATCAATCTATTGCCCAGCTCACTGTGCCATGAGATGAAAAAGTTTGTTTTTTTAATCTATTTCAAATAGTACCACTACTGTTTTTCTGACATTAGGCCGTTATTTGAGGTGAGCACACTCGTGCACTCAATCCAAAATTTGTATTTATCTTGAAGTGAAATACAATGAATGTGTACACGACTCGGCATATAGCCGGAGGTTTTTGAGTTGGGGGGGGAAGGGTGTCGAAACTGGTCATACTTCTACATGGATCTAGATAGCTAAGATTCACTCGCTGACCGATCCATTCAAAAATAAAATCTTGCATTCTTCTCTTACACAGCCTACATTCACCAAAATACCTCCTTCGCTCTATGACTTAACCTACTTAAAATCGTTCCCATTTTCCTATGGATTTCATTAGACCACTCCGACAACTTTACTTACTTTACTTATTTGTCTTATTCTACCGCATATTAATTGTTAGCTTTTTTTGTTTGTTTTAGTTAGTTTGTTTGTTGTTATTGTTGTTGTTTTGTTTTGTTTTTTTGTTTTTTTTTTCTATCTGACGACACGATTGCTGTTTGAAATTTCAAGCAGTAGATAAACTGTCTACGGCATTATTTGCTTTCTGTTTTGAAGGACCATTCCTTACTTCTTTCCGGAACCGTTTTTTTCCAGGAGTGTACATACGTAATTGCACGTCTGCTTGTCTGAGAATGATACCAGACACTTTGACGTCATATTAAAGGCGTCTACAGAAATCGACTGGACACAGATGATAGCACCAAATCTATTTTTAGAAACTGAAACACTTTTATTCTAAGAGGGGCGTCAGTAGAACGTCCGCCTAAGAATCACCAGGTTCCGGGTTCGATACCGCACTCGCCAACTCGACGTATGAGTAACATAGGGACCAGTGCGTTGAAGTGAGGAGCTGATGGTAAGTGTGGCACTCCGACTCAGACGCTAAAATAATCTCATTTGTCAAGCGCTGATACCGATTTTAGGCCGATCCGTCGACTTTCACTTATTCAAAGTGTATTTTTCTAGCATTCACCGTTTGACCTGATTTAACCAATTAATTCACATATATCTACAACAACTATATTTGGAGTAGTCCCTGTAGCGTAGTGGTTAACGTCCTAGGCTGCGACATCGTTGTCAGTGTGTTCGAACTTCAGTGATGATATAACGTTTACTTTTGGACTTAATACCCTTAGACCCCTCAGTCATGGTTTTTATATATATATATATATATATATATATATATATATATATAAAAATGTTGTTCTGGTTCCAACGGGAGAAAATTTAATATTTTATAAGGTCCGCAAAATGTATTATGTTCTCAGAAAAAAAAATTTATTCTTTTTATCTTACATACGCGACACGTGTTTCTGATCTGTTGTCTTCTTCAGGCATTGAGTTATTATTTTGGCAGAATATGTCCGATATTTGATAGGTTGTGTGTGTTTCTGCAACTTTTCTATTATAATGCTATATATATATATATATATATATATATATATATATATATATATATATATATATATATATATAATTTAGGATAGCGAAGGCATAAATTCAAAAGTTTTTGGTAACTGAGAGTTTCTCGCCAATGCGATTTTCACAGTGACAGTTACCAAGCGATGTTGACTTCGCTAGCCTAACTGAGGTATATATGCTCTATCAATTATATTGACCACTCCTTACTTATATTAATATAGCAAACTACGCGCATGCACACACACACACATACACACACACACACACACATATATATATATATATATATATATATATATATATATATATATAAACTAAAAGAGACTGACTGTCATGGAATTCAAAATATTCAGACTCCCTCTTTTCAAATCCATTAAAATAAGAAGGAAACTGAAGCACCTACGTATTTAAAGATGTGTTTACGATAAGAAATCCGACCTCTTTGCCCGCTTTGAGCTCCGAGATACGACATTTCTTTCCTCAACATGGAGGACATTCTGTCGTTTTTTATTGAAATAAAATTATACCATAGAATATAGACATGAACTTAATCAATACCATACAACATGATCACCAATGGTGCTAACACATTGTTAAAACCAATTACTAAGAAGTATAAATATAAATACACAACGTATATTACTTCCTAACCGTTAGGCATGACATAACCCCAGACGGGTTGATATGCCGTTAAAATCAATCAACCAACCAACTAATATACTGTCTAATTCTATACCCTAAATTTTCACTCTGAGCTACATAGTTTTTGTCCCCTTCAATAGACAGCCTTTTTGATGATAGAATATACTATCTAAAATAAGTAAAGAAGCAGCTTAGATCTGCCAATGAGTTTTCCTGTATGAACGTAGTACAAACAATAGAACAAATAAAGGAACAAAAAAACACTTGTCTCTAAACATTTTTATTGTCCTGAAGGAAACTGGAGATACATATTTGATATATATTTAATTATAGATAAATATTTGATACGTATATAACAATAGAAACATTTTAACGTCGACATCCTGTTTATCAGATGGTATTAAATCACCCCGAGGTTTCTTATTTTTCATTTTTATTTATTACTTTTCCACATACTGTCGATTCATTAACATTTCTCCCTCCCATATATATATATATATATATATATATATATATATATATATATATATATATATATATATATATATATATATATATATAAATAAGTAATCCACAGACACGTGTTTCAAGGTTTCACATTTCATCAGTGTGGCTATACCGTAACAGCTACCTCTGGCCGGGTTCGAGACCCGAATGAACTTTCGTTCGCCATACCTTTAACCCGTACGGCCAGAGGCAGCTGTCAAATATAGGAGAATAATTAATCGCTACATTTCTAAGCGGAAATGAAATTCACTAGAGTCCTCAAACGTTTGTAAACAAACGCGAGGGTTAGCTAGACGCCATAACGGTGAATCTGCAATTAAGTCCCTATTCAGAGAACTCAACCATTACTGGGAGTATATATATAATAAATAAGTAATCCACAGACACGTGTTTTAAGGTTTCACCTTTCATCAGTGTGGCTATACCGTAACAGCTACCTATGGCTATATATATTGGTTTGGTGGTTGGTTTTGAAGGCAATGCAAGTGTAAAGAAAAAAAATGTTAACTATGATGTTGTTTATTAAGCTGAGATTTATTCTTAATATTTCGAGATAAAATCTCTTCGACAGAAAATTTCTGAAACTGAATAAGTCATCCACAGACACCGTGTTTCGACGTATCACGTCTCTCACTCTATATCTAAGGTATCCTTGGTATGAAGTTAAATTACATCTAGTAGTGAAGTTCCAATTCTGAAATTCTGAAGAATGTAGAGTACCCCTTTATCGTCATTACTCCGAGGCCCAGCCTGACCCGGAGTGGTAGAACGTGTTATGGATCAAATAGATTTTTTTTTAAATGAGTTTGGAAAAAACTGAATTCCCCAAAAGAATGACTAAAAACAAAATGTCTTCGGCACAAAATAACCCAACAAGGGTTGACATGCCGTATAATCCAACTGACCAACCCATCTCTAAGCACTTAAAGCCTGACAAGACATGTAAATATGATTCACTCTGTTAAATGATTTCGTTACAAACATTAAGAGAGACTCGAAGTTTAATATTATATATATATATATATATATATATATATATATATATATATATAATAAGATAAATATATAAAGGTTTTACATATCTATTTATTAGGTGACAAAGGAACAATCACAACCATATTGGTTTCATGCGATGCAATCATCAGATGAAGATGTTTCAAATGTAAGGAAACATCTTCACCTGATGATTGCATCGCATGAAACCAATATGGTTGTGATTGTTCCTTTGTCACCTAATAAATACATATGTAAAACCTTTATATATTTATCTTATTATATTATATAACAGCTCTATTTTATATTGAGCACTCTACCAATAATACTGCCTTTGGTACACCATTCCAGCAAAAGCTGAAACAGTGACCATCTCACACTATAGTATATATATATATATATATATATATATATATATATATATATATGCTCACCCACCCCTCGTAGGTTGAGCACTTTGGAGGTGATTTCGCTGATGACCGCCGAGTACGCTTAAATCAACGCCCTCCTATAAAACGGATAAGGCACTCTTTGGTGGCCTTTACATATATACATATGTATGTATTTATCAGTTAAAATCCTCGTTTCAGTTTGTAGGTACTGATGGCCGAGTGGTTAAGAAGTCTGGCTGTTGATAAATTGAACGGGTTTCCATCCCGGTTGGAGGTAGCCTTCTGATGTCAAGCCACACTTTAGAGACATGATAAGTCGAAACACGGTGTCTGTGGATGACTATAATATAATCTATCTATCAATACTCTTGTTCCTTATTCTTCCGACCGTTATCATCTCGTAAGAGGTTTTGATTAAAAATGAGACCGTCCAAATTGTCCAAAAGGAGATGCAAAAATGTAAATCCTGATTATCTGGTGTTGCATATTTCTTATGAGTGTAGTCATCTCAGCTAATTCCGTTTTTATTATATAGAAAAAAGGGAAGAAATAGGACATGCTACACAGAAAAAATATAATGAGAAAGAAAGAAAGAAAGAAAGAGAAGCGATAACGTTAATCTGTTTCAATGGAACATAATAAAAAAGATGAAAAGAAGGAAAGAAAGAAAAAAGAGTGAAAGAGAGTTAAATCAAGATTATTATACTTTTTACATATTGAAGTATTTTTTTCAGTAGCTCTTAAATAAACACATCAAACGTTGTAATAATTAAATTATCATATTCACAGGTCCTGCAGGTCAAGATTATCATACTTTTTACATATTGAACTATTTAGCAATATCTCTTAAGTAAACATATCATACAATTGAATTATCGTACTGTGGTATATCCATAGGTCCTGTTAGTAAAGAGAATTAAACCAAGATTATTATACTTTTTACATATTGAACTATTTAGCAATATCTCTTAAGTAAACGTCATACAATTGAATTATCATACTGTGGTATATCCACAGGTCCTGTTAGTAAAGAGAATTAAACCAAGATTATTATACTTTTTACATATTGAACTATTTTATAGTAGCTCTTAAGTAAACGTCAAACGTTGTAATAATTAAATCATCATACTGTGGTATATCCACAGGTCCTGCCAGTATATTCAATAGTGTAAGGTACACGTCGATATGCCACATCAGGATTGAAACGTGGTCCAATGAGAACAATACGTTATCAGGTCACGTGTTTGCGGGTACATATGGAATTGGGTTGTTATTTTTTGTATGACGTGTGCATATAAAAAAAGAAGAGTAATTCGCCCACGTAAGTCAGTCTGTTTGAGAAATTGGTCGGGGCTATTCTATGACACGTCACCCCTGGAGTTGTGAATTAGTAGTATCTCGATTCCAATTATAACGTTTCCTACTGCGACTTTCGGATTGGTCCCCTTCGCTTCCAGTCCCTTCCTTGTCAACGGTGTGTTGAATTTAGACCTGATGAAGTTCCTTGGTCGAGTTGGTCGAAACTTTACGCCAAGTCGACGGGTCCAAGTTACCATAATAAAAATTAAAGTGTAAACCAAACACCAAAATAAAGGGAAAAAAACATAGGTGCATAGTAGAAAATGGACACGGCGAGACGTGTTCAAATCGTGGACGAGGCTGTTTGCATTTCTCAGAGCACTATTGCCTATGTGAAAGGTATGTATCCAACTATTTTCCCTCTAGCTATGGGTAAATAGTAGGGCACACTGGGTTCATTAACCTTGGTTAGGCAACCAGTCTAGGAAAAGGAAAACTCTGAATTCAAACCTTTTAAACTCTGCTTAAAAATTGACCGTGTGTCACATCCAATATATCCGGCTAAGGGGTATATTAGTAAAAGCTGTAGTGAGGTACACACGCAGGTAACTGATGTGTCGTAATAGTAGGCGTTGTAGTAGGCAATTGTACCACTACAGTGTTAAGTATTTATGGTGGACACTAATCAATCAGATTACTGTGAGGGGAGTACCTAGGTATATCCATATTCATTACATCAACATCCTACTCATGTGGAGTGGTTGGTAAATACATATACTAGTGTTGGATCAAACTCACTACATAACAGTAATCATAATTAGGAGGAGCCCTCATGTAATGGTTATTGTCGTCGGTAATGAACACGGCGAGACGTGTTGAAATCCTGGACGAAGCTGATTGCATTTAAAATAACGCGAATAACCTTGGGAAAGGTATGAATCCAACTAATCGTCCTCCAGCTATGGGTAAATAGTAAAGCAGACTGGGCTCTTAAACCTTGGTTAGGCAACCAGCTTAGAAGAAGGAAAACTCTGAATTCAAACCTGTTAAACGCCGCTTAAGAAATTGACCTTGTGTCACATCCTGCTCGTGCAGAGGGACTGAGTAAATATGTATTTGTAAATAAAACAAAAAAATAATGCGTCTTTATTTTGGATAGAGTATGTATTTATCCAGCCCTTCAGTCATGATCAGGATGTGACACATGGTCAATTTCAAAACCGAGCCAAGCTGGTTTGAATCCAAAGTTTTCCTTCTCCTAGACCGGTTGCCGAACTCAGGCTAAAGAACACAGTCTACCCTTCTATTTATCCATATTTCCTCTCCAAAGGTAAATAAAGTAGTTACCCATTATCATATAAAACCTTCTATTACATCTCTTGTCCCTGTTACTTCCCCTGTTTTATCATTGCCTCCCCTTTGTGTAAATCTTTAGCTTTCTGAAAGGATATAAACTCCCAAGAAAACTGCAGCTGTATTCTAAGTAGAATAAAGCTTTCTCAAGTCCGACCGTGTGTGTTCATTTATTATTACAGCATGGTTTAATACTTCAAGGTAAAAATGAATTTTTCAACGTTTGAATTTAAGTTTATCAAAACACGTGTTCTCAAAATTTGATAGGAATACTTGATGCGATATAACTGTAAATTATTTGTTATTAAGAATAAGTTACTTGAAGTTATGATTATTTACTAAGGATTATTATTGGTTACGTGAAACAATATGACTGTGTTCCAAAAAATGACGGTTATTAGATAGAAATACTTACTTGAAACCATATAATTATAAGTATTAAATAGAAATAATTGAAACCAAACAACTGTGTGCAAACAATTTGTATTAGATTGAAATACTTGATATCATATAATTAGGTACAAAAAACTCTTCAAAAACAACAACATAAAAGACGTAAGTATAAATGTACACAATCAACACTATTGGCCTCAATACAACTTCTGAATTATACATTTTAAAAAATTCGCGTATTGTAATGTTCATTTATTTAAGGAATTTTTTTTCGGGGCTCTTCGCAGAAATGCGTCCCGGCCTCCTGTCTTTAAAAAAATGATAAGCGGTGACAGCTCAAAAAACAACCCGCGCTTAAATAGACACAGGCAGCTTTGCTAATATTTTGCAACACTAGCTTGCTTATTACACCATGATGGGACGACACAAATACCCAACCCGTTCGTCACATGTAGGATATGAGACAAAGTTACAATTATGGGACATCCAGTGAGGATAGAACTCGCTATTTAGTAGTAATGGATCTGATACACTAGCTTGCTAACCATTACCCCCCTCCCCAATCGGACGCCTTTATATCCAACCCGTTCGCTACAGGTAGAATGTGACAAACTCACAAGTATGTGGCATCCAGCGAGGATCGAACTCGCCACTCAGTAGTAATGGATCTGCGTGATTACTTTGCTTACCATGGCACCACGATGGGACGACCATCATTTTTTATAAAGTAATAATTAAAAAAGTAATGTTGGTGGAGTGACCTATTGTCGGTATCAGCCCGACTGCGAGGGAATATATCTCCTTTTCGCTAGTGCTAGATCAGGGAGATTGTTTTCTTGATGAAGTGGAACACCACACCTACCATCAGCTCTCCACTCTACCGCACAGATCCTATGCTACTCAAACGCTGAGTTGGCGAAGACCAATATCGAACCAGGAACCTTGCGATTCCTAGGCTAATACTCTTGCCGGCTGACCTATGAAAACTGGCCTTCCGGGGTTCCCAAGCAGGCTTCCACTCCCTGGTCGGAGGGGCGGGGGATTCTGGCATAGTACGCGCCGACCCTACATGAATATTTACGATGCGAAATATAAGTGGCGTAAACGAAGAACTATGTCGGTAAAGAAGGTCCTTTTGACGTCATCCGCTAGTCTAACAATTGGAGGAAGTAGGCATATCTATCATAGAGCTCTTAAAATAGTAGCCTCAATTCTTAAGGCTTACATCACTCTTTTTGAATCGGCGTACTCTCTGACCTTCCTCAGGTATGTCATATCCGGTAACCTTTGAATTAAACCATCTAATTCTCACAATGTTTGTTTGTGTGTTTTAAATTTGCATATATATATATATATATTATATATATATATATATATATATATATATGTGTGTGTGTGTGTGTGTGTGTATATATATAATATATATATATATATATATATATATATATATATATATTTATCTTTGAAAAAAAGGAAAAACTCAACACCGTTATTCCATAATAAATTTATTTCGACCAAAATTGGGGCCTTTATAAATCTAAGTTGATTTAATAAAATATTGCTCTGTATATATTCTAAAAAGATTATTATACATTGAGCTCTCTGTAGTGATTTAAAGATTCACTGTATTTATACATACTGGATCATACAATATTGATACAGTGTATCTTAGATATCACATATAGAATCATCCCTTACTACCAAGTTTTAGATACTTCACACACACACACACACACACACACACACACACACACACCACATATATATATATTATATATATATATATATATATATGCAGAATAGTTTGATTCATACTTTTCCCAAGGGTAGGGCATCTCATCCTGGTGTAATGGTTAGCAAACTAGTCTCGCAGATCCATTACTACTGAATAGCGAGTTAAAAGACCTTGTGTTAATCCGGTCTGGATGGAAGATCAGTAGATATTTTTCCTCTCGGTCTGTGTGTGTATGTACGTGTGTGGGGATAGAGAGAGAGAGAGAGAGAGAGAGAGAGAGAGAGAGAGAGAGAGGAGGGAGGGAGGGTGCGTCCTATCGTGGTGTAATAGATTGTTTCGCAGATCCATTACTACTGAATTGTGAGTTCGATCCTTACTTGCGATTTTATGTCACATCCTACTCGTGGCGAACGGGTTGGGTAATACCTATTCATCTACGGCCAGTTAAAGGTGCGCCTAGCGTAACGGTTATCATCGTATGAAACGGAATCGGTGACCCGAGTTCAAATCCTGTAGGAGCTTGGTTGCATTTCACTTCGCCGGGGGAGGGGGTTTGCTAGTAATACAAATTATCAAGTCTCATCTCAAAATTTCAGATAAATAATTGGATTTGGTTTTCAACGCATGTATGTTCGTCCGATCGACTGGCCAGTTGATCTTGAATGGGTTAAATACTTTCGGCTTTTTTTTTTTTAATTTTTTGCTTTTTTTTAAATTTAAGAAAGTTTTTTTTTATACGTCGCTATTATTTTCTCTCAACAAACTTTGTTTTCTGACAGCAAAATAAAAATAAAAATAAAAAATAAAAATAAATAAATAAATTTTTGGTAATCCTTAACTTGTTCCTCCTAAATTCCTACTATAAAATAAATTGAACCCTCATTTTATGTCCGTGTTTTTGCAATAAATGTTTTATTTTTCTTGTACCCGTTATTTTAAACTTTTAGAATATGCACATTGAAGTGAATATTAAAATAAATATAAAAATATATTTAGTATTGTAAAATAACGGCTGCAAGAAAAATAAAACATTTATTGCAAAAACACGGACATAAAATGAGGGGTCAATTAATTTTATGGTAGGAATTTACGAGGAACAAGTTAAGGATTACCATTTTAAAAGAAAACAGAAAGAAACAAAAAAAAGACCAAAAGCAAACAAAAAACCAAAAGAACAAAGAAGTCTATACTTAAAAAAGAAATAAGAAATGTTTATCTGAATCAAAGTTGTTACATTTTTCAATAACAGTTTATATATGCGAGATCCTATTAAACGTCTGTTCATGCTTGCTGTTGAGCAAGCTAATCTAAGAGACTATTATCAGCGTAATGAATTCAATCCCCACTGGGTGCCCAGCATTTGTGGCTTTGTAACAGACTAAACTATGCTTAGTAAATAAGTGACATGTGTCGAACAGAAGAAAAATGTCGGCGTTCTTTTTTTTCTTCTTCAAATAAGATTAGTCGACTTTCTGAACGCATGTTCATGGAAGAATCGTGGGAACTATTTACCTACCCGTAATATATATATATATATATATATATATATATATATATATATATATATATATATATAATTTAATATACCAAGCGTGTTGGTAAATCCTTGCGGTGAGAAAACACCCAGCAAATAGTTTGATTGTAAAAATATACTACCAAACATCAACCGGGGAGAAAAATTTTTTTGAAAAAAAGAAAAGGCCAAGATAGTCGTACCAACAAAAAATAATCTATTGGTACAGTATTTGGCCAAAAGAAAAAAACAATTTATATGTATATATATGTATATAAGATATATATATATATATTCATATAACCGATAGGAGAAAGCTAATAAGTAAAAAGTGCTCAATACCTAAGTAGAGCAAATAATAAAGATAAATCTAATGAGTCAGACGAACCTACTATTAGTTTCGCTTAATGCTCTTCAGGGCTAAGATCTGACTGAAGAGCATTAAGCGAAACTAATAGTAGGTTCGTCTGACTCATTAGATTTATCTTTATATATATATATATATATATATATATATATATATATATATATATATAATATCCCTCATAAATAAGTACACAACTAACAATCGTCTTTTTAATAAAAAGTTATTTTTTTCCTGAATCAAAGATACCAGAATTTTATCATTTTTAGCAGAACTTTATACAATCAAAATGGTTATTCCTGGAGATTAAAATAAAACTAAAATAGAAAATAACAAAAATAACAAAATCCCATGAGCCTTCATCGGAAGAACTCTCCGCGCATGTGCGAGAAAGAGGATCCACCTCCGACCCCCAAGAGAATCTCTCAGCGATTCGAGTTTAGGACTTGACTGTGTCTAGTCACTATACTGGCCAGGGAAACATTTCCTTGCTACGAGTTGGCTATGACCGATGAATAAATCCTAAATCATAACACCACCTTCCGTCTGTGTCTCTTTCTTTTTCCTTCCTTGAATTCCTACCTTTTCAACGTGATCACCAAGTAAGATGGGATTAAAAGCAAGACCCTAAGAACACTCACTGAGAATAACCACAACTACCTTTTAAACCTTAAAACACAAAACCCTTTTGCAACCCATATATCATTAGCTATTGTTTGTTACTAAACTCCACAACATTGAAACTCTGTAACCAAAAATATGAATATGTTGTAGTCCCAAAATAATCAATTTTATTGTTGATGTGTTGCAATCGTATTTTTGATTACACATGTGTTTATTTTTTTGATTAAATATTAGTTTATTATTTGATTAAATATTAGTTTATTATTTTTGATTACATATGTAATTATATTTTTGGTTACAGAGGTATCACAATTTCATTTTTAGTTACAGAGGTGTCACAATTTTATTTTCGGTTACAGAGGTGTCACAAATTTATTTTCGGTTTCAGAGGTGTTACAGTTTTATTTTGGGTTACACATGTGTTACAATTTTATTTTGGGTTATAGATGTATCACAATTTTATTTTTTGTTACTGTTGTGTTTCAATTTTATTTTTGGTTACAAAAATTTTGTAATTCTATTTTTGGTTACAGAGGTATAGCAATTTTATTTTGGTTTTCAGAAGTGTCACAATGTTATTTTTTGTTACGATTGCATTAAAAATTATTTTGGTTATAGGTTTGTCGCAATTCGATTTTGAGTTACAGAGATGTAATTATATTTTCGATTACAGACGTATCACAATTTTATTTTTGGTTACCGAGGTATTGCAATTTTATTTTTAGTTACAGAGCTGTCACAATTCTTTTTTTCTTCTTTTTTTTTTTTTAGTTACAGAGGTGTTGTAATTTTATTTTTGGTTAAAGAGGTATCACAAGTTTAGTTTTTGTTTATTTTTGGTTAGAGATAAGTCACAATTCTATTTTGGGTTACAGAGTTGTTCTAAGTTTATTTTTGGTTACAGAGGTTTTTGAAGTTTCACAAACAAAAATTGGAAGATTGATAAGAATTCCAAGTTAAAATATAATGAAAACAAAAATATTTTGTCAAAAGATGTGAAGCGTTCCAGTAATTTCCGGACTGGTACCAAATATACTAACGAATGCCGAACGTGCCAAATTCGGTACCAATGTACCTAATTTAGCGGCCCTTAATGGAAGTAAATATTTGTGGATTCCAAGAATGTGGCGTCCTTTCTATTTCCTGTTCCGAATAGATTTCAACTTCCTGTTCATTCTGCTCATTTACCTACCATCTTCCTTAAGTTTTATTTCTGTTTTTGTTTTTTTGTTTTTGTTTATTTATTTTATTTTATTTTATTTTATTTTCATTTTTATTTTTTTCATAAATCTTCAATGTTTGTGGTTGATCAGCCATTATCCTAATATCCAGGACTGGATCAACCATTAAGAAATATATTCAGGTAGTTAGAGCACCAAAAAGAGAAGCAAGCAACGCATCTTTTTTCTTTTCTTTTCTTTTTCTCAATATGAAGGTGTTGTATACCTCTTTGTTTACTTTCTTACTTCTTTTCTTCTAGCGTCTCTTCTAGCGTCTGGACTTCGTCTTGGGGACTTCGTGTCTGGTCTTCCATTGGGGATTTCTCTTTATCAGAAGCCCTGTGTTATTGGTAGTTTTTAGATAATAACTCAAGACTTCGATTTACTTAGATCATATTTTATTTCGAAATCCCCACCAGACTACCTGCGCAGATTGAGTCGGAGCGTGCATAACACGACTCACCACCGTCGTGGTTTTTGGCCGACTAACTAAAAAACATCTCTTTCTAATCTATACCGGAAGAGGGTCTCCTCCACCGATTCTCACGGTATCCACCGGAAGGAGGATCAGGACTGAGGTCAAGCCTTGTCACTCATCCTTCAAGGCCACCGGCTTCAACTTATAACAGCCATTTTGATTTCTCCACTACTGTACATAAATATTAGGAATATTATGCTTTTAGCGCTAGACCAGGGAGATTGTCTTGCTGAGATGGAGCGACACACCTACCATTAACTCCTTACTTTACCGCACAGATCAGATTACCATGCTACTCATAGTTGGCAGGGAGCGGTATCGAACTAAGAACCTTGCGATTCCGAGGCGGGTGCTCTACCAACTGAGCTAAGCCGACACTTCTTTATTGAAGGTCAGTTGAAATTAATCCGCCTTTTATTTATTTTTTATGCTTTACTAAAATCTACTTCTGAAAATGATAATTTGTAAAGAAAGATTTTGTGGAAATATAAACTAATGCGATAAAAAGTAGCTGAGATTAAGATGAAAGATATCCCAATCGAGAATATGAAAGGATTTGGGCATCTCAAGTGGTGTTAGCAAGCTAGATTCGCAGACCATAGTTAGTGAGTTCGATTCTCATTAAAAAAAAAACTCAATTTCGACTCTTTGCCTACTGTTGTATACCCTTTCTTTACTTTCTTTCTTACTTCTTTTCCTTGTCATCTTCTAGTGTCTCTTCTAACATCTCTTCTAGCGTCTGGACTTCTCTTGGGGGCTTCGTGTCTGATCTTCCATTGGGGATTTCTCTTTATCAGAAGCCCTCTGTCATTGGTAGTTTTTAGATAATAACACAAGACTTCGATTAACTTAGATCATATTTTATTCTCGAAATCCCCCACCAGACTACCTGCGCAGATTGAGTCGGAGCGTGTATAACACGACTCACCACCGTCGTGGTTTCTGATCGACTGACTAAAATCTATTTCTAATCTAAACCGGAAGAGGGCCTCCTCCACCGATTCTCACGGCATCCACCGGAAAGGATCAGGATGAGGTCAAACCTTGTCACTCATCCTTCGAGGCCGTGGGCTGCAACTTATAACAGCCATTTTGAATTCTACACTACTGTACATAAATATTAAGAATCTAATGATTATGTAACACTACTTTAAACCGCTCCCAGTGATTACCAGTCATGTCGGCTGGGGCTCTAGAATACACCGACTGCGCCTATGCAGGGGTAAGACTCCCTCAAATGGAGTCACCTATTGGCCAGAGGTGGCGACCCGTGATTCTAAAGGCTAGAATCCTGGTGGCTGATTCGTCCATGACATGCAATACTCCACTTTGGTCTTTACTTAGGCTAGGCGGTCAGTCGGAGAGGCCCCTTCCAATCAATGGGCTTGTCACGTCAAGCCCTAGCACCTATATGATTTCCCCAACCCTATTGCCCTTATGGCAACACCCAACCCCTTTAACCATATATGTGCTAGAAGGCAGTGGCTGGCGGTCTTAGGGTCCTGGGTATGACGTTAAACTTTAGGGTTTAGGGTTAGTTTAATGGGAAAATAATGGGTAGTTAATGGGTAGATCCCATTTTGGAATGTAAACAACTCGGTAGATCACATATTGGGTTAGAAACCATTCGGTAGATCACATATTGGAAGAGCACCGAAAAAATAAGTATTAAAAAATGTCTTTAAAAAAATTCAGTTTAAAAAAAACAAATGTTGAAATGCCGTAAAATCCAACAATCAAAACCAAACACCACAACACCTCTCCCACAACTACAATACCACATCCAAGCAAATTACAAAAAACTGATGATTAGTTCATTATAATCGAGCAGAAGGACTCAGATTACAATCATAATAGGATTTTATTTGAATGGAATTAATTCTAAAGTGAATAGATAGTGAACTTTGAAATATTCCATCGTACAGGTAAAAAAAACATGCCAATAAAATTTTGAACAGCTGTGAGGGAAATTTGGAAGGCAGAGAGTTAAATTTAACCTTTGACCTGTTAAGATTAATTTAATACATTTCATATAAACAAATGGGTAATATACATTTTCACAATCCGCATCTTCATCATCAAAATTCTATATTTCAATTGGAATGGCTTTATTAGAAAAGCAGAACTGATATTAGGGTGACCACCTGGTGAAGTTCCCAAGAATATGTGGACTGGGGTAGTAAACAGGTGGGAAATGTTTTCTTTGAAATCCTTAAACCATAAAGATTTCCCGAGAGAAGGATTAATAATTAAACTGGATATGGAAGGGTTAATAGATTAAACTGATAAGTTAATCTACGGAAATGGGTATTTTACTCATTTAAAATCTCATGATGAACAACATTTTTTGTAAAAGTAATTCCTATTTGAGCGCCCTGACTTTCTTGAATGCTAGATTGTACAACTTAATGTAATATCAAAAACTAGCAGGACCTGTGGATATACCACAGTAGGATAATTTAAGTATTACAACGTTTGATATGTTTACTAAAGAGCTATTGCGAAATAGTTCAATGTGTAAAAAGTATAATAATTTTGACTTAACTCTCTCTCTCTCTCTCTCTCTCTCTCTCTCTCTCTCTCTCTCTCTCTCTCTCTCTCTATATATATATATATATTATATATATATATATATATATATATCTTCTTTTACTTTCTTTCTTTCTTTTCATTCGTTTAAAAAAATCAACCCTTCTATATTCAGTTTTAACTCTTTGCCTACTTTAAACCGCTCACAGCGCCTCTCCCATCACTACGATACCACACCCAAGCAAAATACAAAAGGTATGGTAAGTTCATTATATATATATATATATATATATATATATATATATATATATATATATATATATATTCCTTCCACATCGATGATAGTAGGATTAGGATACTCACATAAATACCCACATAGGTTAGATGGGGCTCCTTAGTCTTGGTCGGCAATCCATCTAGACAAGGAAAAGTTCGTTATGAAACCTCATTCCAAGGAAAGGTCCGGCGAATAAACCCTGATATCGAATCCGAAGCTGGAGTTCCTACGGCGCTATCGTTGCACAAACAGCATTGTTTTGTTTTTTGGGTTTTTTTTTTAATTTTTCTTTATTTTTGTATTTCCTTTGAACCACAACGGCAGCGTGGAGAAGGATCTGCTGCTTGGGCAACAGCTCATCTTTCATATATATATTTACCAACTCCTCCGCACGAACAGGATGCGACACAAGGTCAAAGCGGAGATTAACAGGTTTGAATTCAGAGTTTTCTTTCTCCTAGACTGGTTACCTAGCCATGGTTTAGAGCCCATTTATTTACCCATAGCTGGAGGGAGAATCGGATTTATACATTTCTCAAGGGTATTAGCGCCATGTGAAATGCAATCAGCTTCGTCCAGGAATTGAACTCGGGTCGATGAGCCCATTTTCTACGACTCTAACCATTTGACCACTCGCCGCCTGGCAAGTTCATTATAAGTGAAGCAGAAGGAATCAGATTATGATAACAATGGGACTTTATTTGAATAGAACGAATTCTGATGTGAATAGATAGTGATATTTGAAATATCCCATTATACATGTAGAAAGAATACCCAGATAATTTTGTACAGCTGTGTGAGAAATTTGGTAGGCAAAGAGTTAAACTTGACCTTTGACCGGTTAAGATTAGTTTAATATACTTGATATAAATAAATGGATAATATACATTTTCTAAAACCGCACCTTCATCTTCAAAATTCACGCTAGGACACTGGCCCGGTTTCTATAAAACTTTAATCATGTTTTTTTGTTTATTTTATTTTTTGTTTTGTTTTTTATTTTTTGTTTTTTATTTTTATTTTGTTTTTTTTATTTTTTGTTTTTTTATATTTGGTCTTTTTATTTTATTTTATTTTATTTGGGGGGGTATATTTGTTTTTGTCTTTTTTATTTTTTTCGGTTTTTTAATTTTTTAATTTTAATTTTTTTTTTTTTTTTGGGGGGGGGTATCTATTTATTTCTTTTTTGTTTTGTTTTCTTTATTTCTTTTTTTTTTCATCTTTATTAGTTATTTGGCGAATAATACTTGTGTCACACACACACATATTGACTCTACGTATATTTGATAGTAGTATTGATTCTTTTCTTTTTTTTAAAGAATACTGGTCTTTTGTTAAAGCATCATAGCAGCTCTCAGTTAAGTGTGCGTGGGAGGAGAGATCTGTTGTGTTTTCCTAAGTCTGGTATAAGGTCATCATGAATATTAACAGCTGTCTTCTCTGTGTTGGCGTTTGTCTTCGTCTGGCACGAAAAAGTTTTAATAGTCAGTCTAATAGCGTTTCTTGTAAGCAAAAACATAAACAAACCCACTTTTTCCTCCAGCAGTTATTTTCTGCATATTAGCATTAGTATATATATATATATATATATATATATATATATATATATAATTTACTATTATTATTGTTGTTGTTGTTGTTGTTGTTGATGATGATGATGATGATGATGATGATGATGACTGAACCAGTCAGTCTAACACAAACCTTTGAAAAAGAAGAATGCGGCTCGTCGAAATATCTGGAAAATAAATGGATCAGTTCTTAATTTATTTCACTCATTTATTTCATGCCACTAATAACAACCCAAAAATATTTTCCCGTGTATATATATATATATATATATATATAATATATATATATATATATATTAGCAAGAATATGCACCCTCCGGGCGTAAGTATTTAAGTTTTAATGTAATGAAATATATCAAATCAGAAAGACTAATGAAATTAAATAACAACGCAAATAAAAAGATTACACTTATTCTAATTATACTTTAATTGGTTTCTATATAAAATCATTCACATGATTGATTTTAATACATTGGAGAATAAAACAATGATATTAGAGATCAATAACACCAAGTTAATTATTCATTAAACCCGATTTTGTTAAAATCAGTATGCAAATTAACCACACCACATATTATGTAAACCTTTATTTCTTTGTGGTATAAAAGACACGTTGCAGGGTTTTAAATGCACTAATAACATGGGCTGTTTTGAGGCAAATCTAACTCAAATTTTCATAGAGACATCGTTAATAAATAAGATTTATTCTATTCCTTAATGATTTTGACTAAAAATTAAATACTCATTCATAAACTTACGCAATTCCTGAGGGTTATGTGACGTAAGCAGCGATGTAGTCTCGGTTAGAAAAAGATAGACAAACACCGAATTTCCATTATAACAAGAAATACATTGGGATTAATTTCATATTCCACTAACATCTGTCCGGTAGGTTATGGTAAAAAAAGCTCCTGAATTTCCAGTCTACCCGAAAAAATAGTATCTTACTCATTTAAAACCTCATGATAAAGAATATTTGGACCATATGACATTTTGGCACCCCTTTTGCGATTTTGATTCATAAGGAACTTTTTTTCATTTACACCGTCAAAATCCGGTTGTTTGTTAACAGACGATTTTTATAGGATTTTTTTAAATTAAAACTAACCCCTAACCCTAACCCTTATCCCTAACCCTAACCCAAACCCCTAACTCTAACCCCTCACCCTAACCCCTAACAAACAACCAGATTTTGACGGTGTAAATGAAAAAAATGTCCTTATGAATCGAGATCGCAAAAGGGATGCCTAAAGGTCATATGGTCCCAATACTTTTGTAAAAGTAATTCCTATTTGAGCACCCTGTCTTTCTTGAATGTTGTATTATACAACTTTTACTGTAATATTAAAAATAAATGGATATATATTTTGAACGATAGAAAATCTTAAGGGCTTGTTAATTAGTTTTTATATCTAGTAGCGAGACCTGTGGATATACCATAGTATGATAATTTAATTATTACAATGTTTGATATGTTTACTTAAGAACTATTGCATTTTCTCAATATGTAAAAATTATTAAAAAAAACTTGATTTAACTCTCTCTCTCTCTCTCTCTCTCTCTCTCTCTCTCTCTCTCTCTCTCTCTCTCTCTCTCTCTCTCTCTCTCACACACACACACACACACACACACACACACACTTTTTGTTTTTTTCTTTCTTTCCTTTTCATATTTTCATTATGTTTGATTGAAATAGATTAGCGTTATCGCTTACGCACGCTCACCCCCCTCTCTCTCTCTCTCTCTCTATTATATATTATATATATATATATATATATATATATATATTATATCTTTCTTTCCTTTTCATCATATTCCTTTCTTCTTATTTCTTATCTTATAATAAAAATGGTCCATTACTTGGCTGAAATGATGGATAAAACTTATTTATCGTCGTAAAATTTTGGGGTTGATATTGTTGGAATATTTGTGTTTATAGTTATTTACTAAGCTTAGCTTAGATGTGGCACAAGGCCAGAAATATGGGGCGCCCAGTGATAATCGAACTCACTAACAATGGTCTGCAAATCTAGATTGCTAACCAATTCCCCACCTGAATTCATAGACTAGCCGAGATCACGTGGTTTTATCCTTCACCAATTACCAGCCATAATGTGGCTGATACACTACTTAAACACTAATACCTGACACAGTTTATTTGCAATCATTGAGAAGGAACTTACGATACTAAGAAGAACCAAAGGATTTTTTACCAGGGGATTACCAAGGATCAGGATTCTTTATCAGAGGATTACCAAGGATTTAATTTGGAGTGGCTAGGCAATAAAATAAAATCTTCCCCTGGGATCGAAGCTGTTAATTTTATTACCCAGCACCTGAGGCTCGACGCATTTTTGTGCCTACCACCCATGAGCTTTGGCTTGTGGGTAGGCCCACATAAAAATGTCCTTGTGTCACGCCCTTATAAGTGGGATCAGAGGCAAATAACTTACCAAGGATCCAATTCCACTGGACAAGCGCTCTGGCTTAAAGCCTACAGGATGGCCCATAAGATTGTAACAGATATTTTTTGTCTCTAGTCTGAGACTGCTAGACTGCTAGACTGCTACTGACTAGTTCTAGTAATTTTGGTCTAGATTTTTGGTGGTAAAATGACGATTTTTTCTTCCTTTCTGAAAGCCATGATACTCGAGGATCTTTTTCTATTTTTGGATTTGATGGATTAGGGACCGTTACAAAATATATTAGTTGTGTAACGAAGTAAACTCTTAGTATGGCAGGGGGAGAGAAAATAAGTAGATAGATAAATACTTAGTATTTTTTTTAATGTTTACTTGCGTGTCACTCCTGAATTTATTTCTTCTGAAGATAAAACATATTCATCGTCGTGAAATTTGTGGGGTCGATATTTTTGTTTGAAACTGCTAGGCTTCTACAGACTAGTAGTTCTGGGGATTTTGGGGATTTGGGTCCTGGGGATTTTGGTCTATTTATACTTACTAGATTTTTGGCGGTAAAATAGACGAATTATTTTTTCCCTTCTGAAAACCAGGAACCTTTTCTATTTTTAGATTCGATGGGTTAGGGACCGTTATAAAATATATCAGTTGTGTAACATACATAGCATAGGGGGTAAGTAAATAAGTAGATAGGCAAATAGTTAGATGGAGAGAGAGAGAGAGAGAGAGAGAGAGAGAGAGATGTCTGTTGAAGGGAAGTGTATATTTCACCGAACTGTTACAAAAGAAAATGTCATTTAGAGGAAAGTGTATGTTTCACAGAAGAGTTATAAAAGAAAATGTCATTTTTGGTACAAGTTTATATTTCATAGCGAAATTGGGAGAAAAAAACCCATAAGAAATTGTTTCTAAACACAGAAACTAATTCTTTATTTATTTATGTCTCTTTGCTTTTTAAACTATAGTCATATTTTACGGAATAAAAACAAAAAAGAACACTTCTATTTATAATTCTAATACTGTTTGAGTATTCTAGGGAAAGCGAAAGAGTGTGAGTGGCGACAATTGACTGGGACAATCGTGTTAAATCTAAGTTACTACATGCGCACTTATTTTAAACGTGTCTCGTATGTGACTCACTGGTCATGGACACATGTGTATTATTTACGTAATTACACACACAAACACACACACACACACACACACACACAGAAATATATATATATATATATATTGTGTGTACACATACATACATATCACACACACACACACACACATATATATATATGTATATATGAGAGTGGGCTGAAAGTTCATGTGATGTCAAATCCTGTGTTGAATTTTTGGCCAATGGGATTCAAGCACGGCAACATCGATGCAATAAGTGTGCTGTTCGCAAGAATTACTTTGTGGAAAAATGAACCTAATTCGGACACATTCCAGTATCTTCATCAGAGAGTATCTTGATTAGCTTCAGAACTTTTCAGCTGACGCTCATATATATATATATATATATATATATATATATATATATAGTTAGGTATATTTATAAGTAGATCACTTGGTCTGAGAATCGTATAGGTGAAAATCAGTCAGTTACCAAGCGCCGTTGACTTCATGTCTTCGCTAACCTAATACACATAAATACACATAAACACACACACACACACACACACACACACACACACACACATATATATATATATATATGTATATATATATATATATATATAGTTACGATTGCGACATAGAATCAAAGGTGCTTGGTGACAGTCAGTTTCTTGCCTATGTGATTAATATATAATATATATATATATATATATATATATATATATATATGTGTGTGTGTGTGTGTGTGTGTGTGTGTGTGTGTTGATGTTGTTGTTATTTCACTAGAAGGCGGTGGCTGGGGGTCTTCATGTCCTGGGTATGACGTTAAAATCTATCTGATAGTGAGGTACCAGTTTTGTAGATCTGGGGAATGTGGAGTGCCCCTTCATCGCTATTACTCATAGGTTCACTCTGACCCGGAGTGGTAGTATCCGTTAGGGTCCTGTCTATGGGTTAAATAGAAACAAATATGTTTGAAAAGAATTGAATACCAAGAATGAATAAAACAAAAACGTCTTCGGCATAAAATAATCCAACAAGGGTTGACATGCCGTAAAATCTAACCAACCTTTATTATTATTATTATTATTTCATTCCATTCGAGTTTTTCACACCTGCATTAGCCGGTGGTTTACTGGAGGTTGAGTGACAGCAAGTCTCCTCAGGTCTCCAGGACTCAGTATTCCAGCCGATTTCAACAATGCTGTAGTCTCGATTCTTCCTCTGATTTCCAGTTCATCCACTCTTTTCCATACCTTTGGGGACCGTTCCTAGGGCACCAATTACAATTGGCACGATATTCACCTTCATGTTCTACAGTCTTCTTAGTTCTCTAGCAAGGTCCAAGTATTTGTCTATCTTTTCGCTTTCTTTCACTTTCACTCGGTGATCGGCCGGGACCGCAAAATCCACGAGATGACAAGTTCTCTTCTTGTTGATCAGCACCGGGTCTGGTCTCCTGGCTGGGATTAGGGGATCCGCCTATACCTCATAGTCCCAGAGACTTTTGTGTGTTTCATTCTCCGGGACAGATTCCGGTTTGTGCATAATTGAATTTCTTGCACAGTTCCCAGTGGATCACCTTTCCCACCTAGTTATGTCTAGTCATGTACTGTCTTTGTGCTAGTTTACTGCATTCGCTTATTATGTGATTGACCGTTTCGTCTTTTTACCCACACATTCTGCACTTTCTATTCTGTTGTGTTTTATCTATTTTTGCTTTTATATAATTTGTCCTAATGGTATTGTCTTGTGCTGCGATTATTATTATTATTATTATTATTGTTGATTATGCCTTACACAGAAATTTGAGTGACAAGTCTCCCCAGGTCTCTAGGATTCTTCTGAGTATTCTACCCGATTTCAGCAATGCTGTTGTCTGGATGGTCTCAATTCTTCCTCTGATTTCCAGTTCCTTCAGTCTTTTTTTCTAAACTTTTTAGGACCGTTCCTAGTGCATCAACTACAATTGGTATTACTTTCACCGCTTTTTCAATTCTCTGGCAAGGTCCAGGTATTTGCTATCTTTTCGTTTACCTTCATCATCACCATGTGATCTGTTTGAACAGCAAAATCTACCAGTTGACAAGTTCTCTTTTATTTTACTTCATTTTATTTATTTTATTTATTTTATTTATTTATTTATTTATTTTGTTTTGTTAATCAATACTAGATATGGTCTTCTGGTTGGGATAAGGTGATCCGTCTTAATCTCAAAGTCCCAGGGAATTGTATTATTATAACCAGCAACCAACCAGCACACTCACTTTGATTTTTTTCAACTACGCTTGTTATTTCTTGAGCACCATCCATCTGCAACATCTGTCACCCTCCCTTGTAGCTATATATCTTATTTCCTTCCATATTTTCTTGTTTAATAACTTTTTTACATATCTCTTACCTTTGGATTTGCTCTCTGATCCATGTCGATCTTTTTTTTCTTTTCTTTTCTTTCTTTTTTCTCTTTTCTTTTTCTTTTCTTTTTTTACATTTTCTTTTCTTTTTTTTGTTTCATCATCTCTTTTATTCTTAGAATTGCCCTTTCCATTATTCTTTGTGTGACTGTTCTGGCAATTTTCTTAATGTCCATGTTTCACATCCACACGCCATTGCTGATATTATACAATTAGTTGAAACTTTATGCTTTGAGCAAATTGGTAAGATACTAGTCATCAAGCCCTTGTTTTTACTAAATGCCTTTCCAACCTATCGTTGTACGTTTTCTTTTTTAATTTCATTTTCATGAACATTCTCTAATTTTACCATCTGTCTATCCTAAGTAATTGTATTCATGAACTAATATATATATATATATATATTATATATTATATATATATATATATATATATATATATAGGGGGATATGGAAATGAATCCGACAATATATAGAAATAGAAAAAAACAAAATGTTCCGAATTTATTATGACGTTTAAACGTTTCGGTTTATGTAAAACCTTCTTCAAAAAATCTTTTTCTCTTCGTTTTATCATATTGGCCTGAAGAAAGTTTTACATAAACCGAAACTTTTAAACGGCGTCATAAATATCATAATAAATTCATTTTTTTTTAACACTTCGTTTTTTTCTATTCATACACACATCATTTCATCATTGAATAATTGGCATCTTTCCGTCTACAAGAGACAATGGCTTAGTGTCCAAAAACAAGTGGAACTACATAGCGTGGGCGGATCTATAAGAAAGATCAGTTGTTGTCCAAGCAGCAGGCCCTCCTTTGCTGTTGTGGTTAATAGGAAATACAAAATTAATATAAATAAATAAATAAATAAAACAATGTCGTTTGTGCAACGATATCGCCGTAGGAACTCCAGCTCCAGATTTGATATCAGGGTTTATTCGCCGGACCTTTCCTTGGAATGAGGTATAACCGCTAGGAAAACGGAGGTTTCATAACGGACTTTTCCTTGTCTTGATGGATTGCCGACCAAGACTAAGGAGCCCCATCTACCCCATTTGGGTATTTATGTGAGTACCCTAATCCTACTAACATCGATGTGGATGGCCGTTGGATCCACCGAAACTCACCCGCCCTTTAACAGCTCTTGTTTTTAGTGATGCTGGGTGTCCACACATACAACTCGCCAGACAAACAGAGGCGTTAGGTGCCAGTTTAGTCGCCGAAAATCCAACCATGGAACAAGTAACACTAGTTTACATGGTACTAGTAGCAGGTAAGAAAGAAGACTTGTCTTATCCTGACCTGACTCAAGCCGACAACCCGACCATGGAACAGGCAGTACTAGTTTACATGGTACGAGTAGCAGGTAAGAAAGAAGACTTGTCTTGTCCTGACTTGACTCTGGTTCAAGTATACACTGAAGGAAAGCTCGAAATCATTACACATGAATGTGCTACTTCTAGTAGCTAAATCTGAATCGTGTACAAAGTAAAGATGCAACACTTCTGACGTTCAACGCCTACAAATCAAATATGATCTTCAAGGCGCCACTCACAAAGAATTGCCTACTAATACGCGCTCTTTGAAGTGTATTGTGTGTGAGCGTGTGTTATTGTCAAAGGTAAGTTAGGTGAACCATATGAAGAATGAATGCTAACAATAAAATGCAAGCCAACTGCGCTAATCTATCTCCATATTCTGCCATGCCCTGTCGGCAGGGACTGTAGAATTAAAATCCCCTATCTAATGGAGCCACTTGTTTGTCGTGGACGGTGACCCGTGATGCTTAAAGGCGGAATCCTGGTGGATGAGCAGTGTTATATATTCTTTTCTTTACATTTACGGTATATTCTTCTTTTCCGTTGAAGACAAATCCGTAATGTACTTATCTTTTCTGTTGATTGTTCTTAGCTTGGGCTGAGTATTCATTTGGGCTGAGTATTCCTTTGGGCTGAGTAGTAGTTTTTCTTACTTGCGCTGTGTCTATCTTCTTAGATGTTTCTTCTTAAAAATCTGGTTGAGACATCCTGCGTTGTTTGTTTGTTTGTGATTAACAACACAAGACATTTCTTTGGTGAATTTACATTTTTATTAAGCTCTTGGATCCGGATCACTCAATCGCGCTTGTGTGAGAATCTAGCCAACCGCTATCGCGTCTTCATCTTTCGACGACTAGGTAGAAACTGACTAGAACAAAACTATCTCTCCCACGCTAAACAGGCAAACAGGAAGAGTCGTCACGCACAATCCCTATAACCGTTAAGTTTGAATTGAAATAAATTCTCTACACTAACCGTGCATAATTAAATACTCATCAAATATACAACAGCAGTCTATGACATGGAATACTTTACTTTTGCCCTTAATTAGGCTAGACGGGCGGTCGGAGAGGCCCCCTCCGATCAATACAATGGCCACGTCAAGCTCTAGTACCTACATGATTGTCCCAAACCTATTGCCCTTATGCTCCTTGTCAGGAGGTGCTTTTTATATATATATATATATATATATATATATATATATATATATATATATATACCAACCCCTCCGCACGAACAGGATGCGACACAAGGTCAATTTCTTAAGCGGAGTTTAACAGGTTTGAATTCAGAGTTTTCCTTCACCTAGACTGGTTAACTAGCCATGGTTAAGAGCCCAGTCTGCCTGTCAAACGCCATTTTGTCAAACTGCCACTCAGGTAATATTTGTAACAGGTGGGAAGATAGATTAGATAGATAGAGAGAGAGAGGGGGTGCGTGTGCACGCGCGTGTGTGTGTGTGTGTGTGTGTGTGTGAGGGAGAGAGAGAGAGTGAGAAATGAACAAAATGATTGATTTATATAAATATGAACAAAACGAAATAGATAGATAGATAGATAGATAGATATGAAAAGGACGTGATAGACAGAAATTATAAGAACAAGATATGAACGGATTGAGATAGATAGATAGATAGATAGATAGATAGATAGATAGAATTATCTGATAATTTTGAAGTATAGAAAATAAATTAACTGTGAGTAGAATAGAAACGAACAAACAGCAAAATTAACATAACACAGTTTTTCTAGCTTATTTGGTATCTAAATCCTAATTATATACAAGTAAATGTTATCGCTCTAACCTTTTCTTACGATTTCATTATGACTGTTTGCTTAAAGTTTGTGTATAAATTGTACAAACTTATTTCTCGAGCTCTCATTGGTCATTACCAAAGGCACAGTTGAGATGTTATTATTATTGTGTGTGTGTGTGTGTGTGTGTGTGTGTGTGTTGTGTGTGTGTGTGTGTGTACCTGTGTTTGTATCTGTGTGTTTTGTTTGTATCTGTGTGTTTGTTTGTTTTGTATGTGTGTGTGTGTGTGTGTGTGTGTGTGTATCTGTCTGTCTGTATGATTTTATGTGTGTCTCTTTGTCTCTGTGTGTTTTGTTTATTGTTGTTTTTTCTTTTTGTTGTTGTTTTTTTTAAATTCTGATAGATTTTTATGCATTAGTTGTTTATTGTTGTTTTTGTTGTTTTTATTTTTGTCTCTTTTAATTTTTTTTTTTTTTTTTTCTTTTTTTTTTTTCTTTTTTTTTTTTTCATTATGACATTTCGTACGTTATAAAATTTAAATTTGAATTTAAATTTAAAATCCAAACAAATACTTACCTGGCGCTCACGCCGGGAATGAGTAAACTTATCAGCTTAGTACCAGTGGGTCTTACCCCCCACCCCCACATACACACACCTTTTCTTCCCCTCCCCCTCCAGTTAGTACCAGGTAAATAGATAATGTTTACCAGGTAAATAGATAAAGTTTATTGCTCAGCGCCTGAAGCGCCGCTGAATTGGGAATGCCGACGGAACTAAACTAAGCTTGTGATTCATTTTGGCCTTGAGGGGAGGTAAATAAATGCCTACATCAATAATAACATCTGATCTGTATCTCCAAAATGGCTAATAATAACTCAAAGCACTCATAAAAGTTCGGATGATTTTTACACACTTATAATGGAGATTCGGTGTCTGTCTGTAACTGAAACGGTAATCTGAACATTAGCTACATAAATGAGAGTATCCTCCCCTTGTTTGTTTCACTTTGAAGAAGCCGTATGTTTTAGTCGGCCATTTTCATTTCACCGTAAATCTACACTGAAAATACGAATTTGTTCGAATCAATACAACTGCATGTTTTAACAGGAAAATATCATGAAATGTGTTCTTAAAACAATTAAGTTCATTTCAAATAATGCGCAAGCACAATTAAGAACACATTTTATGATATTTTCGTGTTAAAACATGCAGTTGTATTGATTCGTATTTTCAGGACTCTTCTGATTCTAGCTGATTGTAGTAGTACAGTAGCCTGGATGGTCTCAATTCTTCCTCTGATTTCCAGATCCTCCAGTCTTTTTTTCCAAGTTTATTGGGACCGTTCCGAGTGCACCAACTACAATTGGTATCACTTTCACTCTCATATTCCACAGCTTTTTCAATTCTCTAGCAATGTCCAAGTATTTATCCATCTTTTCGTTTTCCTTCAGCTTCACCCAGTGATCCGATGGAACCGCAAAGTCCACCAGACGACACTTTTTTTTTTGTTCTTTTTTTTTTTTGTTAATCAATACTAGGTCTGGTCTCCTGGCTGGAATGAAGTGATCCGTCTTTATCTCAAAGTCCCAGAGAATTTTATGCGTTTTATTCTCAATAACAGATTCTGGTTTATGCATATACCATTTTGTTGTATGGTCAAAATTTAATTTTTTACATAATTACCAGTGGATCACCTTCCCAACCCAGTCGTGCCTAGCTTTGTATTCCCGTTGTGCTAGTTTGCTGCATTCACTTAATACATGGTTTACAGTCTCATCTCTGTTACCGCACAGTCTACATTTACTGTTTTGTTGCGTCTTATCAATTTTTGCTTTGATATAATTGTTCTTAAGGCATTATTTTGTGCAGCAATTATTAGTGATTCGGTTTCTTTTTGAGGTTTCCTCTTCTTAACCATGTCCAGGTCTTTTTATGTGCAACCTCTCCTATTTGTCGTTTGAAGTGCCCATATCATTGTTTTTCTTCCAATCATTTTCTAGTTTTTGTTGTTTTTCTGTTTGTCCATACATTACATCTGCTGTTGTTGGCTGCCATAAGTAATCTTTCTTTGCACTTTTTTTGTGTATTCTTCGAGTCCTTGGATTGTAGCCTCTACACAGTCCTCTATGTTGGCAAGACCTCTTTATTATTATTTTTATTATCATTATATTATTATTATTATTATTATTATTATTATTATTATTATTATTCACACCAGGGTTAGCTGATAGTCTTTCACTGGAGTTTGTGTGACAGCAACTCTCCTCAGGTCTCCAGAACTCTCCTGAGTATTCCAGCTGATTTCAACATGCTGTTGTCTGGATGGTTTCAATTCTTCTTCTGATTTCCAGTCCCTTTCGTCTTTTTTCTAAGCTTTTGGGTACCGTTCCAAGTGCCCCAACTATTATTATTATTATTATTATTATTATTATTATTATTATTATTATTATTATTATTATTATTATTTATGAAAAATATAAGATCAAAGATTAAATACAAATACATAATAATACAAGAAATGAATGTAATATGAATAATACATATATTCTATTTTCTTTGTTGGAACACTGTACCAGTTGTTCCTAACATTTGTTGTTGTTTTTTGCTGACAGCTTTTTTTTTGGGGGGGGTCGTAATTTTACCTTTATGGCCCCTTTATAATAATAATAATATAATAATAATTATATATATATATATATATATATATATATATATATATAGTCGCGACAATTTGACAAACTGGTTTCATATTATCTCCTCAGGCAAGTCTTGTTTTATTATTTGACTTGCCTGAAGAGATGAGATAACATTGAAGCAGTTTGTCAAATTGTCACTAGTCCTAACATATAAAATGAATATATTATAATATTTAAGATCAATTTCATTTTATGATATAGGGTACTCTATATTTAATAACAAAAAATTAATAAGCTTTAGTGGCGTCGAGAACTTTTTCAGGCAAATCTTTCTCACTTGCATTTATCTTTGGATCCAATGTAACATCTTATTCAGTGAACATAGTGCAATCGGTTGCAATTAATCGGTACCTCGATTAATTCAGTGGCTTAATCCTGAAGATCCTTATGGTGAAACTCGAGTAGGTTTCTTTTATATCCATTTTTTATAACATATATATATATATATATATGTGTGTGTGTGTGTGTGTGTGTGTGTGTGTGTGTGTGTGTGTGTGTGTGTGTGTTGATAAATGGAAGAAAAAATATATGTATTGGTACGGATGAAATTTATTATATATCGACACGTGTTTCGACCAGAATTTGCTTACACATACAGTGTTCTATTAAAAATTATATGTTTAAGCAAATTCTGGTCGAAACACGTGTCGACATATGATAAATTTCATCTATACCAAAAATCTTTCTTTTTTTTTTCTTCTTCCAATTATCTTTTCGACATATCTTTCGGATTCATTTCCATTTTTCTCACTCACACACATACAAACACATACAGACACACACACACACACACACACACACAAACAAACAAACAAATAAACATTTGATATGTATATATGTATAAAAAATAGAGGGAAAAATGTGGACAAAGGAACAAAACTCAGAAAAGTATAAGTAGGAGATATATTTCGCCGTGCATTGAGCTCAGCTTCATCAGTCGTTTTATTAAAAATAAACGACTGATGAAGCCGAGCTTATTTTGATCCTTTGTCCACATTTTTCCCTCTATTTTTTACTACATTCTGTCGGATTTACTCCAATCCTCCTATCCACACGCATACACACACACACACACACACACACACACACACACACATATATATATATATATATATATATATATATACATATATATAAGTTTCTAGTTTGTTGGTTCATTCATTAAGGACGAAATATCAAACTTTACACATAAATTGAATTAATTGTATGTGTTTGTTTATCTAATTTATTCATTTATATTGTGCACATTTTATCGGATTTTTTTAATATATATATATATATATATATATATATATATATATATATATATATATATATATATATATTCAAAAAATTCGATATATATATATAATATATATATATATATATATATGGGAGTAAATATGGAATATATTCAAAAATATAATGTTGAACAAATACAAATTACAAACATTTTATCAAGACTTTTCTAACTCCTGTCATCTACAAAACATCCAACAATTTCTTCACCCCATAATTTACCCTGATGAAGGTTTAAATAAACCGAAACTTTTAAACGTCGATAAATAAATTCATCTTATTTTTGGAACATTTCGTTTTTCAAATTTCCTAATATATATATATATATATATATATATATATATATATATAAGGGGAAATATTAATCCGCTTAAGAAATAGTTACTTGAAGCTATAATTGTTTACTAAGAATTATTATCAGTTTTCTCGGAACCATATAGCTGTGTGCAAACAAAGGACTATATATATATATATATATATATATATATATAGAGAGAGAGAGAGAGAGAGAGAGGGGGGAGTACATATGTCTATACACGTCCGTAGATATGTATATTGTGTGAGTTAAAGCGTGTGTGCAGTTAAAAATTCAAAAGCTTACCCACATGCTCAACAATGCCGTAATGTATATAATGAATGTTGTTTTATTTTTACTTACAAGCGTGTACATACGGATTTGAATATACTTTTTGCATTATGACTCACCCATGTATCTTAAGTATGAATTAGTATGAAAAATAGATATGTATACGTATGAATGAACACACACACACACACACACACATATATATATATATATATATATATATATATAATTTCATATAAAATCCAGACCGGATCAAACAAAAAGCAAAACAACGAAAATCTCTCTCTCTCTCTCTCTCTCTCTCTCTCTCTCTCTCTCTTTATATATATATATATATATATATATATATATATATATATAAGAAGTAAATACACAAGCGATGTGTTTTGATATGGCTTTTTTAGGCGACAATTTTTGGGAGAATATGTGCTTAATTGAAGTCGTATCTAATTTTGAAAGTTAATTAATTAATAATTGATTAATTAGGCGGGCATACCTATTCAAATGTAAGGCTAAACAAATCTAGAAAAATCAATCTCTGTATGTACATTTCGGCCTATTAGGCCTCATCAGCTATCTATAGCTCTGCTGATGAGGCCTAATAGGCCGAAATGTACATACAGAGATTGATTTTTCTCGATTTGTTTAGCCTTACATTTGAATAGGTATGCCCGCCTAATTAATTAATTATTAATTAATTATATAAAATAACAAATATATATATATATATATATATATATATATATATATATATATATATATATATATATATAAAGAAACATTTTCTCGATTTGTTTAGCCTTACATTTGAACACATATTCTTAACTAATTAATTTTCAAAATTAGGTATGACTTCAATTATGCACATATCCTCCAAAAATTGTCGGCTAAAAGCCATATCAAATAAACACATTGTTTATTTACTCACTCTCATATATATATATATATATATATATATATATATGCATCCGAAGCGGTATCAAAAAAAATAAAAACAGAGCCCAAATCATTTTTTTATTTTCCATTAAACTAAACCTAAACCCCAACTCCAAATCCTAAACCCTAAACCCTAGTTGTTTTTGGTTTTCACGCCGCTTTCGCTATGGACTTCAATCGTAGCTGGTGTTTGTTTTTTTTTGTTGTTTTTTTTTTGTTTTTGTTTTTTCAGCAGTCACCGGCCAGCATGTTTTGAGGCAAGAGGCCATGATGGAACATTTAGTTTAACGGAAAATAAAAAAATAATTTGGGCTCTGTTTTTTTCTGAGTCACCCTGTATACAGGGTGACCCAGAAAAAACAGAACTTTGTAATAAAACAGTTAATTCTAACTAGGGGGTTTTAGGGTTAGGGTTGGGTTTTCAGTGGAATATGCCCTAAGTTGGTTCTGTTTTTTTTTTTGTTTTTTTTTTCAAGTGATACCGCTTTGGATGCAGGAAGCCAGGACGGAACTCCGCAAAGATTACCATTATTTGTATTATTCAGACTATTGTCCTCGTTTTCATTGTTATCTGTACAAAGTTTCGGCTGATGTGCCCTCCGGCCTTCTTCAG
>CM042154.1:97270610-97290610 GCA_023376005.1 Doryteuthis pealeii
ACACGAATACATACACTCCCAAGCAAAAATAAGCAGGCACATACATAAATATGTGTTTACATGTACACAGAGACACGCATATTTACACACACAAATACACACACGCAAACACATACACACAAACGAATACATACACTCCCAAGTAAAAATTAGCAAGCACATATATAAATATATATCTACATGTACACAGACACGCATATTTATACACACACACACACACACACACACACATGAATACATACACTCCAAGCAAAATGAGCAAGCACACACACACACACACACACACAAATAACAATACATTTCACATGATTCTAAATAAAACATAGATACGTATACACATACAATAATGCTCATAAAAACACATACAGACACACAAACACACACAACACACACACACATATATATATATATATAATATATATATATATATGTACTCACAAGCAAAAATACGCAAACACATACATAATTACGAAAACGTATATACATACATATACAACGACATACACGTATACGCATACTATAACGATATACTTTATATCACTCTCATAAGATATACATATATACATACTTGCATTGAATTACATACATACACTTATGTACAAAACATGAACATGGATTATATACACATACAATCATTGAATTACACACATACACATATACACATTGAATTACATACACACATACATTCATTGAATTACATACATATATAGATGCATACATTCAATTACACATACATACTTACCTACATACCTACATACATACATACATACATATATATATATATATAAACACTCCAAAACGAAAAAACGCACACGCATTCATAAGTAAACAAATATTCCCACGGTCTTACAGATACATTCAAACACATACAAGCACATATAAAATTTATAGATACATACACTCATAAACTTACACATTATTGTATACATCGTTTTACATATTGACTCTACATAAACATAGATACATATACATACACACTCATTCATATAAGAAAAAGTTAATTACACACACATAAACGAATGTACTCACATACATACACACACACACACACATATTTAAAGGTATATTTCCACGTGCTTAGAGATACGTATATCTAATTATATATCTAATTACATACAACACACACACACACACACACACAATACTAAAATACATATAACCTATAGAGATACACACATACACGAACACAGACACATAACTACACACCCTTTTTTACTCACATGGCAATTAAAAAGTGGTCTATTGTCGCTATCAGTGAGGGGTCTATCACCTTTTCGCCAGGGCTAGACCAAGGGATTGTCTTTGTTGTTTTTTTTTCTGCTGAGGTGGAGTGTCTACCCTATCAGATTACCCAAGCTGTGGTACTCATACGCTGAGTTGGCAGGGACCGGTATCGAACCCGGAACTTAGTGGTTCCTAGGCGATACGTATATAAAATACATACGTACACAGTATTATAACTACTCATGAATGTATCACAATATTTTGAATGCCTTCACAAATAAACTGACTTATTCAGAACTGAGCAAAACAATTTTTTAAAAATTTTAAAAAATGACAATAAAAATATAGTCTGATACATAATCACTTATATAAGTGTGTATACACATTTGATTACTTATATCCATAACTGTAAATATATATTTACACACGCAAACGTGTCGTTTATTTTAAAAAATGATTCATATAATTACAAATACATATCTATCCACAAAAACTATACCCACCACACCTCACACATGTTTTTGCATTTGCACACTTATACTGAATACATACATGCATATACTCATGAACACACATAGTGATAGCACATGTACTTATACATTAAACGTAAGAACACCTGCAGTATACAATACATATATAATTAATTATCATTACTTATATCTATTTAATAAAATACAATTATAGAATTCTTGATTATGCATATAGCAATAGATGTTTAAATAATATTAATTATATATATTATATATATATATATATATGAACACACACAAACATATACATATATGTATATATAGGTATAGAGACACATACATATGAACACACACACACACCACACATATATATATATATGTATATATATATCTATAGGTATACAGACGCATACATATGAACACACACACACATATACATATATATATATAGGTATACATACACATACATATGAACACACACACACACACATAATATATATATATATATAATATATATATATATATGTATATATATATATATATATATATATATAATATACATACATACTGTGTATTATAGAATTCTTGATTTATACCGCTTAAAGTTATATTAATTATTAATATAAAAATAATATAGGTATACACACACACATATACATACACATACACACACAAACACAAAACACACACACACAAACACACACACACACACCACACATATATATATATAAACTGTATACAGTGTACACACTAAAGTGAGAAAACCACTGACATTTTCATTACTTAAGAACATGATGAGTGAAAACATGCTTATTGTTTATAAACATGCACACACACATTATACACTGTACTCACATACCAAAAATATATACGTAATGTAGACGTGCGTATGTGACTATAACTGTATACACACACACATCCAACAAATTCATTGAACATGATAACAAATGCTCATATTATATCATAATTTCATACATGCATACATACACGCACAAAACATATTCCATACTAAAGTACAGGACAGTATAGTACACACATGGTGATTCTAGTTGTATATACAAGAGAATAATTAGTATATATCTATATTACATACGCCATAACTAGATATACACAAACATATGAAGACTCATGATATACCACAATTTGATACACATACATACACAATAAAATCTGTGTACAGTAGAGTACACACACGAGGATTCTAGTGTTATACAAGAGAATAATTAGTATACATCTATAACATATGCATAACTAGATATGACCAAACATATGAAACTCATAATGATATACCACAATTTGATACACATACATACATAAATGTATCTCGTGTACTCTAAAGTACAGTAAAGTATATACATAGACAACCTAGTGAATAGACAGGAAAATACATTGTATATGTATATACATACGCATAACTATACACACGCATAACTATATATATATATGCATACATATTATATATATATGTGTGTGTGTGTGTGTGTGTGTACAAACATATATTGTGTACTGTAAAGTATAGTACAGTATACGCATGGATGTCATAGTGTATATACAAGAGAATAAATTGTATATGTCTATACATACGCATAACTATATATATATATATATTTGTGTGTGTGTGTGTGTGTGTGTGTGTGTGTGTGTGTGTGGTGTGTAAAGTATACATATATATAACTATATACATGTGTAGTATACATATATATATAACTATACACACACATATATAAATATACATATGTTGTGTGCGTGTGTTTGTGTGTAAAGTTATACATATATATAAACATATATATGCGTTGTATACATATATATATAGCTATACATACACACATACATATACAAATATACATATATGTATATGTTGTGTGTTTATATATATATATATGTGTGTGTGTGTGTGTGTCTGTGTACGCAAAAACATATCTTGGGTGCATGCATATCATATTTATTTAACAATATATTGTCACACGCCAAACACATACGTGTGCGTTGCACATGCACAATTACAAATGCAGGAAACTATAGACACGCGTACAAAGTGTTACAGCATCCCAATTTATAACAATACACATATCTATACACTTTTGAATAAGTATACGCGCACACAATACACATACACACGCACGCACATAGTCATACACACAAACAGATCTTGCAGTGTAAGTATAAAAAAAGCAGGAAGACGATGACGAGGTAAGCTTTCGGTGTGAGAGTGGAGTGCGATCTGGGGTGGGGGAGAGTAGGGTATGGGAATGGTGTGTGTGTGTGGATTGTGGAGGGTTTCGGGTTAGGGTCTGGGGCGTCGCGGCGAGGATGGGGAAGCAGTCGGGAGCCGCACTCGTCAGCCATTCACCCTCCGCTTCTCTTTTCCCTCCTTACTCTCCTTTTCTTTCTTTCAGTCTCTGGTCACCACGATTGCCGAACGCGTCCGTCAGAATTGTGTGTAAAAAACTAGCGTGGGAAAATGGCCGGTCTCCGCTTCACACACAGCTCGCCGGCCTCAGCTCGTGTCCAAGGAGGGCGGGGAGGGCCTCTGAACGCTTATAAATACTGACTGCTCAAAGTGTCGCCATAACATTGTCATTCCAGCAGTCTTCTCTGGCCATAGCTCTCGCTCTCGCATCTTGTCACCGTTCGATCAAATTGTTTTTACTTGAAACAAATCTTGATCTTTATTTTACAGCAACAAAATCTATTTACTTGTCTCATCATCACTTCTGGTTTTAAAAACCAATTTGATTGAAAACAACCACCTGACGATATATTCTACAACTGATACCAGCTTTTCTGGATTGTTTGAACCTTATTTTTATAAAAAATTGAACGAATCACCATGTGACAGCGTACTTACCGTGGCCTCAAATGCCGGTTCCATCAAAACTCCAACTCACAGAAAAGAAGTTTTATTTACATCAAATTATTGATTTATACTATCGTGTAATTATTAACATTCTTATAGTTGTAAGTATAGTTCAAATTTAGATATACGTTCACGTTTCTATATGTTTCAGTCTCTAGACTAAATGAAATACTGATAACTATTTTTAAAATGTATAGCTTAACTATATAATTTAATCCCAAAAACTATAACCTTAACTATATAACATAATACCAAAATCTTTAAACTTTAATTTGATTTTATTCATAGAATGCTGAGATAACTTTATGTTCAGTTTTAACGCAAATATCATTGTTTACTTTGAACTGACAACCTGGCGTAAACAAGTCTTCCCACTTCAATTAAAGCAAACTGTGTGCTAGACTTAAGCAAAGCTAGTAAATAAATAAGAAGTCTTCCTTGTTTTTGTTTAAATTGTTCAAACTTCTAACAATCTTGTTAAATTTCATGTTTTTTGACTTTTTGATTTTTTTTTAAAAACTACGTCAAAACTAACGAGAAATATTCTCGTATCAGAATCTGTCAGTCGGTGTCAATTGTTTTGCATTTAAAACTTTTGAGCAGGTTGCAATACACACACGTCTTCTTGAACTAAACAGTTATTATCACGTGTAATTGTTTCAAGAAATAATGTTTTAACGTCAACATGCAACGTAATGATTTCAATGTGAAATTATAGAACCAATAAAAATATCATACAAATCATAGATTTATCGGGAAATAGCTTTATCATTTGTAAACAAACAATATATTTTTTATATTGTTTAAAAATAGACTTCTTTTTGATTTTGATCAATTATTTTCTTAGATGGACATTGTATCTTATTTACTTGTATTTTGTTAAATTTTAGATATTTTAAAATATATAATTTTTTAATTTAAGATTAAGCATTCGTTGAGATTTCTTTATAAGGAATCAAGTTTTCATACAAAATAAAACTATTTAATGTTTTTCTCTTAATTGAAACTGTAAATAAATATTAATTTGTTTTCTTCTCTTTTTTCAGATCAATAAATAATGATGAAAAAACGCAGACGAACACGTATCAACAATTGTCGTGTCTGAGTTGAAAACTTTAGTGCTCAAAGCCTCAAAAGATGGTAAGACAATTTATATCTTGTTATAATCTATCACACTATGCTGACGTATTAAGGAAAAGGTTTCAATAACTTTACGCGGTTCGAAAAATTAGATAATTTTTTTATATTTTAATACTCAAATGTAAATTTGTTTTCTCTTCTTGATAAACGAAAAAAAAATAAAAATAAACATAACGTCGAAAATGATAAAACAAATTCTTAAATCTACGAGTTCAGATTAAGTCTATAATGAAATAAGCTCATAGTGTGTATATCGGAATTAAGGTTAATTTGTTGTGATCTTTTAAAGAGCTAAACAGACATTCCAATGTTATGTATTGTACGCATTTCGCCTTGCCCTTGTCAAAAATGCGAGTATAAAGTGAAAGAGGGGAAGAGTTAGCTAGTTTGCTTCTGCTTACACAAAACATGCATTTTCCCACTGTTGGAAAGATGAAATGAGACGGGTGCAGGGTGAGGGTGTCAGAGGAGAAGGTGAGGCGTTTTTAGCTATAGAAAGCGCTAATAAAAAATAAATAAAAAAAATAAAATAAGAGAAAGGAAGAGAAAGAAAATCGAAAGTGAGGAAGAAAGACGCGGCGGTTTATTAAAGCAACACAAACAGACACAGATCTAGATGTGTTTCTTTTTTCTTCTTTTCCCTCTCTCTGCTCTTCCTGCTTACTGCTGCTTCCTAAATTCCAACTGCCAGCCTTCCCCCTGCCCGCAAAGCCTGACCTCCAGGGTCACCCGTACATTAGGTTCCGTGGAAAATGTCGCTGCAGACGCGAACAGACTCACGACTGACAGAGGGGAGGACTACGTTCAGTTGAAAGAGGATGGACGGGAGATGTATTGAAAGTTTTAAAGCTTACATTATTGAGTATATTGTTTATAACTTACCGGCAAGTGTCAGTGTTCGGGCGAGTGAATATGTTTTTAATACTATTAAACAAGTGTCGTTCAGCGGCTACTCACAACTTAGGATTTATTTTTAAAAGCGATTAAATATAAAACTTAAATGATTATAGGTATCCTATCTATATATATTATTTAATTTCATTCCCCATATTTTTTTAGTTTAACAAAAACTACTTTTTTTTTTAATTAAATCAATATTTAATTTATTATTCTATTTATTTATGTCTTGTTCAGTTATTAATTTTTCTTTTTTTTTTTTCTTTTTTTCTTTTTTTAATTTAGTTTGGGTAAACATTTTAACTGCCAATTTTCGGTTTAATCTTGCAATAGGAAAGAAACAATATTCTTTTAAAAATCACCAAAAATACTTTAGCTATTTCAAATTTCTATGTCCTATGATAAACACACATGAGTTTATTTATTATTAATATTAATAATTACTTTGTACAAAATCTTTATTTCATTTTATTATTTGTTATTTAAAATACTAATTTTCCCTTTCTTTTTCTCTTCTCCAGGGCGAACAATTCAAAATTAGAAAAAGTTGACATTTTCTTGAAGATTGACAGTTTAAATAATCTGGCGTTTCATCCACCAACAGCAACAAGTAACATCCACCACTGACTCCCTAGGCAGTACCGTGTACCCCTGACGTTTCTGCTGAGGTCATCGCTATATAAAACAGTGAAGAGGCCCGATTCGGCGACTCACCGACCAACATAAGCAAATGCTTCGAAGTGAGCAACGGGTCCCCTACCCACACATCATACCCACCAGCACTCAAGCCCCTACCCCAAACAGAGCTCATCAACAAAATCAACACCCACAGACTTAGAACAACATATCCGCCAGAGTCAACCTCAAACATCTCCCTTGGGAAGACACACAACAACCATAGTCTTCCGATTGCATCGAAACAGTCTGGAAACAGTTGATGTGGCTGCAGTGCCTGAGACTCCCTACAAAAACTCGACCGGTCATATCACAGCTACAACTCACTGTGAGTAGTTCTCCGTCCACACAGTGATCAACACACCCAGTTAATTCACGTCACAAGCTATCACGTCTCCAAATACCATCACACTCCATCAATCTTCACATGAGGCCTTAGTGTCGCGACAGTAACGCTTCAAATGGTTGCTAATGTGTCCACGGTGCCTGTCTACGTAGGAGCATTAGTGAGCAAAACCTACATCCGCCAATTAGCTGGTTTACACACAGCCCCTCAAAAGAAATTGTTCACGCGAACCCATTCAAAGAACTCCCTTAGTGGAGACCCTGGTATTCTTATACAGCATCTTTTTTTTCTTTTTTTTTTTTTCTAAACAGTAAGACGAGACTTTTTGCTATTAAGCCACCCATGTACAGAAAATTGAGGAGGACAAACAAAATGTGATTAAAACACATTATAACATGAATGCTTCTTCACAAATATAAACGTACAGTAACGCGAAATAAATAAAAATAATTAACTGTACAAATGAATAAAGAACAAAAGGAAAAACAAACCCTCATCTGAAAATTGACTTTTTAAAGAAACTTAATAAGCAAAATATTTCATGTCCGGTTGCTGTTTATGTGATTAAAAAGAACAAATATAAAAATGGACCATGACGTTAAGTTCAATTCATGTTTATTTGAACTTCAAATTCATAAAAACTTTCCAAACATAATCATTATTTTTTCACAAAAAAACATTTCCCGCACTACTGAGATCATCAACTCAGTAATGCAGGGTTTAAAACAAAATAAATCAATATTTTATAAAACAAAACAAAGTGTTAGCGTTTTTTGTTGTTCTGTGATTTCCCCCTTTATTCAGTTTATTGCAGGAAATATCGCCGGTGTGCCAATTTTTACCTTGGGGTGAGAGCGGGTAGGATGTCACTTACTATATATAGTATTCTTTTTTAATACTTAGTCAACCGAATTTTTTTTGTTTTTAAAATAAATGGAAGCAAGCGATTACAAAAATACAGGCTGTCCGAAAAATTAACACCATTTAAATGTGTCAATTCTTTTTTCATCAAAATGATGAAAAAATTTAATTAAATATTTTTTATTAAATGAGGAAAATATTTAAGACATTTTTACATCATTAATGAAAAGAAAATTGATGAATTTTTTTCTCATTTGAATAAAAATATTTAATTAAATTTTTTCATCATTTTATGAAAAAAAATTGACATCATTTAAAATGTGTTAAAATTTTTCGGACAGCCTGATTTTGTAATCGATTGCTTCCATTTATTAAAAAAAAAAAAATTTCGTTGACATAGATAATTAAAAAAAGAATACCATCTATAAGTAAGGACAATCTACCCGCTCTCACCCCAAGGTAAAATTTTGGCACACCCCGCGATATTTCCTGAATAAACCTGAAATAAAGGGGGAAAATTCAACAGAACAACAAAAAACGATAACAACTTTGGTTTTGTTTTATAAAATATTGGATTATTTTGTTTAAACCCTGCAAATTACTGAGTGATGAATCTCAGTAGTGCCAGGGAAATGTTTTGTGAAAAAATAATGATTATCTTTGAAAGTTTTATGAATTTGAAGTTCAAATTAAAAATGAATTGAACTTAACGTCATGGTCCCATTTTTATATTTGCTTTCTAAATCACATAAAACAGCAAACCGGAATGAAAATATTTTGCTTATTAAGTTTCTTTAAAAAGTCAATTTTCAGATGAGGGTTTGTATTTTCCTTTTCTTCTTTATTCATTTGTTAATTAATATTTTATTTATTCGCGTACTGTACGTTTATATTTGTGAAGAAGCATTTCATCGTTATAATGTGTTTTATCACATTTTGTTTTCCCTCCTCAATTTTCTGTACAAATGGTGGTTAATAGCAAAAAGTCTGTCTTTACTGTTTAGAAAAAAAAAAAAAAGAAAAAAAAAGGATGCTGTAAACGAAATCACCAGGGTCTCCACAATGGGAGTTCTTTGATGGGTTCGGGTGAACAATTTCTTTTGAGGGGCTGTGTGTAAAAACCAGCTAATGTGGCGGATGTAGGTTTTGCCTCACTAATGCCCCTACGTAGACAGGCACCGTGGACACATAGCAACCATTTGAAGCGTTACTGTCCGACACTAAGGCCTTCATGTGAACGATTGATGCGAGATGTGATGTATTTGGAGACGTGATAGCTGTGAGTGAATTAACGGGTGTGTTGATCACATGTGTGGACGGAGAACTACTCACAGGTGAGTTGATAGCTGTGTATGACACGGTCAGATTTTGTAGGAGTCTCAGGCACTGCAGCCATCATCAAACTGTTTTCAGACTGTTTCGATGCAATCGGAAGAACTATGGGTGTTGTGTTGTCTCCCAAGGAGCTGTTTGAGGTTGACTCTGGCGGATATGTTGTTCTGAAGTCTGTGGGTGTTGATTTGTTGATGAGCTGCTGTTGGGTAGGGTTTGGTGCTGGTGGGTATGATGTGTTGGGTAGGGACCCGTTGCTCACCGAACGCATTTGCTTATGTGGTCGGGAGTCGAGATCGGGCCTCTTCACTGTTCATATAGCGCATGACCTCAGCAGAAACGTCAAGGGTACACGGTACTTGCCCCTAGGGAGTCAGTGTGATGTTCACTTGTTGCTGTTGGTGGAGGAAACGCAGATATTTAACTGTCATTTCAAGAATGTCAACTTTTTCTAATTTTGAAAATGTTCGCCCTGGAAGAAGAGAAAAGAAAGGGAAAAATAGTATTTTAAATAACAAATAATAAAATGAAATAAACATTTGTACAAAGTAATTATTAATATTAATAATAAAATAAACTCATGGTGTTTATCATAGGACATAGGAAATTGAAATACTAAAGTATTTTGTGATTTTTAAAAGAATATTGTTCTTCTAAATTCAAGATTTAAACCCGAAAATTGGCAGTTAAAATGTTTACCCAAACTAAATTAAAAAAAGAAAAAAGAAAAAAAAAAAAAAAGAAAATTAATAACTGAAAGACATAAATAAATAAATAAATAAAACTTAAATATTGATTTAATTAAAAAAAAAAGTAGTTTATTGTTAAACTAAAAAAAAATATGGAAATAAAATTAAATAAATAATATATAGATAGGATACCCCATAATAATTTAAGTTTTATATAATTAATCGCTTTAAAAATAAATCCTAATGTGAAGTAGCCGCTGAGACGACAACGTTTAATAGTATTAAAAACATATTCACTTCCCCGAACACTTGCCACTTGCCGGTAAGTTATAAACATATACCTCAAATAAATGTAAGCTTTAAAAACTCATACATCTCCCCGTCCCATCCCTCTTTCACTGACGTAGTCCCTCCCCTCTGTCAGTCCGTGAGTCTTGTTCGCGTCTCAGCGACATTTTCCCACGGAACCTAATGTACGGGTGACCCTGGAGGTCAGGCTTTGCGGGCAGGGGAAGGATGGCAGTGGAATTAGGAAGGCAGCAGTAGCAGGAAGAGACAGAGAGAGGGAAAAGAAGAAAAAAAGAAACACACATAGACTCTGTGTCTGTGTGCTTGCTTTAATAAACCCGCCGCTGTCCTTTCTTCCTCACTTTCGATTTTCTTTCTCTTCTCTTCTCTTATTTATTTTTTATTTATTTTTATTACGCTTTTCTAATCACTAAAAACCCTCAACCTCTCCTCTGACACCCTCACCTCACCGTCTCATTTACATCCTTCCAACACGTGGGAAAATGCTGTTTTTTGTGTACACACAGAAGCAAACTAGCTAACTCTTCCCCCTCTTTCACTTTATACTCGCATTTGACAAGGCAAGGCGAAATGCGTACAATACATAACATTGGAATGTCTGTTTAGCTCTTTAAAAGTCACAACAAATTAACCCTTATTCAGATATACACACACATATGAGCTTATTCATTATAGACATTATCTGAACTCGTAGATTTAAGATTTGTTTATCATTTCAGACGTTATGTTTATTTTAATTTTTTTTCGTTATCAAGAAAGAAGAAAACAAATTTACATTTGAGTATTAAAAAATAGTAAAAAAAAATTATCTTAAATTTTCGAACCGCGTAAAGTTATTGAAACATTTTCTTAATTACGTCACATAGTGTGATTAGATATATAACAAGATATAAACTTGTACTTACATCTTTTTTGAGGGCTTTGAGCACTAAAGTTTTCAACTCAGACAGACAATTGTTGATACGTGTTCGTCTGCGTTTTCCATCATTAATTTATTGATCTGAAAAAAGCAAGAAGAAAAACAAATTAATATTTATTTACAGTTTCAATAAGAAAGAAAAAAAACATTAAAATAGTTTATTTTGTATGAAAAACTTTGATTCCTTAAAACTAAAAGAAATCTCAACGAATGCTTAAAATCTTTAAATTAAAAAAATATATATTTTAAAATATCTAAAATTTTAACAAAATACAAGTAAATAAGATACAATGTCCATCTAAGAAAAAATAATTGATCAAAATCAAAAGAAAGTCTATTTTATAAAACAATATAAAAAATATATTGTTTGTTTACAAATGATAAAGCTATTTCCCGATAAATCTATTGATTTGTAATGATATTTTATTGGTTCTATATTTCACAATTGAAATCATTACGTTGCATGTTGACAGTTAAAACATTATTTCTTGAACAATTACACGTGATAATAATGTTTAGTTCAAGAAGACGTGTGTGTATTGCAACCTGGCTCAAAAGTTTTAAATGCAAAACAATTGACACCGACTGACAGATTCTGATACGAGAATATTTCTCCGTTAGTTTTGACGTATGTTTTTAAAATAAAAAACAAAAAGTCAAAAACCAAAATGAAATTTAACAAGATTGTTAGAAGTTGAACAATTTAAACAAAAACAAGGAAGACTTCTTATTTATTTACTAAGCTTTGCTTAAGTCTAGCACACAGGTTGCTTTAATTGAAGTGGGAAGACTTGTTTACGCACAGGTTGTCAGTTCAAAGTAAACAATGATATTTGCGTTAAAACTGAACATAAAGTTATCTCAGCATTCTATGAATAAAATCAAATTAAAGTTTAAAGATTTTGGTATTATGTTATATAGTTAAGTTATAGTTTTGGTATTAAATTATATAGTTAAGCTATACATTTTAAAATAGTTATCAGTATTTACATTTAGTCCTAGAGACTGAAACATATAGAAACGTGAACGTATATCTAAATTTGAACTATACTTAAACTATAAGAATGTTAATAATTACAAGATAGTATAAATCAATAATTTGATGAAATAAAACTTACTTTTCTGTGAGTTGGAGTTTTGATGGGACCGGCATTTGAAGCCACGGTAGTAACGCTGTCCAACATGGTGATTCGTTCAATTTTTATAAAAATAAGGTTCAAAACAATCCAGAAAAGCTGGATCAGTTGTAGAATATATCGTCAGGTGGTTGTTTCTCAATCAAATTGGTTTTTAAAACCAGAAGTGATGATGAGACAAGTAAATAGATTTGTTGCTGTAAAATAAAGATCAAGATTTGTTTCCAAGTAAAAACAATTTGATCGAACGGTGGACAAGATGCGAGAGCGAGAGCTATGGCCAGAGAGACTGCTGGAATGACAATGTTATGGCGACACTTTGAGCAGTCAGTATTTATAAGCGTTCAGAGCCCCTCCCCGCCCTCCTTGGGGACACGAGCTGAGCCGGCGAGCTGTGTGTGAAGCGGAGACCGGCCACTTTCCCACGCTAGTTTTTTACCACACATTCTGACGGACGCGTTCGGCAATCGTGTGTGACCAGAGACTGAAAGAAAGAAAAAGGAGAGTAAGGAGGGAAAAGGAGAGCGGTGGGTGAATGGCTGACGAGTGGCGGCTGCCCGACCTGCTTCCCCCATCCTCGCCGCGACGCCCCAGACCCTAACCCGAAACCCTCCACAATCCACACACACACACACATTCCCATACCCTACTCTCCCCCCACCCCCCAGATCGCACTCCACTCTTCACACCGAAAAGCTTACCTCGTCATCGTCTTCCTGCTTTTTTATACTTACACTGCAAGATCTGTTTGTGTGTATGACTATGTGCGTGCGTGTGTATGTGTATGTGTGCGCGTATACTTATTCAAAAGTGTATAGATATGTGTATTGTTATAAATTGGGATGCTGTAACACTTTTGTACGCGTGTCTATAGTTTCCTGCATTTGTAATTGTGCATGTGCAACGCACACGTATGTGTTTGCGTGTGACAATATATTGTTAAATAAATATGATAATGCATGCACTCCAAGATATGTTTTTGCGTACACAGACACACACACACACACACAATATATATATATAAACACACACATATACATATATGTATATTTGTATATGTATGTGTGTATGTATAGCTATATATATATGTATACAACGCATATATATAGTTATATATATGTATACTTTACACACAAACACACGCACACACATATGTATATTTATATATGTGTGTGTATAGTTATATATATATGTATACTACACATGTATATAGTTATATATATGTATACTTTACACACACACACACACACACACACACACACACACACACACACACAACATATATATATATATATATATAGTTATGCGTATGTATAGACATATACAATTTATTCTCTTGTATATACACTATGACATCCATGCGTATACTGTACTATACTTTACAGTACACAATATATGTTTGTACACACACACACACACACACATATATATATATATATGTATGCATATATATATATAGTTATGCGTGTGTATAGTTATGCGTATGTATATACATATACAATGTATTTTCCTGTCTATTCACTAGGTTGTCTATGTATATACTTTACTGTACTTTAGAGTACACGAGATACATTTATGTATGTATGTGTATCAAATTGTGGTATATCATTATGAGTTTTCATATGTTTGGTCATATCTAGTTATGCATATGTATATAGATGTATACTAATTATTCTCTTGTATATACACTAGAATCCTCGTGTGTGTACTCTACTGTACACAAGATTTATTGTGTATGTATGTGTATCAAATTGTGGTATATCATGAGTCTTCATATGTTTGTGTATATCTAGTTATGCGTATGTAATATAGATATATACTAATTATTCTCTTGTATATACACTAGAATCACCATGTGTGTACTATACTGTCCTGTACTTTAATGTATGGAATATGTTTTGTGCGTGTATGTATGCATGTATGAAATTATGATATAATATGAGCATTTGTTATCATGTTCAAATGAATTTGTTGGATGTGTGTGTGTATACAGTTATAGTCACATACGCACGTCTACATTACGTATATATTTTGGTATGTGAGTACAGTGTATAATGTGTGTGTGCATGTTTATAACAATAAGCATGTTTTCACTCATCATGTTCTTAAGTAATGAAAATGTCAGTGGTTTTCTCACTTATAGTGTGTACACTGTATACAGTTATATATATATATATATGTGTGTGTGTGTGTGTTGTGTGTGTGGTGTTTGTGTTTGTGTGTGTATGTGTATATGTATATGTGTGTGTGTATACCTATATTATTTATAATTATTAATAATTAATATAACTTTAAGCGGTTATAATCAAGAATTCTATAATACACAGTATGTATATATATAATATTATATATATATATATATATATACATATATATATATATATATATATATATATATATATATGTGTGTGTGTGTGTGTTCATATGTATGTGTATGTATACCTATATATATATGTATATGTGTGTGTGTGTTCATATGTATGCGTCTGTATACCTATAGATATATATATACATTATATTATATATGTGTGTGTGTGTGTGTGTTCATATGTATGTGTCTCTATACCTATATATACATATATGTATATGTTGTGTGTGTTCATATATATATATATATATATATATATATATTAATAATTAATATTATAACATCTATTGCTATATGCATAAATCAAGAATTCTATAATTGTATTTTATTAAATAGATATAAGTAATGATAATTAATTATATATGTATTGTATACTGCAGGTGTTCTTACGTTTAATGTATAAGTACATGTGCTATCACTATGTGTGTTCATGAGTATATGCATGTATGTATTTCAGTATAAGTGTGCAAATGCAAAAACATGTGTGAGGTGTTGGTGGGTATAGTTTTTGTGGATAGATATGTATTTGTAATTATATGAATCATTTTTTAAAAATAAACGACACGTTTGCGTGTGTAAATATATATTTACAGTTATGGATATAAGTAAATCAAATGTGTATACACACTTATATAAGTGATTATGTATCAGACTATATTTTTATTGTCATTTTTTAAATATTTTAAAAAATTGTTTTGCTCAGTTCTGAATAAGTCAGTTTATTTGTGAAGGCATTCAAAATATTGTGATACATTCATGAGTAGTTATAATACTGTGTACGTATGTATTTTATATACGTATCGCCTAGGAACCACTAAGTTCCGGGTTCGATACCGGTCCCTGCCAACTCAGCGTATGAGTACCACAGCTTGGGTAATCTGATAGGTAGGTGTGACACTCCACCTCAGCAGAATAAAAAAAAACAACAAAGACAATCCCTTGGTCTAGCCCTGGCGAAAAGGTGATAGACTCCCTCACTGATAGCGACAATAGACCACTTTTTAATTGCCATGTGAGTAAAAACAGGGTGTGTAGTTATGTGTCTGTTTCGTGTATGTGTGTATCTCTATAGGTTATATGTATTTTAGTATTGTGTGTGTGTGTGTGTGTGTGTATGTATTAGATATATAATTAGATATACGTATCTCTAAGCACGTGGAAATATACCTTTAAATATGTGTGTGTGTGTGTGTATGTATGTGAGTACATTCGTTTATGTGTGTGTAATTAACTTTTTCTTATATGAATGAGTGTGTATGTATATGTATCTATGTTTATGTAGAGTCAATATGTAAAACGATGTATACAATAATGTGAAGTTTATGAGTGTATGTATCTATAAATTTTATATGTGCTTGTATGTGTTTGAATGTATCTGTAAGACCGTGGGAATATTTGTTTACTTATGAATGCGTGTGCGTTTTTTCGTTTTGGAGTGTTTATATATATATATATATGTATGTATGTATGTATGTAGGTATGTAGGTAAGTATGTATGTGTAATTGAATGTATGCATCTATATATGTATGTAATTCAATGAATGTATGTGTGTATGTAATTCAATGTGTATATGTGTATGTGTGTAATTCAATGATTGTATGTGTATATAATCCATGTTCATGTTTTGTACATAAGTGTATGTATGTAATTCAAATGCAAGTATGTATATATGTATATCTTATGAGAGTGATATAAAGTATATCGTTATATGTATGCGTATACGTGTATGTCGTTGTATATGTATGTATATACGTTTTCGTAATTATGTATGTGTTTGCGTATTTTTGCTTGTGAGTACATATATATATATATATATATATATATGTGTGTGTGTGTGTGTGTGTTTGTGTGTCTGTATGTGTTTTTATGAGCATTATTGTATGTGTATACGTATCTATGTTTTATTTAGAATCATGTGAAATGTATTGTTATTTGTGTGTGTGTTGTGTGTGTGTGTGCTTGCTCATTTTTGCTTGGGAGTGTATGTATTCATGTGTGTGTGTGTGTGTGTGTGTGTGTGTATAAATATGCGTGTCTGTGTACATGTAGATATATATTTATATATGTGCTTGCTAATTTTTACTTGGGAGTGTATGTATTCGTTTGTGTGTATGTGTTTGCGTGTGTGTATTTGTGTGTGTAAATATGCGTGTCTCTGTGTACATGTAAACACATATTTATGTATGTGCCTGCTTATTTTTGCTTGGGAGTGTATGTATTCGTGTATGTATGTATGTATGTGTGTGTGTGTGTGTGTGTGTGTGTGATTCATTCTTTGTATGCAAACATGTATACGTTCGTACTTACAATCATATACAGATGTGTTAAATAAAAAAAACAACTTTTATTGCAGATATAAGCTTTATGTGACAGTATTTTGAATGTAGCCGTATGTAAGCGCGCCTTGTGTGTAAGTATGTGTGTGTGTGTGACAGAGTGTGAGAACGAGAGCTAAGAGAAATGGGAGTGAAGGAGCCGACCGGGGGAGGAAATATTGGCTCTAGGCAGGCGTGGGAACGTGGCCAAGCAGTCTGCGTAAACATTAAAATAATAGAAGGAAAAAAAAGAGAAAGGAAAGAGCGAGGGGGTAAGAGAAAGAGCGAGGAAGGCTGACAATCTCTACCTCGACCTGATACCATACACCAAAAAACGACATCAAGCCGATTGTCAAACCCCATGTGCCCCTCCCCGCTCTACACCTGCACACCTGCACACACACACACACACACACACACACACACACACACACACACACATACACACACACACGCACGCGCGTATATACCAAAATATATCGGAATGTAATGACACATGTGTACATATCAATACATTTTTGACTGGCACAAGGCCAAAAGTATTTGAGAAACTTTGTGAAACACAAACTACACTGAAGTACAAAGTATGTATTTGCTAAACCTCACCGTTTAGCGTTACGGTATCGTCGTAGGAAGTGAACACGGTGACCCGAGTTCAAATCCCGGACGAGATTGTTTACGTTTCACTTCGAGCTAATACCCGTGGGAAAGGCATGAATATATCTGTTCTCCCGTAGCTATGAATAAATAGTTGAACTGACTGTTTTTTTTTCTTTTTTCAGCTTTGTTTGACAACCAGTCTAGGAGAAGGAAAACTTTGAATTTAAACCAGTTGAGCTCCGCTTTAAAAAAATGTCTGATCTTGTGTCACATCCTGACTGGGTAGAAGATTTGGGTAAGCACATACAATTTCTTTGAGCTGAAGGTATAATAGTTTTGTATGAGGGTAAATTGGGTTTCTTTTAGCCTTGGTTGGGCAACCAATCTGGGAGAAGGAAAACTGAATTAAAACAGAGTAAAGCTGGTTTTAATCAGTTTTCTTTCTCCTAGACTGGTTGCCTAACCATGCCTAAAAGAACCGGTTCTCCCCAATCGCAAAATATTACACCTTCATCCCAAAGATTATCTCTCTAAGTCGGTTCATATCTATCTATCTATCTATCTATCCTGTATACTCACCTATCTATCTATCTATCTATCGTAGTATCTATCTATCTATCTTCTATCGTAGTATATCTATTCTATCTATCCTAGTATATCTATCTATATCTATCTATCTATCCTAGTATACTCATTATCTATCTATCTATCTATTATCTATCTATCTACGGAAGTGGATTCCTTTCCTCAGTGGTTTACTTTTCCTAGACTGTTGCCTAACCAAAGCGACAGAGCCCAGTCTCTCTTACTATTTACCCATAGCTGAGGGAGGAGAAAAAGAGATGGATTCATTTCCTAAGGGCATTAGCACGAAAGCAAAATGCAAAGTGTCGTCCAGGATTTTAACCCTTGTCACCCGTTCCATTTCCCAACGACGATAACAAGACACAACGCGTCTCTCTATACACTCAAAAGTATGTGCGTGTACGCGTATGTCTGTGTGCGTGCGTATATGTGTGTGTACACATATATGTGTGGATATTTATTAAGCTTAGCAACATTCACCTGGCACAAGGTCACAATAATTGGGCACGCAATCAAAATCATAGTGATCTGCAAGATTAGTTTGTTTACCATCATTCTACTTACAAGACACACACACACGAGCGCGCGCGCGCGCGCACACACACACACACACACACACAGGGCACAAACGCTTTTACTTCCTCATCTGCATACCAATATACCGTAAATTAGTCGATCCCGTGTATAGGTCGACACTTGGTTTATGTCGTGAAATCCCATTTTATGGAATTAATTTTGAAAGACAAGACTTGCATCTAGTTCTTTATATTATGTTTAATAAAACCTACAAAATTATATTCACTTCTTGCGAGTTTTCCATGGTTTCATTGATGGGGTTTCCCTGAAGCTAGAGTGACGACGTGTCTTCTCAGTCAACAGTTTTCTCAGATCTCCAGGAGGACTCTTCTGAATATTCTAGCTGATCTTAACAATGCGTTGTCTAGATAGTCTCAATTCTTCCTCTGATTTTCAGTTCCTCTAGTCTGTTTTCCAGACCGTTTGGGACCGTCCAAGTGAACATATATATAATATATATATATATATATATATATATATATATATATATATATATATATACATATGTATTAATGCTCTATATTTTACAAGATATATTGAGCCCTTTTGTGCAATGAAAACGTGTTGAGCTTTTTGATGAATGTATACATACACACACACATATATATGTTCACACACACACACGCACACACACCACACACACACACACACACACAACACACACACACACACATATATATATATATATATTATTTAGTAT
>CM042154.1:97295610-97296894 GCA_023376005.1 Doryteuthis pealeii
GTATTTTTTGTTTTTTCAAAAGACAATATGAAAATGAATGGAAGTGAATCCTACAGAGAAAGTATATATATATATATATATAATATATATATATATATATAATATTATATATATATATATGCTCTACTTAGTATGAGCATCTTACTTTTATCTTAGATGATTTCCTGGCGGTTATATAATTTTTCATAATATATAAATTGTTTTCTTTTGCCAAGTATTATACGTATAACCGATTATTCGTTGGTACGACAATCTTGGTTCTTTCTTTCAATTTTTCCCCAGTGATGGTTTCGGTAGATATTTTTACAATCAAACTATTGCCGGTTTTTTCTCACCACAAGGGTTTACCAAACAAGGTTTGGTGTATATATATATATATATATATAGTATATTATAATATATATATATGACTAGAGTATTAGCTAGTGTCCCAGCAATACATTCAAATAATGCACATATTTCCATCTATGGACTTCTTTGCAAGTCATTGGCAAGTCTGAAATGTCACCTGCGATTAATACACAAGGTAGATGAAGAAGGTGTCTGAACTCATACGTCGAAATCGACGGTGGAGATCATCATAATATTAAATATATATATATTAATTAATATATATATATATATATTAGATTCTGGATGAAATCGGTTTCAGTTCTATTTCTATTTTAAATTTGTGAAATACGTAACGACACATATACTGAACAAAATAAAGAAATATTATCTCACAATGAAAAAAAAAACAAAAAACAACCAGACCAGAACACATTGCCGAACAGATATAGGCGTGGGTTAACGCACTTCAATGGACAATCATTCTGGCGGTTCAATCCTCATAGAATACTTAACATATGATTAACACTTGCTACTCAGTCCATAGCCAACGGAATGAAAAACAATCTATCCAATGGATTACTTAAGAGTTCATGTCGAAGTTCCGCGAAGGTTCCCGATTACGTAATGAAGGCTCCTGGGATCGACAAAAGGTTCCAAGTTGACAAGAAACGCCCAAGGAAGCCGCAAGGGCACGGTTGGCCGAAACATTGTGTATATAACTTATTAAAGATGGACAACAGCCCGAAAAAATCTAAATAATAATTAATAAAAAAGCAACAACAAATAAATCACATCATCATCATCATTGTCGCACAATCAGCACGATATCCGTGACAATCTACGCCAACCTTCCTCTATATTCATTGTCTCAGGAGTCCCTGCGCAGCATCCAATATCATCTCAGAGTTGGTCAATGTAGGTCCTTGCTGGGCGGCCCAAATTATATGCCGT
>CM042154.1:97296994-97354300 GCA_023376005.1 Doryteuthis pealeii
ATAAAGAACAATTCAAGTGTTTATGGTGTTAACAAAAAAGATAAAACAAATTTCTGTTACATAAACCTAAATTTTCTGCAATTTTAAATTTAATTGCCTTATAATTCTTAGTTTCTTTGTTGTGATCTAGTTATCGCATCTTGACGCCGAACAATTGAAGTTCCAATAATTTTCTATGGAGGTATCATAGATGGGAAACATTTTTGATTCCTTTTATTGTTGATTTAAGAAATAATTTAATCTTCAAACCAAACGCTGTTTGAGCCGTACGGTGTCACGGATTTGAACTTATTGCAATTTATTCACACGCAGCAACCAGCAGACAACAACAACAGTTTTCCAAAAAAGAATAGAATGATTATGTCCTCCTCCCTACATACTTCCATTAATAAAAATGACGGACAATTTTTAATTCAAACATTAGTTTTCAATATTTTTTAAAATAAAGACTGTCTATTTATGACATATTTTTAGCTAAATCTTTTTTATACAATATTTTCTTTAAGTAAATAAATATAATTTTGCTATACACTAAACAAAAGTATTTATTTTACGTTTATAAATTGAAAAAAATCCTTAAAAAAAAAAGTAGACAACAGGGAACTTTTTGATATAAAATTCCTTAGGAAAATAATTTAACAAAATTTTTAAAAAGATAACATATTTTTTCTTATTTACGAGACTTAAGTTTCAAGGTTTAAGACACCTTATTACCAAACCTGGTCTAAGTATCGATTTTTTCTTTACATGTTCCGTCATTGAATGATCTTTCCAAAAATGTAAAATTTATTTCATACAGAAAAAAAAAAAATACCAAGATATTTGTACGGGGGTCAATGCGCGAAACAAAAACTAACGCAAAAAATTATTAGCCTTTTAATTTAAGTAAACATTTATTTACAATAAAATTCGTCTTATTTACTTCATATACCGAAAGTTTTATTAAAATCGGATTGTTAGTTTATTTATATGATTTTGAAGAATATCCTGAGATCCCCTTTAGTAGAGCCGCGAGAAATTGAGCATACCTAATAAATATCAACAATTTAGTAATTTTTCAGCCTATAGTGTATTTAAATTGGAAAAAAAAATGATTATTGACCTTCTAAGAACGAGAAAAGTGTTTAATTATTTAAAAAAAACATGTTATAAAAGCGTTTCTGAGTGCATCATAAATCTTGCCATTTTTTTAGCAAAATTTAATTGTTTTAAAATGTATTAAAATGACGACTTACATATGTAATTTGATTTTACTTTTTTTTTCCTGATGTTATGTTTACAACTTTTTGACTTAAACACTAAATTTGACCGTAATAATCGATCTTAATTCGATTTTAATTCATTCTTTTAAATGAAAAAGGAGTCAACATTTATCAGACCCTAAAAAACCCTATCCAGGGTTGACATGACATTCCCTAACATCTAGGTGTCCTAGTATGACGATAGTGTGTGGTTCCAAGTCTGGAGCTCTGGGGAGGGAACCCCTGCATTGCCTTACTCTCAGGTCCATCAAGGTGTAAAATAGATATAAAAAATGTGTTTAAAAATTTGAATACCCCCCCCCAAAAAGAAAAAACTCATTTGGGTATAAAATAACCAAGGGATTATATGCCGTAAAATCCAACAACCAATATTTAGGCATAAAATAAGCCACAGACAGGTTGACATGCCGTTAAGACAATCAATCTGGTTGATAGTTCTTGGTGTTCCTGCACCTTGCAGGACCTGGATTTTGTTTGGTGTACCTTGCTAAAATCTCATATATATATATATATTATATATTACATATATATATAATATATATAAGGAGTACATACATTCATCATCTTTTATTCTACATAAATCCTTTTTTCCTTGAATAATTTCACTGTTCTGAAGAAGGTTCCCTTTAAAACCGAAATGTTCGAACATCGACTAATAAATTTCCTCCATTACAACATCCCATGTTGTTCACGTTTTCTCCATATATATATTATATATATATATATATATATATATATATATATATTTATATATTGTGTGTGTGTGTGTGTGTGTGTGTGTGTGTGTGTGTGGTCGTGTGTGTGTGTGGTGTGTAAGAATGGAAAGAATTGAATCCGACAATATGAGGAAAAATGAGTAAAGAAAAGAAATGTTAGATGGATAAAAATGAATTTTAATCGATATCACTTACACAGTGTTTCGGTCCGTTTATCAAAATATATACGGATTTACGCTTATATTATTATTAAAAATAATCAGATGCAAATTTAAATAATGTATTGAAATAATTAAATAATAGGGAAAAATGTAAAAAATAAAAAATTCAACTCTGAAGAAGGTCGTAAAAAAATTCACTCTGATGAAGTCGTATCTTCTGTGTACCGAATATTTTTACATTTTTCCTATTATTATTATCATTATTTCAATTCTCTTGATTATTTTAATAATAATAGCTAAATCCGTATACATTTTGAAAACTGACCCAACACATGTGTAAGTGATATCGATTTAAAATTCATTTTTTACTCCATCTCACATCTTTCTTTACTCATTTTTCCTCATATATTTACTATTATATATATATATATTATATTATATAATACTCATATATATATTACATTATATATATCTACTTAATATATATATATATATAGTGGTGTGTGTGTGTGTGTGTGTCGATGCCGTCTGTGTGTGTAAAGAAAAAGGTTTAAAATCATTCATTTTTGCGGTTCATAGATCTATTTCTACCCCACAGGACACCGTATGTGGTCATCATACCAATAACTTGATTGAAAATGGTAAAAACAGTAAATACACGGGGCTTTATATACAATTTTTCTAGGAAATTCCTGAAAAGGTTTCAATATCAGTTGTTCACATTTCCTTAGGGTGGGGGCGATGTTTATGCCTAGGGATTAATTAACCAGGTGGTGGTGATGGTGTCACTCCCCAGTCATAAACACCGCGGTCTCTGATGTAACATAGATACCTGTGAGTAGAAATAGATCTATAACCGCAAGATTATCGATTTTTAAGCCCCTTTTTACCAATTATATTATTCTGTTCAATGATAATTGAACATCGAGCTCTCAATTGGACCTAAACAACTCTAACATTCCGTTGTTGGAAAGAAAGTCCAAATTAGAATCATTCCTGATGCCAACTTAGCGTTAACCCTTTTACGGAATAATTATATATAATATATATATATAATATATATATATATATATATATATATATATATATATCCGAAATAGTCTATAATGCAAAATCTCTAAGTCTTTTGTTATTTCTTTACTTATAAATTTGCTCTGTGACTCTAACAATAGAGCCACACATGAGCTCTCAACTGCGACAAGTTGTTTAAAAAAACTCCTGTGTTGTTTAAGGGAAGATTTCTTCTCTGGACTTTTTTGGATTACACACACACACACACACACACACACACACACACACACCACATGTCTTATAGACCTCCCAAAAAGTTGAGCACCCTCTGGGGGAAAGATCTTCTTATATATGAGCTCTTTTTAAACATATTTATTTAAAGTGCTATCAGACTTTTTGGACACTCTGTAATGGTAATGTATACACAGGCCCGTGGTCCTGATGATGTGGCTAATATGCTGCTTTGAAACCAATGATAACAATCGCCTTTTAATTGTATTGTACAGGTATAACAAATAGATATAGTTCTTACACTAGTAATTGAGAATTTTGTTTTTGTTTCTCCAATAACAAAAATACCTACATAGATAGATTAAACAGAATATCATGATCACATGAATTATTATAGGATATGATAAGTCTTATTTAAATAATATAAACGTAAATAAAACAATTTTTTAAAGTACATAATACACTAAGAGGAAATAACTTCCTTGTATTTCTTGTCTTTATGTATATAAACAAGAAAGAAAAAAAATAAAGAGAAAAGAGTTTTTGAAGCACTGTGTGTATATTAGTTTATTAGTTTATTTGAAGGCTATCACAATGCAAGTGTAAATAAAAATTGAGTAACTATGATGTTTACTTTTGATTTATTCTTAATATTTCGGGATAAAGATCCCTTCATCAGAAGATTTCTGAAAGTTAAGTTCTGTAGCTGTTACCTTGTTGCTAGGACTTGTCCATTCTGTTGTATGCCTGGTGATATCTTCTTCCAAAAAGTAGTTTATATATTCTGTAATGTCTACCCTCAACCACGAAAAAAACAAAACAAAAAACCCAAATTTATGAAATACATACAGGTTGTCCCAAAAAAATTGACATTATTTTATGAATCATGTCAATTTATTTTTATCATTTTATGAAATGTTTTAATCATTTTGTGAATTTTTTTTCATTATTTAATGAAAAAAAAAAAGAACTTTTTTTCCATTTTACTGAAAAAAACAATTGATATGATTTTATGAAATGATGTCAAATTTTTTCATCATTTTGTGAATTATTTTGTTTTATTGTTTAATGAAAATATTTAAGACATTTTTACATCATTTAATGAAAAGAAAATTGATGATTTTTTCCTCATTTAATAAAAAATATCTAATTAAATTTTTCATCATTTTTATGAAAAAAGAATTGACACATTTTAAATGGTGTTAAAATTTTTTGATAGCCTGTATTTTGGTTAATCGATTGCTTTCCATTTATTTAAAAAAAAAAATTCGTTGACATAAGTAATAAAAAAAAATACCTATCTATAGTAAGTGACAATCTACCCCGCTCTTCACCCCAAGCGTAAAATTGGCACACCCGGCGATATTTCCTGAGATAAACCTGAAATAAAGGGGGAAAATTCAAACAGAACAACCAAAAAACGATAACAACCTTTGTTTTGTTTTATAAAATATTGGGATCTTATTTTGTTTAAACCCTGCAACATTACTGATGATTGAATCTCAGTAGTGCCAGGGAAATGTTTTGTTGAAAAAATATCTGATTATCTTTGAAAGTTTTTATGAATTGAAGTTCAAATAAAAATGAATGAAACTAACGTCATGGTCCCATTTTTATATTTGTTCTTTCTAATTCACATAAAACAGCAAACCGGAATGAAATATTTTGCTTATTAAGTTCTTTAAAAAAGTCAATTTTCAGATGAGGGTTGATTTTCCTTTTCTTCTTTATTCATTTGTTACAGTTAATTATTTTTATTTTATTTCGCGTACTGTACGTTTCTATATTTGTGAAGAAGCATTCATCGTTATAAGTGTTTTATCACATTTTTGTTTGTCCTCCTCAATTTTCTGTACATGGTGGTTAATAGCAAAAAGTCTGTCTTTTACTGTTAGAAAAAAAAAAAAAAAGAAAAAAAAAGGATGCTGTAAACGAAAATCACCAGGGTCTCCACAATGGAGTTCTTTGATGGTTCGGGTGAACAATTTCTTTGAGGGGCTGTGTGTAAAAAACCACGGCTAATGTTGGCGGATGTAGGTTTTGCCTCACTAATGCTCCCTACGTAGACAGCACCGTGGACACATAGCAACCATTTGAAGCGTTACTGTGCCGACACTAAGGCCTTCATGTGAACGATTGATGGAGATGTGATGGTATTTGGAGACGTGATAGCGCTGAGTGAATTAACTGTGTGTTGTCACATGTGTGGACGCGAGAACTACTCCACAGGTGAGTGATAGCTGTGTATGACACGGTCAGAGTTTTGAGGGAGTCTCATGGCACTGCAGCCATCATCAAACGGTTTTCAGACTGTTTCGATTGCAATCGGAAGAACTATAGTGTGTTGTGTTGTCTCCCAAGGGAGCTGTTTGAGTTGACTCTGGCCGGATAGTTGTTCTGAAGTCTGTGGGGTGTTGAATTTGTTGATGAGCTGCTGTTGGGGTGGGGTTTGAGTGCTGCGTGGGTATGATGTGTTGGGTAGGGACCCGTTGCTCACTCGAACGCATTTGCTTATGTGGCGGTGAAGTCGAGATCGGCCTCTTCAACTGTTCATATAGCGCATGGACCTCAGCAGAAACGTTCAAGGGTACACGGTACCTGCCCCCTAGGGAGTCAGTGGTGATGTTCACTTGTTGCTGTTGGTGCGGAGGAAACGCAGATAATTTAACTGTCATTTCAAGAATGTCAACTTTTTCTAATTTTTGAAAAATTGTTCGCCCTGGAAGAAAAGAAAAGAAAGGGAAAATTAGTATTTTAAATAACAAATAATAAAATGAAATAAACATTTGTACACAAGTAATTATTAATATTAATAATAAAATAAACTCATGTGTTGTTTATCATAGGGACATAGGAAATTGAAATACTAAAAGTATTTTTGTGATTTTTAAAAGAATATTGTTCTTTCTAAATTCAAGATTTAAACCCGAAAATTGGCAGTTAAAATGTTTTACCCAAAACGAAATTAGAAAGAAAAAGAAACAAAAAAACAAAGGAAAATTAATAACTGAAAGATCAAATAAATTAAAAAAATAAAACTTAAATATTGATTTAATTAAAAAAAGTAGTTTATTTGTTAAACACTAAAAAAAAAATGGGGAATAAATTAAAATAATATGATAGATAGGGATACCCCATAATAATTTAAGTTTTACCTATAATTATCGCTTTAAAAAATAAATCCTAAGTCTGTGAGTAGGCCGCTGAGACGACAACTTGCTTTAATTAGTATTAAAAACATATTCACTTCCCCGAACACTTTGCCACTTGCCGCGTAAAGTTATAAACATATACCTCAAATAAATGTAGCTTTAAAAACTTCATACATCTCCCCACGTCCCACTCTCCCTCTCTTCACTGAACGTAGTCCCTCCCCTCTGTCAGTTCCGGAGGTCTTGTTCGCGTCTTCAGCGGACATTTCCACGGAACCTAATGTACGGGTGACCCTGGAGGTCAGGGCCTTTGCAGGCGGCAGGGGAAGGATGCAAGTGGATTAGGAAGCAGCAAGTAGCAGGAAGAGGACAGCGATAGGAAAAGAAGAAAAAAAGAAAACACAAACATAAGACCTGTGTCTGTGCTGCTTGCTGTAAAAACCCGCCGCTGTCCTTTCTTCCTCACTTTCATTTTTCTTTCTCTCTCTCTTCTCCTATTATTTTTGTATTGTATTTTTATTACGCCTTTCTAATCACTTAAAATACCCCTCACCTCTCCTTCTGACACCCACTCACCCTCACGCGTCTCATTTACATGCCTTGCAAACACGTGGAAATGCTGGTTTTTTGTGTACACACAGAAGCAAACTAGCTAACTCTTCCCCCTCTTTCACTTTATACTCGGCATTTTGACAAGGGCAAGGCGAAGATGCGTTACAATACATAACATTGGAATGTCGTTTAGCTCTTTAAATCACAAACAAATTAACCCTTATCAGATATACACACAATGAGCTTTATTCATTATATGACTATCTGTACTCGTAGATTTAAGATTTGTTTATCATTCAGACGTTATGTTATTCTTAATTTTCTTTTTCGTTCATCAAGAAAAAAGAATAACAAATTTACATTGAGTAAGTTAAAAATAGTAAAAAAATTATCTTAAATTTTTCGAACCGCGCGTAAAGTTATGAACACATTCTTCTAATTACGTCTACATAGGTGATTAGATATATAAACAAGATATAAAACTGTACTTACATCTTTTTTGAGGGCTTTGAGCACTAAAGTTTCAACTCAGACAGACAATTGTTGATACGTGTTTCGTCTGCGATTTTGTCCATCATTAATTTATTGATCTGAGAAAAAAGCCAAAGAAAGAAAAACAAATTACAATTATGATACTTTACAGTTTCAATACAAAGAAGAAAAAACAAACATTAAAACTAGTTTATTTTGTATGAAAATCCTTTGATCCTTAAACTAAAAGAAATCTCAACGAATGCTAAAATCTTTAAACTTAAAAACAATATATATTTTAAACAATACTCTAAAATTTTAACTAAATACAAAGTAAATAATAAATACATGCTCCATCTAAGAAAAAATAATTGATCAAAATCAAAACGAAAAGTCTATTTTAATAAAAACAATATAAAAAACTTATATTGTTGTTGTACAAAGATAAAGCTATTTCCCGATAAATCATTGATTTGTAATGACTATTCTTTATTGGCTTCTATATTTCACAATTGAAACATCCCATTACGTTGCATCGTTGACAGTTAAACATTATTTCTTGAACAATTACACGTGATAATAACTGTTTAGTTCAGAAGACGTGTGTGTATTGCAACCTGCCCTCAAAAAGTTTTAAAATGCCCAACACAATTGACAGCCGACTGACAGATTCGGCATACGAGAGATATTTCTCCGTTAGTTTTACGTATGTTTTATGAAATAAAAAAAAACAAAAAAGTCAAAAACCAAAATGAAATTTAACAAGATTGTTAGAAGATTTGAACAATTTCAAACAAAAGACTAAGGAAGACCTTCTTATTTATTACTAAGCTTTGCCTTAAGTCTAGCACACAGGTTGCTTTTAATTGAAGTGGCGAAGATTGTTTACGCACAGGTTCAGTTCATTAGTAAACAATGAATTTGCGTTAAAACTGAACATAAAGTTATCCTCAGCATTCATGAATAAAATCAAATTTAAAGTTAAAATTTTTCGGTATTATGTTATATAGTTTAAGTTATAGTTTTGGTATTATATATAGTTAAGCTATACATTTAAAATATTATCAGTATTTACATTTTAGTCCTAGCAGAACTGAAACATATAGAAACGTGAACGTATATCTAATTTGAACTATACTTAAACTATAAGAATGTTAAAATTACAATGATAGTATAAATCCAATTCTCTTTGATGAAATAAAACTTACTTTTCTGTGAGTTGGAGTTTGATGCGGACCGGCATTGAATCGGAATCACCACTTGCGACAGGCGTTACTACCTGGCTTCAAATGCCGGTACACATCAAAAACTCCAACTCACAGAAAAGTAAGTTTCATATTTCCATCAAATTATTGATTGTATACCTATCTTGTAAATTATAACAGTTCTTATAGTCTTAAGTACTAGTTTCAAATTTAGATATACGTTCACGTTCTATATGTTTCAGTCTCTAGGACTAAATGTAAATACTGATAACTATTTTTAAAATGTATAGCTTAACTATCTATAGATTTAATCACCAAAACATATAACTATAACTATATAACATATTACCAAAATCTCGGTTTAAACTTTTAATTTGATTTTATCAAGAATGCTGAAGATAACTTTAATTGTTTCAGTTTTAACGCAAATATCAAAATTGTTACTTTGAACTGGACAAGCCCTTGCGAAACAAGTCTTCCCCACTTCAATTAAAGCTAACGCGTGTGGGCTAAGACTTAAGCAAAGGCTTAGTAAATAAATAAGAAGTCTTCCTTGTTTTTGTTTAAATTGTTCAACTTCTAACAATCTTGTTAAATTTCATTTTTGGTTTTTTGACTTTTTGTTTTTATTTTAAAAACATACGTCAAAACTAAACGGAGAAATTATTCTCGTATCAGAATCTGTCAGTCGGTGTCAATTGTTTTGCATTAAAACTTTTGAGCCAGGTTGCAATACACAACACGTCTTCTTGAACTAAACATTATTATCACGTGTAATTGTTCAAGAAATATGTTTTAACTGTCAACATGCAACGTAATGATTTCAATGTTGAAATATAGAACCAATAAAATATCATTACAAATCAATAGATTTATCGGGAAATAGCTTTATCAATTGTAAACAAACAATATATTTTTTATATTGTTTTATAAAATAGGACTTTCTTTTGATTTTGATTCAATTTATTTTTTTCTTAGATGGACATCTATATTATTTACTTGTATTTGTCAAATTTTAGATATTTTAAAATATATTTTTTTTAATTTAAAGATTTTAGCATTCGTTGAGAATTTCTTTTAGCTTTTAAGGAATCAAAGTTTTCATACAAAATAAACTATTTTTAATGTTTTTTTTTCTTTCTTTATTGCAACTGTAAAATAAAGTATTAATTTGTTTTTCTTCCTTGCTTTTTCAGCATCAATAAATAATGATGGAAAACGCAGACGAACACGTATCAACAATTGTCTGTTGAGTTGAAACTTTTAGTGCTCAAAGCCCTCAAAAAAGATGTAAGTACAAGTTTATATCTTGTTATATATCTAATCACACTATGTGACGTAATTAAGAAAATGTTTCAATAACTTTACGCGGTTCGAAAAATTTAAGATAATTTTTTTTACTATTTTTAATAACTCAAATGTAAATTTGTTGCTTCTTTCTTGATAACGAAAAAAAAATTAAAAATAAACATAACGTCTGAAATGATAAAACAAAATCTTAAATCTACGAGTTCAGATAATGTCTATAATGAAATAAGCTCATATGTGTGTATATCTGAATAAGGAGTTAATTTGTTGTGACTTTTAAAGAGCTAAACAGACATTCCAATGTTAGGTATTGTACGCATTTTCGCCTTGCCCTTGTCAAAATGCGAGTATAAATCGAAAGAGGGGGAAGAGTAGCTAGTTTGCTTCTGTGTGTACACAAAAACCAGCATTTTCCCACGTGTTGGAAGGATGTAAATGAGACGGGTGAGGGTGAGGGTGTCAGAGGAGAGGTGAGGGTTTTTAGTGATTAGAAAGGCGTAATAAAAATAAATAAAAAAATAAATAAGAGAAAGAGAAGAGAAAAAAATCGAAAGTGAGGAAGAAAGGACAGCGGCGGGTTTATTAAAGCAAGCACACAGACACAGAGTCTATGTGTGTTTTCTTTTTTCTTCTTTTCCCTCTCTCTGTCTCTTCCTGCTACTGCTGCCTTCCTAATTCCACTGCCATCCTTCCCCTGCCCCGCAAAGCCTGACCTCCAGGGTCACCCGTACATTAGGTTCCGTGGGAAAATGTCGCTGAGACGCGAACAAGACTCACGGACTGACAGAGGGGAGGGACTACGTCAGTGAAAGAGGGATGGGACGGGGAGATGTATGAAGTTTTTAAAGCTTACATTTATTTGAGGTATATGTTTATAACTTACCGGCAAGTGGCAAGTGTTCGGGGAAGTGAATATGTTTTTTAATACTATTAAACAAGTTGTCGTCTCAGCGGCTACTTCACAACTTAGGATTTATTTTTTAAAGCGATTAATTATATAAAACTTAAATTATTATGGGTATCCTATCTATATATATTTATTTAATTTATTCCCCATATTTTTTTTAGTTTAACAATAAACTACTTTTTTTTTTTTAATTAAATCAATATTTAAGTTTTATTTATTTATTTATTTATGTCTTTCAGTTATTAATTTTCTTTTTTTTTTTTTTTCTTTTTTCTTTTTTTAATTTAGTTTGGGTAAAACATTTTAACTGCCAATTTTCGGGGTTTAAATCTTGAATTTAGAAAGAACAATATTCTTTTAAAAATCACAAAAAATACTTTTAGTATTTTCAATTTCCTATGTCCCTATGATAAACACACATGAGTTTTATTTTATTATTAATATTAATAATTACTTTGTACAAATGTTTATTTCATTTTATTATTTGTTATTTAAAATACTAATTTTCCCTTTTCTTTTTCTTCTTCTTCCAGGGCGAACAATTTTCAAAATTAGAAAAAGTTGACATTCTTGAAATGACAGTTAAATATCTGCGTTTCCTCCACCAACAGCAACAAGTGAACATCACCACTGACTCCCTAGGGGGCAAGTACCGTGTACCCCTTGACGTTTCTGCTGAGGTCATGCGCTATATGAACAGTGAAGAGGCCCGATCTCGACTCACCGACCACATAAGCAAATGCGTTCGAGTGAGCAACGGGTCCCCTACCCAACACATCATACCCACCAGCACTCAAACCCCTACCCCAACAGCAGCTCATCAACAAATCAACACCCCACAGACTTCAGAACAACATATCCGCCAGAGTCAACCTCAAACAGCTCCCTTGGGAGACAACACAACACACATAGTTCTTCCGATTGCATCGAAACAGTCTGAAAACAGTTTGATGATGGCTGCAGTGCCTGAGACTCCCTACAAAACTCTGACCGTGTCATACACAGCTATCAACTCACCTGTGAGTAGTTCTCCGTCCACACATGTGATCAACACACCAGTTAATTCACTCACAGCTATCACGTCTCCAAATACCATCACATCTCCATCAATCGTTCACATGAAGGCCTTAGTGTCGGACAGTAACGCTTCAAATGGTTGCTATGTGTCCACGGTGCCTGTCTACGTAGGGAGCATTAGTGAGGCAAAACCTACATCCGCCACATTAGCTGGTTTTTACACACAGCCCCTCAAAAGAAATTGTTCACCCGAACCCATCAAAGAACTCCCATTGTGGAGACCCTGGTGATTTCGTTTACAGCATCCTTTTTTTTTCTTTTTTTTTTTTTTCTAAACAGTAAAGACAGACTTTTTGCTATTAACCACCCATGTACAGAAAATTGAGGAGGACAAACAAAATGTGATAAAACACATTATAACGATGAATGCTTCTTCACAAATATAAACGTACAGTACGCGAAATAAAATAAAATAATTAACTGTACAAATGAATAAAGAAGAAAAGGAAAATACAAACCCTCATCTGAAAATTGACTTTTTAAAGAAACTTAATAAGCAAAATATTTCATTCCGGTTTGCTGTTTATGTGATTAAAAGAACAAATATAAAAATGGGACCATGACGTTAAGTTCAATTCATTTTTATTTGAACTTCAAATTCATAAAAACTTTCAAAGATAATCATTATTTTTTCACAAAAAACATTTCCCTGGCACTACTGAGATTCATCACTCAGTAATTTGCAGGGTTTAAACAAAATAAATCCAATATTTTATAAAACAAAACAAAGTTGTTATCGTTTTTTGTTGTTCTGTTGAATTTTCCCCCTTTATTTCAGGTTTATTCAGGAAATATCGCCGGGTGTGCCAATTTTACCTTGGGGTGAGAGCGGGTAGATTGTCACTTACTTATAGATAGGTATTCTTTTTTTAATTACTTATGTCAACGAATTTTTTTTTTTTTTAAATAAATGGAAGCAATCGATTACAAAATACAGGCTGTCCGAAAAATTTTAACACCATTTAAATGATGTCAATTCTTTTTTCATAAAATGATGAAAAAATTTAATTAATATTTTTTATTAAATGAGGAAAAAAATTCATCAATTTTCTTTTCATTAAATGATGTAAAAATGTCTTAAATATTTTCATTAAACAATAAAACAAAATATTCACAAAATGATGAAAAAAATTTGACATCATTTCATAAAATCATATCAATTGTTTTTTTCAGTAAAATGGAAAAAAAGTTCTTTTTTTTTTTTCATTAAATAATGAAAAAAAATTCACAAAATGATTAAAACATTTCATAAAATGATAAAAATAAATTGACATGATTTCATAAAATAATGTCAATTTTTTGGGGACAACCTGTATGTATTTCATAAATTTGGGTTTTTTGTTTGTTTTTTTCGTGGTTGAGGGGTAGACATTACAGAATATATAAACTACTTTTTGGAAGAAGATATCACCAGGCATACAACAGAATGGACAAGTCCTAGCAACAAGGTAACAGCTACAGAACTTAACTTTCAGAAATCTTCTGATGAAGGGATCTTTATCCCGAAATATTAAGAATAAATCAAAAGTAAACATCATAGTTACTCAATTTTTATTTACACTTGCATTGTGATAGCCTTCAAAATAAACTAATAAACTAATATACACACAGTGCTTCAAAACTCTTTTCTTTTCTTTTTTCTTTCTTTGTTTTATATACATAAAGACAAGAAATACAAGGAAGTTATTTCCTCTTAGTGTATTATGTACTTTAAAATGTTTTAATTTACGTTTATATTATTTAAATAAGACTTATCATATCCTATAATAATTCATGTGATCATGATATTCTGTTTAATCTATCTATGTAGGTATTTTGTATTGGAGAAACAAAAACAAAATTCTCAATTACTAGTGTAAGAACTATATCTATTTGTTATACTGTACAATACAATTAAAAGGCGATTGTTATCATTGGTTTCAAAGCAGCATATTAGCCACATCATCAGGACCACGGGCCTGTGTATAACATTACCATTACAGAGTGTCCAAAAAGTCTGATAGCACTTTAAATAAATATGTTTAAAAGAGCTCATTATAAGAAGATCTTTCCCCCAGAGGGTGCTCAACTTTTGGAGGTCTATAAGACATGTGTGTGTGTGTGTGTGTGTGTGTGTGTGTGTGTGTGTAATCCAAAAGTCCAGAGAAGAAATCTTCCTTACAACACAGGAGTTTTTTTAAACAACTTGTCGCAGTTTGAGAGCTCAATGTGTGCTCTTATTGTTAGAGTCACAGAGCAAATTTATAAGTAAAGAAATAACAAAAGACTTAGAGATTTTGCATTATAGACTATTTCGGATATATATATATATATATAATATATATATATATATATATATATATAATATATAATATATATCCGTAAAAGGGTTAACAGCTAAGTTGGCATCAGGATGATTCTAAGTTGGACCTTTCTTCCAACAACGGAATGTTAGAGTTGTTTAGGTCCAATTGAGAGCTCGATGTTCAATATCATTGAACAGAATAATATAATTGGTAAAAAAGGGGGCTTAAATCGATAATCTTGCGGTTATAGATCTATTTCTACTCACAGGTATCTATGTTACATCAGACCGCGGTGTTTATGACTGGGGAGTGACACCATCACCACCACCTGGTTAATTAATCCCTAGGCATAAACATCGCCCCCCACCCCTAAGGAAATGTGAAAAACTGATATTGAAACCTTTCAGAATTTCCTAGAAAATTGTATATAAAGCCCCGTGTATTTACTGTTTACCCATTTTCAATCAAGTTATTGGTATGATGAAACACATAGGTACCTGTGGGTAGAAATAGATCTATAACCGCAAAATGAATGATTTTAACCTTTTTCTTTACCATACACACACACACACCACACACACAAACACACACATATATATATATATATATATATATATATATATATATATATATATAATATATATATATATATATATATATATAATGAGGAAAAATGAGTAAAGAAAAGAAATGTAGATGGATAAAAATGAATTTTTAATCGATATCACTTACACATGTGTTTCTGTCCGTTTATCAAAATGTATACGGATTACGCTATTATTATTAAAATAATCAGATGAAATTGAAATAATGATAAAATAATAATAGGAAAAATGTAAAAATATTCCGTACACAGAGAGATTTTTACGACCTTCATCAGAGTGAATTTTTTACGACCTTCTTTCAGAGTGAATTTTTTTTTTTTTACATTTTTCCTATTATTATTATTATCATTATTTCAATTTCATCTGATTATTTTAATAATAATAATTAGCGTAATCCGTATTATTTTGAATAAATGGACCGAAACACATGTGTAAGTGATATCGATTAAAATTCATTTTTATCCATCTACATTTCTTTTCTTTACTCATTTTTCCTCATATTGTCGGATTCAATTCCCTTTCCATTCTTACACACACACACACACACACACACACACACACACACACACACATATATATATATTATATATATATATATATATATATAATATATGGAGAAAACGTAGAACAAACATGGATGTTGTAATGGATGGAAATTTATTAGTCGATGTTCGAACATTTCGGTTTATAAAGGGAACCTTCTTCAGAACAGTGAAATTATTCAAGGAAAAAAAGGATTTATGTAGATAAAAGATGATGAATGTATGTATATATATATATATATATATATATATATATATATATATGAGCATTTTAGCAAGGTACACCAAACAAAATCCAGGTCCTGCAAGGTGCAGGAACACCAAGAACTATCAACCAGATTGATTGATCTTAACGGCATGTCAACCTGTCTTGGCTTATTTTATGCCTAAATATTTGGTTGGTTGGATTTTACGGCATATCAACCTTGGTTATTTTATACCAAAGAGTTTTTTTTTGGGGGGTGGTATTCAATTTTTTAAACACATTTTATATCTATTTAACCCATTGATGGACCTGAGAGTAATGGCAATGAAGGGGTACTCCACACTCCCCAGAGCTCCAGAATTGGAACCTCACCACTATCGTCATACCTAGGACACCTAGATGTTAGGGAATGTCATGTCAACCTGGATAGGGTTTTTTAGGGTCTGAATAAAATGTTGACTCCTTTTCATTTAAAAAAAATTAAAATGAATTTAAATCGATTATTTACGGTCAAATTTATGTTAAGTCAAAAAGTTGTAACATAACATATCAGGAAAAAAAAGCAAAATCAAATTACATATGTAATTCATTTTTAATACATTTTAAACAATTAAATTTTGCTAAAAAATGGCAAGATTTATGATGCACTCAAAACGCTTTTATAACAGGTTTTTTTTAATAATTAAACTTTTCTTCTTAGAAGTCAATAATAATTTTTTTTCAATTTAAATACACTATGAACTGAAAAATTACTTAAATTGTTGATATTTATTAGGTATGCTCAATTTCTCGCGGCCTCTACTAAAGGGGATCTCAGGATATTCTTCTAAAAAATCATATAAAATAAACTAACAATCCGATTTTAATAAAACTTTCGGTATATGAAGTAATAAAAGACGAACTTTTATTGTAAATAAATGTTTACTAAATTGAAAAGGCTAATAATTTTTTGCGTTAGTTTTTGTTTCGCGCATTGACCCCCGTACAAATATCTTGGTTTTTTTTTTTTTTTTTTCTGTATGAAAATAAATTTTACATTTTTGGAAAGATCATTCAATGACGGAACATATGTAAAGAAAAAAATCGATACTAGACCAGGTTTGGTAATAAGGTGTCTTAAACCTTGAAACTTAAGTCTCGTAAATAAGAAAAAAAATATGTATCTTTTTTAAAATTTTATTAAATTATTTTCTAAGGAATTTTATATCAAAAGTTCCTGTTGTCTACTTTTTTTTAAGTGATTTTTTTCAATTTATAAAACGTAAAATAAATACTTTTGTTTAGTGTATAGCAAAATTATATTTATTTACTTAAAGAAAATATTGTATAAAAAAATATTAGCTAAAATAATGACATAATATAGAACAGTCTTTATTTTAAAATGTTGAAAATAATGTTTGAATTAAAATTGTCGTCATTTTTATTAATGGAAGTATGTAGGGGACATAATATTCTATTCTTTTTTGGAAAACTGTTGTTGTTGTTGCTGTTGCTGCTGTGAATAATTTCAAATAAGTTCAAATCCGTGACACCCGTAGAGCTCAAACAGCGTTTGTTTGAAGAAATTAATTATTTCTTAAATCAACAATAAAAGGAATAAAAAATGTTTCCATCTATGATCCTCCATAGAAAATTACTTGGGACTAATTGTTCGCGTCAAGAGCGATAACTAGATCAACAAAGACTAAGAATTTAAGGCAATTAAATTTAAAATGCAAAAATTTAGGTTATATGTAACAGAAATTTGTTTATCTTTTTTGTAACACATAAACTTGGAATTGTTCTTTATATTAAACGTAAAAGAAAACATTAAAAAGTTAATTTTCCATTTTTTATTGACGTTTTAAAATATTTTAACAATTTGCGCGCGTGTGAAAAGAGCCCTTTTGAGCATCCCTAATATTTATCAAAATATGATATAATCTTTTTCGTCCCAAACAAGCAGCGCAAAAAAGTCGTTTACCTTGCAAAACCTTATCTTGAGAAACCATTTTAAAATATTTTTAACGTGAGATCCCCGGATCTATCAGAAGTCGTAAATGATAATTTACTAAGCCAGATTGATATTTAAAAAAATACCAAAATTCAGGGAATAATCTAATTTAATAAAATTATAAAATAATCAATGATTATTTTTAATTACTGAATAGTTTCAATCAAACTGATTCAATAGAAATAAATCAAAATTACTTAAAGTAAACATTACAGTTTGCGAGAACCATAGATATTTTTGAGGAAACAATTTATATACCTAATTAATTGAAAAAAGTCATTTAAAAATATGAAACGCCTAATTTGAATTTCATATTTTTAGATTCTAAAAACAAGTATTTATTTAATAACAAGCTTAATTTAGTATTGTTATGTAATATTTTTTGAGAATTCTCAATGTATTAGCTAGGTTACCATCCATTTAAACAGAAAAAATATCGATGTATATTTTCACTAATGATATGATAGGCAATTATATAATTAAAGAACAGTGTAAAAGAATCTCCAATTTGCATTTTAATTTTCCGATTTTTGGTACTTATTTTATAGCAGAGTCGCTACCTCAAATCTTTTTCCTCCATTTATACATTCCGTCTTTTGTCAATTTATTTATACAGAAAATAGTATCAATCACATATATACCTCGCCGATATTTTGCGCCCAAAAACAAGGGGGGGGGGGGTCAAAATTAAATGACCTGGAAAAAATCAGAAAGATTTGAAATAAAATAACTGATGCATTATAAAATTCATTCATTGATTAAAGCAACACTGAAAATGTCATTAAATTTCGGATGATTTCCTGATTTTTTTTTTTTTTTTTTGGGAGGGATAAATTTATTTTGTAAAAATACGGGGTATTATCGCATGAATGCCCTAAAAACGTTAAGCGGTGCCTGCTCAAAATCCAACCCGCGCTTACTATTGAACTCTCTAGTTGTTTGAAGGCATTTTTCCCGAAAGTTAATGCGATATGAAAACGATATTTTACCCCGCAAGTCTTTTCTCGGCAAAAATGTAAATATTTTTAATTTTAAAATATTAAAAAAAACGGTTTGAAGGCGTTTTTATCGACTATAATACCTTCAAACCACTAAAAAACAGTTATTCGTCGATAAAAACGCCTTCAAACCGCTAAAAATATTCTAAAGAGGGGGGTAACATATTTACGTTTACTTGTCGAGAAAATACTGGGCGGGAAGGGGGGGTTGAGTAAAATATCGCTTTCATATCGCATGAACTTTTCGGGAAGAACGCCTTCAAACGGTTAGGGAGTTCAATAGTAGCAAGGGTTGGATTTTTGAGCAGGCACCGCTTAGCGTTTTTTAGGACAGGAGGCCAAGATGCATTTATGCGATATGCACGTTTTACAGCATGTAAACTTTTTGGGTCATTCTATACATAAGAGGTTTTTGTTTTACTTCTTCTTGTTAGATATTTAGATTTTTTTTAAACTTTGTTTTTTAACCTATAGATTTGACCCTAACATGTACTACTACTCCGAGTCAGAGTTGACCTGGGAGAATGACATTGAAGGGGTGCTCCAGAGCTCCGGAATTGGAACCTCACCACTAGATGCAGTTTAACGTCAAACCTATGACACCGAGATGTTAGGGAATCACATTCATTGTACCTCATATTATATTTTTTCTGTAATTGTTTTCCCCTCCGATCAATCGGCAGGTCATGTCAAGCCCTAGCATTTATATGATTGTTCCAGCCCTATTGCCATTGTGGCAAGCCCTAACCCTTTTTTTATTATATATGTGCTAGAAGGCGATGGCTGAGGGTTTTAGTGTTCTGGGTTTAATATTAAAGTCTATCTGATGGGGAAGTTCTAATTCTGGATCTCTGGAGAATGTGGGGGGTACCCCTTGATCACCATTACTCCCAGGTCCACCCTGTCCCGGGAGTGGTTACCTGTTAGGGTCCCTCTATGGGTTAAATAGGGAAAAACCTGTTTAAGAAAATTGAGTGCCCCATCAAGAATGAATAAACAAAAACGTCTTCGGCATAAAATAACCCATGTAGTTGTCTCTTGTGTGTGTGTGTCTGTCTGTCTGTCTGTCTGTCTGTCTCTATGTTTGTGTATCTGTCTGTATGTATGTCTGCGTGTGTCTCTGTGTATCTGTCTGTATGTATGTCTGCGTGTGTCTCTGTGTATATGTCTGTGTGTGTGTCTGTGTATCTGTCTGTATGTATGTCTGTGTGTGTCTCTGTGTATCTGTCTGTCTGTGTGTGTCTATGTTGTTGTCTGTCTGTTGTATGTATGTGTGTGTGTGTGTGTGTGTGTGTGTGTGGTGTGTGTGTGTGTGTGTGTGTGTTGAAAAATCTAACAGCACACCAATAAGCACATGGGTCAGTTTTAATAAATAATTAAAATGTCATTTTTGTTTCATTCAAAATTTCGAGATCTTTTAAAGTGAGAAATTTGTTGTTGGTTGGTTGGTGTGTGGAGGGTTTAAATCCTCAGTTTGCTGTCATTTGGTACAGGTAGCAATAATCAGTCTATCCGTATCTCCCAGTGTCAACTTTTGACCCATAAAAGTTCATGTTTCAAACCCTACCACGACTAGTAGCCTCCTTCTGACCCGTAGGCATTCATTGACCCCTTGGGCAGTCCCATTAACGCCACAGGGCTTCTATCAACCACTTTTTCAATCCTCTGACACTGAGCCACAAATCACACATCCTATTCCACAAAATCATCCTCCAATTCAACACACTTGTCACATTAAGTTTATTTAATCCGTACCAATAAGAAAAGAAGAGAGAAAGCCAAACAAAATTCAATAATAATTTATCCAAGCGAAAAAGATCATTATCTTCTTAGTTGGCCAGGGAACTTTTTAGCAGCCACAAAGGGTCATTTAAGTGCAGTAAGGAGACAAAATTAACTACCCCTTCAACCCCCCCCAAAAAAAAGGCTGTATTTTAACTTTAACTGTCTCTGACCTACACCTTTATACTCTTCTTGATTGATCAAAGATATTTCTACAGCAGCATACACATTCCTGTCTTTCGAGCCAGAGTCCAGTAGCAAGATATATAATTCGAGAGTGAATCCGAGGGTCATCTTCCGAAGCAACACCTGCCCCTAAATCTAAAAGGGGAAGGGCTGGGTTTATTTTTCAGTGCCTGAGGCACGTCAAAGAGGAATATCGAGATGATAATTTTTATACTGGCCACTGCATGCCCCCCACCACCATCACAATAATCATGCTTTATGTCCATCTGACATGGTGGGAGATCAGAAAGTACCTCCCCAGGGATAATTCTGTCATCCTTTTTTGTAGCCAAAAATTCTGCTAAAATCAGCGGTGCGACATAAATTTAAAACAGCGCTAGCTTCATTTTTATTCATCATTAAGTTGCGACTATTCAGTTTTGATGAAGTTAAATAACTATGCCTATTCCTAAATGATTAAACATTTTTCGGGACTATTCGCAGAGTTCCGTCCCGGCCTCCTGCCTTAAAAAAAACGCTAGGCGGTTATAGCTGAAAAAAAAAAATGTAAATGCGATATTTTACTCCCTCTAGTCTTTTTTCGACAAGTAAATGTAAATATTTTAACCCTTTTAGGTATGCATCCAACTACTCTCCCTCTAGTTATGAGTAAATAGTAGGGCAGAATGGGCTCTTTAACCGTGGCTAGGTAACCAGTCTCGGAGAAGGAAAACTCTGCTTAATAAATTGACCTTGTGTCACATCCTGCTCGTGTGGTTTGGTTTGGTTTGGTTTGTTTTACGGCATATCAACCTCAGTGGGTCATTTAATGCCGATAAAGTTTTGAAATAAATCAATTCTTAATGGATAATACAATTTTTTTATAAATACATTTTTCTATTTAACCCATAGATGGGACCCTAACAGGTACTACCACTCCGGGTCAGAGTGGACCAGGGAGCAATGGTGGTGAAGGGGTGCTCCACATTCCCCAAATCTCCAAAACTGGAACCTCACCATCGTCATTCCCAGGACATGTAGACCCGCAGCCACCGCCTTCTAGCACCCATATGATAAAAAGGGGTTGGGGCTTGCCATAAGGGCAATAGGGTTGGGAAAATCATATAGGTGCTAGGGCTTGACGTGACCAGCCGATTGATCGGAGCTGCTCGTGTGGATGGGTTCGGTAAATACATACATTACAATATACAATATATATTTGCGCACCTTTGGCTGATTGATTGCGCACCTTGGCTGATTGATTGGTTGGTTGGATTTTACGGCATGTCAACCCTTGGGTTATTTTATGCCGAAGACGGGCATTCTATTTTTAAAAACACATTTTAAACTCCTTTTTCTATCTATTTAACCCAAAGATGAGATTCTAACAGGTCTACCACTCTGGGTCAGAGTGGACCTGGGAGCAATAGCAATGAAGGAGTAATCCACAGTCTCCAGAGCCCCAGAACTGGAATCTCACCACTAGATCCAGTTTAACATCATACCCAGGACACTAAGTCCCGTAGCCACTGCTTTGTAGCACATATGATTTTAAAAAAAGGGTTTTGGATTTGCCATAAGAGCAATATAGTTGGGACAAGTAATTTTCCTCAACCTTTGTTCAAGCCTGGACCACTCCGTTTGATTTGCCACCATTTTGAATAGCCTCAAACAAATATTTTTGCGAGATTGATAAATATATATATATATATATATATATATATATATATATATAAGTTAGGGTAGCGACGACATGACATCAACAGCACTTGGTAACTGACAGTTTTTTGCCTATGCGATTTCAAAACCATATATATATATGTGTGTGTGTGTGTGTGTGTGTGTGTGTGGGCAGCATTTTTTTCATTTATGCATGTTGAATTAAACCAAAGACACATCTCCTGTTTAACAATTTTATTAGTGATCTTTTCAAGTTTTCTGGCCAACTTTTTAATCCACGAATTTCACCCAAATATTAAAAAGTTGGCCAGAAAACTTGAAAATATCACAAACAAAAATTGTTAAACAGGAGATGTGTCTTTTGATTAATCCAAAACACACACACACACACACACACACACACATTAATATATGGTTTTGAAATCGCATAGGCAAAAACTGTCAGTTACCACACACACACACACACACACACACATATAATATATATATATTATATATTATATATATATATATATATATATATATATATATATATAGTGTGAAAGCTCACATAGAGTGAAAATAATATATTTAGATATTAATAAAGAATGACATTACTAATAATATTTAAATAATTTAATAATAAATAAATAAATAGTAATATAATAATAATAAATAATAGAATTAAACATCAAACCGTGTCCCTTCTCTCTCTTCTCTCTCTCTCTCTCTCTCTCTCTCTCTCTCTCTCTCTCTCTCTCTCTCTCTCTCTCTCTCTCAACACATGACGCTTATCTTGTTACCAGAGTTCTCAGCTGAAACGGAATGACCCATGACCCATGACTGTCAGTCATCCTTTTTGCAGGTGTTTGACACTGGGTTTCATATCTGTAGCAAGATCTCATATCAGTAACTCATTATTCTACAATGTTCTTTTCAGTAATTTTATCATAAATTTTTTTAAAATAATGAGTAAAATATTTTCATCAATGTATGTGTAATTCAATAAATTTATTTGGTTGTACTGGAGATATATATATATATATATATATATGCAAATAAGCATCATATATATATATATATATATATATATGTATATCTTCTTCTATTACTACTACTCCTACCACCCCTACAACAACACTTACTACTGCTACTACTACTACTACTACTATTAATAATAATAATAATGATAATAATAGGTACCATAATTATTTGAGTATAACATGTAAAAGTAATGTAGGTAGAGAGGTCTATTGTCGGTATCAGCCGGGCAGCGAAAGAGTCTATCCCCTTTTCACTAGAGCTAAACCAGGGAGATTTTACTGCACAGATCCAAGCCGTATTACTCATGCAGTTTACGAGGGCTGGTATCGAACGTGGATCTTTTGGTTTCAAAGCAAAATGCTCTGATTTAGGGACTACGAAATTCTGTAAAAAAACAAAAACTTGAGTATGATACAAGGGAATATTTGGGAATTTGTAGCCACAAAGCGTTCGGCTAGAGACCACAAGGTTCCTAGTTCGATACCGGCCCTCGCCAACTCAGCGTATGTGTAGCACAGGGATCTGTGCGGTAAACTAAGGAGCTGATGGTAGATGCGGCACTCCCACCTCAGACGCTGAAATAATCTCTTTGGTCTAGTGCTAGTGAAAAGGGGATAGACTCTTTCGCTGATTCGACTTACACCGACTTTAAGCCACCTCGATGACTTGACTTTACATTTAACCTAAATTTAGCATTCGTGCAACAAAAATATGAATCTAGGTTATTTCCTATAAGTCTAACATGATCAAAGGGGGACCACTCTTGATTCATAAATTATTTATTTATTGATCTGCTAGGAAAAAAGAAGACGGGGTTAGGGTTAGGGTTTAGGGTTAGTTTAATGGGAAAATAAATAAATAATTTATCAGTCATGAGTGGTTCCCCTTTGATCATGTTAGACTTATAGGAAATAACCAGAATCTATATAGTTTACATTATGTCTTTTAAACTCAAAATTTACGTAGAACGCTGAGCAAATACACAGATATGTCCACGCAAAATACTCCCCACTCCATGTACGTACACGCACGCACGCACACACACACACACACACACACACACACACACACACACACACACACACACATGCATATATATTATAAATGTTATTCATTTTCCTGACATTAGTAAATTATTCTATGTACTAAACATGAGCCTTTGATGAGTTGTGGTGCGCCTGAGCAATGTACGCAATGATTTCATTATATTTACGAGCAAAAAAACACCCTCCGGGCGGTGTAAAAGTTAATTTTTGAAAGATATTGTCTGAGGAGGATGGGAGTTAAAAATTCAATGTAAGAGTAAGTAAAGTTATCAAATTTATTAAAGAGAAAAAAAGACAATTTGAAATGAAACTTAGTTCTGTCCTCAAAAAATGTGTTCATCTATTAATCATTGGATATTTATTTTGAATACTTTACAATTAAATTTTACACAAAATCGTTGCTATTTATTTATTTATTTCTAAACTTTTTAGTTAACTTCTTGTTATTGAAAAAGAGTCGAGAGTAAAAAAAAATTTTTAAATTCAACATTGATTTAGCAAATATTTTTTTCCATTTAAAGTAATACAATTTTTTAATCAATTTCATAGTTTATATAGTTTATTTATTTAAATAATATATAGTTTATTTATTATAATGTAAAGGATTTAAACGCTGACCGCCCTGTCGGCTGGGGCGTTAGAATGCACCGACTGCACCTCTGCAGAGGGGTAAGACTCCCCCAATGGGGCCACCTGTTGGCCGTGGGTGGCGACCCGTGATACTTAAGGATAGAGCCCAGGTGGATGAGCAATTCATGACATGCAATACTCCACTTTGGCCCTATCTTGGGCTAGACGGGCGGTCGGCTGGTCGCGTCAAGCCCTAGTACCTATATGATTTTCCCAACCCTATTGCCTCTATGGCAAGCCCCAAACGCTTTTTATCATATGGGTGCTAGAAGGCGGTGGCTGCGGGTCTACATGTCCTGGGAATGACGTTAAACTCTATCTGATGGTGAGGTTCCAGTTTTGGAGGTTTGGGGAATGTGGAGCACCCCTTCACCACCATTGCTCCCTGGTCCACTCTGACCCGGAGTGGTAGTACCTGTTAGGGTCCCATCTATGGGTTAAATAGAAAAATGTATTTATAAAAAAATTGTATTATCCATTAAGAATTGATTTATTTCAAAACTTTATCGGCATTAAATGACCCACTGAGGTTGATATGCCGTAAAACAAAACAAACAAACAAACAAATCAAACGTTGAATTATAAGGAATAGCTTTTATTTATTTCATTAGTAATAATTGTTCTTTATTCTATGTATTGACGATTTTGGTAATTGTGACATAAGCAGAGACGTAGTTTTGGTTACAGACAAATAGAGACCTAATCTCCATTATTAATAGATTATATATAAATGCAACAAGGTTGCGGTAAAAATAAACATTAAGAGAAACAAAATTATAAACACACATCTACATTCCAGTGGATACTTATCTGCAACAGTGTAAAACAGATTAGTATGGTTGCTTGGTTGGCTGGTTGGTTGCTGGATTTTACATGTCAACCCTTATTAAGTTATGCTGAAGACATTTTTTTATTCATTCTTGACGGGTATTCAAAATTCTTTTCTTTTTTTTTCTTTTTTTTTTTTTTTTTTTACTCAATTTTTAAAAAAACACAATTTTTGTTAGCTGTATAAAGCTATGGTGCGGCCACACTTGGAATTTGCATCACCAGTCCGGAACCCCTATCTTGCTCAGAATATTAACCTCCTAGAAACTGTAAGAGACGTGCAACCAAACGAATACCCTCCATCAGGCATCTGCTATATTCTGAACGTCTTCCTGCCCTGAGAATGGATTCGTTGAAACTCCGGCGTCTGGCAACTGATCTAGTAAACGCTCATAAGGTCATTAATCATCTTAACAACAGCAACCTTGAGCACCTTTTTGATCTTCATGTTTCTAACACACGTGGGCATGCCTACAAAGTTAGAAAACAGCATAGCTCACATGACTTTCGGAAACATTTTTCACGCTCCTAGTTGCCGAGGCATGGAATAAACTGCCTGCATCCGTTGTAGGCTGGCGAAACACTGCATCTTTCAAAGCCTCCATGCATCCTGTAATCCGCCAACACCATACCTGATACTCCCTTCCACACACATATGCACGCACGCGCGCACATACATTTATATTATAACTGTACGCTATTCATGTTCCTGACACTAATACATTATTCTATGTACTAGACATGAGACTTTGATGAGTTGTGGTTCACCTGAGCACTGTACGCATACATGTATATTATTACTTTACGCTATTCATGTTCCTGACACTAATACATTATTCTATGTACTAGACATGAGACTTTGATGAGTTGTGGTGCACCTGAGCACTGTACGCATACATGTATATTATTACTTTACGCTATTCATGTTCCTGACACTAATACATTATTCTGTGTACTAGACATGAGACTTTGATGAGTTGTGGTGCACCTGAGCACTGTACACAATAAATTCCATTACCATATTTTCTTCTATTTAACCTAATAGGTATTGCCACTCCGGGTCAGGGTGGATCTGGTAGTAAAGGCGATGAAAGGGTACTCATGCACTTCCCAGAGATCCAAAATTGGAACTTCACCACCAGATACATTAGTTTAAACAATAGATATAACTTACTTTCAGTCATCCCATCCCGACTATAACTGGAAAAAAAGTTAATTATATAGTTCTCATGCAGAGATGCTGATAGGTATGTGCCCTGCGACCCTGACGCATAAAAATCTAGGGGGGGGGGCAGTAAAATCATATCCATGAGTCCCAGTGTTTTTCTTTTTTCTTCCCTCACCATTTCAAGCTAACTGTAAATACATTTCAATAGTTTCTTAGGAATGAATTACATAGGATAGGTTACGAGGTAGGGGTTAGATGGCTTTAGATCATAGATAAAAACCCTACAATTTATTAAGAAACTTTAGTTGGGACTCATAAATTTTCACGGGGACTCATTCAATTAAAATATGTGCGTCCCAGGACGCACTAAATCAAAAAGCTATCTCTGCTCATGCATAATACGTTCCCTTAACTTTTGGGCTGAAAAATCTGGGAAAATAATGAGTTATCTCCCTTAGAAATTAAAAAAAATGATATTTAACTTTTTTGTTTAATAAAGCTAAAACACAGTATTTGAATTAGCAAAAGTTTCAATAGAACTTTGGTATATGTATTTAATAAACCCGTTTGTCACAAATAGGATGTGACACGAGGTCACAAGTAGGTTGGTTGCTTGGTTGCTTGGGTTTTATAACATGTCAACCCTTGTTGGGCTATTTTATGCCAAAGACATTGTTTTATTCATTTATGTTGGAGGTAATCTGAATATTAGTTACATAAATGAGAGTAACCTCCCTTTGTTTATTTCACTTTGTGGAAGCCATATGGTTTGGTCGGCCATTTTCATTTCACCATAAATCTACACTGAAAATACGAATTTGTTCGAATCAATACAACTGCATGTTTTAACACGAAAATATCATGAAATGTGTTCTTAATTGTGCTTGCGCATTATTTGAAATGAACCTAATAGTTATTAAGAATACCTTTTATGATATTTTCGTGTGAACACATGCAGTTGTATTGATTACGGTGAAATGGCCGACCAAAATATGGGTATTCAATTTTTTTCAACCCTTGTTGGTTTATTTTATGCCGAAAACATTTTGTTTTATTCGTTTTTGTTGAGTATTCATTTTTTTTTCAAACTCAATTTTTAAAACACATTTTTCAATTCTTATTTTTTATCTTTTTAACTCATAGATGGAACCGTAACAGCTACTACAACGTTGGGTCAGAGTGGACCTGGGAGTAATGGAGAAAAAGGGGTATTCCACATTCCCCAGACTTCCAGAATTTAAACTTTTCCACTAGATGCAGTTTATACCCACTGTTATAGAGACCCCTCGCCCAATGGAGTCACCCGTTGGCCATGGATGGCGACCCGTGATGCTTAAGGATGGAATCATGGTGGCTGAGCAGTCCATGACATGCAACACCCCACTTTGGCCCTTACTTAGGCTAAACAAGCGGTCTATATATATGGTGATTGCCACTTCTTCACAGAATAAGGCCATTTATACAAGTAGTTTGGTTGTGAGCAAGCAGATGGCTCAAGGACCCAGATTTGTTTTTACGTACCCTATCACATGTGAATCCCTTCCCCGTTTTCCTCACGTATGCGACGATACGTGACTGAGAAGACCAGCCCTCGGTGGGCAAGCACTGTCACACAGGTCGGTCTTAAATGTAAGAGTTGTGTCCGTGACGTCCGTTAGGTGCCGCCTGTATAGAGACCTATTCAGGATGGGGTGCTCAATCCGCCTTACATCAAACTCCTTACAGTTACCATCGGCCTGCCATTTCAAAAGAAAGTGTTGCCAGCCCCCACTTCTGTTAATTGGTCCTCATCACTATAACTGTCTTCCGCAAGAGCCTCTATGTCTACCCCGTATCAAGAAAGTTTGTCACGATTCCAGTTCGTCATTTGGGGTTGGGGGTTTTCCAATCGTTCAGGATCGAGGATTGTCCGGACATTCCAGGTGGCTATTGTTAGCCCGTTTTATATTGCAATATTTTCTTGTTTTGGCCCTGCTGATAGGAACAGCCGCATTTTGCTGGCCAGCTTGATAGGTGAACAGGCATTTGTTTAGGCCTACTTTTCAAGACCCTTCCCAGATGTCTGGGTAAACAGTGCTACCAAAGGGGCTGCACAGTCACTCACGACATCACCGAGGTACGTTGCTGTTTAATCGACAATGCAGTGCTGTTAAATGGGTCGTGAGCATCACCACGTGTATAATCACAGTTGTGTGATTTCAGGCCGTCAAACCTACACACATTACCATTCCTCATCACCGAGGGACTTGTAGAAATATCTGCACATGTTGACATGTTGTGCGCTTGTGCGACACGCACAGCATGCTCTCCTTCCTCAAAGTCTAGTATCAGTGATAAGCCGAGGCAAGATGACTGAAAAGACTTTAGGGAACGCAGGTGAATGATCTAATGAGATCTACGGGTCCACCACTCCGGAAAAAAATCTAAGTTTTGACTTAATATAAGTCCACAGGTTCTGTTTTCTATTAGATAGGTGACTTTTTTATACGTTCCTGCAAAATGAAATGTATTAGGGGAGAAATCTAAACGCATTTGGCCATAGTGTTAATACAATATTTACTATTTGAAATAAAAATAAGTGACTTATCTTTGAGAGCCGACTTCAGATAAATGGTCTCTGACTGTCTTCATTTTTTTATATTGACAAAATTACTCTTTCCTATTTCAACGTGAGTGGGCCAGTGGGTGGGGGCATAATTCTAATAAGTCATGTTAAACGACGAGACGAAATAAATAAAAAAAGAATATATATTATATATATATATATATATATATATATATATATATATATATATATATGAATAAGATATAATGAAAACAAACGATGTTTACAACTGAAATAGGCTCATCAGAAGAGAAAGTGTGCAAACCGTTTCGGGGCCAAATCTCTTGACGGTTTAAAAAGCAACACCCGGCCCATCCTCAACTAATATGAGGACCTATTGCATTATAATGTATCGACCGCACGTGGGTCGGTCATCAAAACAAAATAAGACGGGAAAAAAGACCGTTAGTAAAAACAGAACGCTGCTAGTCAAACGTTGGAATTAATCAAAAAAATTGTGCTGTCTGTATTAAAAATAATATGAATTTTATTTAAAAATAAAATGAATTTATTTAAAAATAATGAATCTCATTTTTAATTTTGAAAATAATCAGAAGCATTATAGTAATAAAATAAGACTCAAATATATATATATATATATATATATATATATATATATATATACCATTACTGTGTTGGGAGGTTTCTGTATCTATGGAGAGATTGCTCAATATCTTGGATAAATCATAGACAGCATAACATAGAAATTTCGGTTATTTCCTATAATTCCAACATAAACACAGGGGAACCACTCTTGACTGATAAATTATTTATTTATTTATTGATCTGCTAGGAAAAAAGTAGACGGGGTTAGGGTTATGGTTAGGGTTTAGGATTAGAGTTAGGGTTGGGGTTTAGGGTTAGTTTAATGGGAAAATAGATAAATAATTTATCAGTCAAGAGTGATTCCCCTTTGTTTATATTGTAGTTATTGGAAATAACCCAAATTTAAACCACATATTGAAAAAAAAAATTAAAAGTTAGAAAATTTCTACACTTTTTATCATATAACTATCATAACTTGTTATAAAAAAATGAGTTAAAATAATTAACAGGGCTATGAATTTTGTATTATTTTGATTTTTCGGACTATTGTTCTCATCTTTAACGTTAGAAAAATCCGAATAATACAAATTATCAAGCCTCATAAAAAATTCAGACAAATTCAGACAAAAGTCTATGAATAGTTCAAAAAGAATTAACAAGTCTATGAATATATTTTTAAAAAGAGAGGGGGGAAGAGAGGGGGAGGGAGAAAAAGAGGGGGAGGGAGAAAGAGAGGGGGAGGAAAAGTCAATTTGTTAAGATGATTAAAGTTAAATCTTGGGACCTACCCTTAAACTTTCGAACGCTCAGAAAGAAAATTTCACTGAAGCAGACGACTGAAGGGGTACAAATACTTTTTTTTATACGATTATTCGTTCAACCAGTAACCGTGTCCTTCATACAAAAGAGGATATTTCCCTTTGCTCAGTTCAAACGAAAATTTTCATCAATATTCCTTTCATTTATATAATTTTCTTTGTTTTCTCAAAAATGTTTTTTTTCTGTAATTTTCTTTGTTTCTCAAAAGGATTTATGTCAAAGGGCGTCCTTGATGACGGACAAATTTTCCCGATCAACCCGGTCTTGATGAAAGGGAGACAACTTTAGTCATTATTTTACAAAGTTGCCTCCCTTGATATTCGGACGCGGTATTAAATTTTAAGTTAAAAATAACCATTTTAATACGGCATTTAACTTTCGTAACTATCTTATCTAATAATATTTACAACACTTGAACAAATTAAACTTAAAATTAATTTGGTTAATAAAGATAACATTCTTACAATATATATATATATATATATATATATATATATATATATATATATATATATATACTAGTAAAACAAAACCACCCTTCGGGCGGTGTAAAAATAAACTTTTGAAAAATATAGCCTGAGGGGAGTGGGAGTATCCAAGTAAAATTAATGAATCAATTAAAGTAATATAAAACAACAATGCCAAAATATTTTTTTTAATTCTTCCTTTTATTTTAATAGATAAATCTGTAGAGTGAAAATGATAAAAAATCTTTTATTTTGATAAATAAAACACTGAATGATAATAAAAAAAAACACTTTTCCTTTTTATCGTAATAAAATTTATTAAAATAAAAGGAAGGGTGTTTTTTGTTATTATTATTCAGTGTTTTATTTATTAAATAGATAATACACTACACTGAATAATAAAAATACAGTTTTTAAACAAAATTTATCCTTTCCAGCGTAAAAGATGTAAACAAAAAATAAGTTGGTAGGTTTACGTTTTTTCAAAGTTTAAAAAAAAAGGTGTTACAGTTATATTAATAAAAGTTTGCAAATACAAAATTAAAATATATTGAGCAAAAGTTATAAATAAATTTCTTTAATTAATCAGTAAAAAATTTAAAAAAAAAAAAAAACCAAAACAATAAGAATAAATAAACGGCGGACCTGAACTTTTGCCCCTCCTCTAAAATTTTCGTTTTAATTTTTTTTTTTCAACGGATTATTATCGATTGCACACCAATCTATCCGATTGTAAAAAAAAATTTAAAAAGTTATTTATTTTTCGAGTTTTCCGGGGCTCAGTTCCCCGTATAAGTTTATCGTAAATCGATTCCCCATATCGGAACCACTAAAAAAAAAATTGTGTTTATTTATTTTTTCTTCAATGGATTATTATCGAATGCACACCAATCTATCAGATTGTAAAAAAAAAAAAATTCTTAAAAGTTCTTGATTTTTTGAGTTTTCAGGGGTGCTCATTTCCCCGTATAAGTTTATAGTAAATCGATCCCCCATATCGGAACCGCTCGAACTGAACTTGCGCAAAGGTGTCAAAGTTAGGGTGGTCCAGAAAAAACAGAACCGAAATTATCTATTTATTTTCCCATTAAACTAACCTTAAACCCCAACCCCAACCCCAACCCCTAACCCTAACCCCAACCCCTAACCCCTAACCCCTAACCTCTAACATTAAGAGCACACATTGATAAAGATTTCAAATTAAGATTTTTTATTTGTTTATTTAGTTATTTTGCGTTATGTAGCATTAGGTTTCATAGTCTTTTAGGTGGTATTGTGGTCTGGAGTATAATCTAGGAACGACCCCGGGTGTCGTGGGTAGTTAAGTCTCAGGTCCAGCCACAGGAGTGGGTAGTGGTGATGATGTGGGTACACAGCATCAGTGCCGGTTTCAGCTGTAGCTGGCTTGTGGGATGAATGGTGATGCCTGTCAAGATCAGTTTAATCATTTTCATCTTCTTCTCCTCCTTCAGAGCAAACTGGTGACAAACCTCGTATGGTTTTAAACTGGCAAGAGTTGCCTGTTATATTTTTCTCGACTCGTTGTGCTGTTACTATGATTCCTTTCTTTTGTTATTTCCTATAAATCTAACATAAACAAAGGGGGACCACTCTTGACTGATGAATTATTTATTTATTTATTGATCTACTAGGAAAAAAGAAGACGGGGTTAGAGTTAGGGTTAGGGTTAGGGTTAGGGTTAGTTTAATGGGAAAATAAATAAATAATTTATCAGTCAAGAGTGGTTCCCTTTGTTCATGTTAGACTTATAGGAAATAACCCTTTTTTTTGTAATTATGTAAGGCAAAAGGGAAAATGGAGGCTAGTTTTCTTTGGGGGGGGTATTTTTTTGGGGGGGGTGGTTGTTTTTTACTAGGACAAAGTTGCCGCCAGGTTGAAGTGTTGAGGGACAGGTCTTTTTTTTTCCTGTCAGTACAATCACACATCTTCTATTTACTAGGGACTAGCAAAAAAAATCGGATACTACGAGTTTTAAAAGCGAATTAAGAATAATTAAAACTATTATTTAAGGTCAAACTTTGTCTAAATCGATAAGTAGTAGCATAATAACCAACATTAAAAAAAGAAAAATATAATTACTTATGCAGTTTATTTTTAAAAGATTTAAAACTATTTGTTTTGGTCAATTTCGACGATATCCGCCATTCAGCCACTTTTCGATGGTTTTAAGTGCTTCTTTATAATTTTACTGTAACATTCGCGATTGCAAAAAAATTTACCAAAAAATCAGGTAATTATCCGATTTTTAGTGAAATTTTTCAGTATTGATTTAACAATTAATGAATTTTATAATGCATCAGTTATTTTATTTCAAAACTTTAATTTAGTATTTTTGCTATGAAAAATTAATATATAAGATTCATTTAAAATATGAAAATCCCGATGTTAAGTTTAAAATGTTATATTTTTAGATTCTAGAAATAAATATCTACTTAATGCAAACCTTATTTTAGGCGCCAAAAGTAAATAGTTTTTGAGAGAAAACTCGATTGAAAATGTACCCCCTCCCCCTTTTAAGCAGGAAAAACATTGATGTATAATTTTTTCTTTTATAAAATAATAGCCAATTGAATAATTATCGAAATGAGTAAAAAAGAAATCTCCAAAAAATTAATAATTTAATTATTTTTTACATTTTATTTTTCGATTTTGGTACTTATTTTCTCATAAAAGCGCAACCGTAAAATTTTTTTTTGTTTCTATTCATAACTTCGGTCTTTTATCTCTTTATTTATACTGTAATTAGTATCGAAAATGATCAACTTGCAAACATTTTTACGCCCCCAACAAGGGGGGTCAAAATTAAGTGACCTGAAAAAAAAATGAGAAAGTTTTGAAATAAAATGAATAATGCATTATAAAGATCATTCATTGATACATAACACTGAAAATTTCATTAAAATCTGAATTTCGGTAAAATTATTTTCTGTGGGGTCAAGTCATTTGGTCAAAACGTATTTTAGGCTCCGTTTGCCAGTCCCTACTATTTACTTATGTAGTCATCTTGATCGATTTTTTGTTTGTAATTATTTGCGGGTGGTTCAGGGTTGGGGTAGGATAGGTAGGTTAACTTTAATCCTTCAGCCTGTGAATGCCTCAAATAAATAGATTATTTAGTCTGGAAATCCATTTTTCCATCTTGTTCCAGTTGTATTCTCTTCTCTATGTACGTTCAAATTTCAGAATCGGGATAACGATGACATCGTGATTTTTTTTTTTTTTTTTTTGTGCGGTGATGAGAGGTTTTCGTGAATCCAAACCCGTTCTATCTAGCTCGTAGATGGGGTTGGATGTTGAAAATTAATTCAGGTTTAACATCCTCGTCGTCATTTTATTGTGTTTAAATAAATCCTGAACACGGGATTGAAAACAAGTAACAACATTCAGTAGATACTGTAGATCAACGGTACAAGAACTGACAAAGTTAAATCTCAAACGAGTCTTTTACTATAAGGGAGGTAACTCTTTAGGCAATCTAGGGAGTTATTGTTCTTGAATGGATACAACAGTAGGTCCCACAGTGATGGAGGAATGGTGACGTGTGCAGGCCTGACGGGTTGGAAGCACGCAGATGTGAATCTACATACGGCGTGACTCGTGACCTACCTAACGTCACTGCCTTGCTGATTGAGCAGCAACGTGCCTTGGCGAGGTTATGGGTGACTGAACAGCCCCTTGGGTAACACAGGCATTTGGGAAGTGTCAGAAAAGAGACCTAAACAAATGCCAGTTCACCTATCAAGCTGGCCAGAGACCTGCGGTTTGACGGATGTCCACATTAGCTGGGTGAAAACAAGAAAATATTACAACAAAAAAACACGCTAAGAATAGCCACCTGGAATGTCTGGACACTTCTCGATCTTGAGAGATCGGGAAATTGTAAATTAATGTAATAAAGTTGTTTATTGTATACATTTTATCTTCTTTTTTTTCTACGGAAATTACATTTCCGTAGTCTTATACATTTAAATTGTGGGGATCAAAACTCGGATCTTCTTCAATCACCTACAAACCGAGCAATTCGGTCCCTACAGGGCTCTGGAACTATTAGGGTCTGGTCCGGCAGGTGTCTCAGGGCACCGCAGCCTGGGCCCGGTCATTATCCTGCTACTGCGAGGAGATGTATACCAGTGAACATCGGCTGTTGGAATACACAGACGTTGCTCGACTTGCCGTCGACAATCACATGTCCGAAACGTAGATCTGCTCTTGTAACAAGGGAGTTTCAGCGTTATGAGTTGGGTATAGTTGCATTATCTGAGACTATTCTGGCTGATGAGGGGAAGTTTTTGGAGTTATTTGGGGGTTACAGTTTTTTCTGGAGTAGTAAGGCAGAGGGATGTAAGAAGGAATCTGGTGTGGCGTTTGCTGTGAGGACTGCACTTATCTCAAGCCTGGAAAAACTTCCGTATGGAGTGAGTGATCGGATCATGACTATGAAGAAGTAGAGTTAGACGGACCCCCTTTGCTGACAAGATCGTCATTCTTGGCGACTTTAATGCTAGAGTAGGAAGGGATTTTGAAACCTAGATTGTGATGGGTAAACACGGAGTGGGCAAATGTAACAGCAATGGTTTGATATTGTTGTCGGGGGTGGGTTTTTATGTTGATAACACCATGTTTCAACAAAAGGACAAACTCAAAACATCTTGGACACATCCTAGTTCCAAACAGTGGCACATGATAAATTATGTGTAGGTCAGAAAATGTGATATGAAGAACATCTGTTGTGTTCGTGTCATGCGTGGCGCAGAATGCTGGACTGACCATCGGTTGGTTCGTGCTAAGTTTTGGTTTGTAGTAAAGCCAAATATAAGGGGACAAGGTATGACTGTCCCCAAAACGACTTAATGTTGATCTTCTATAGAATGATGTTGTGAAGGGAGAACTGGTCAAGGAGATGGAAGATTTGGATAGTGAAAACACGTGGAATGCTTTTAAGATGTCTGTTTATGGGGTGTATAAGAAAGTATTGGGGTATTGCGAGCAAAAACATCAAGGATTGGTTCGATGAGAATAATACTGAAATTCAGGCACTACTGGATTCAAAGGCTAAGTCCCTACATGCTTATCTCAAAGGTGTCTAACAGAAGGTGAGCAAGATCGATTGATAACAGAGTTTAGGTCAATCAAAGGTGAGTGGCAGAGGAAGCTTCGAAACATGCAGGACACATGGTGGAGTCAGAAGGCCGATGAAATACAACTTGCCTAACGACACCAACAAACCAAGTTTTGTACAACCTACTGCGCGCGGTGTATGGACCAACAACCTCACCTATCATCACACTGAGCTCAAAGGATGATCAGGGACTCTTTGTGATCTTTCCAATAAGCATTTTGACGAGCTTCTGAATAGGCGTTCTGAGGTGATCAGGAGTTTCATTCATTCTATCCCCTGAATGCAGTCAAGGATATTCGGTAAACTTGCAAATCGGTCGGAAAATTAAAACATATTACAGGGTGACCCAGAAACAGAACCCAAATGATTTATTTATTTTCCCATTAAACTAACCCTAAACCTCAATCCTAACCTAACCCCAAACCCCCTAGTTAAAATTATAGTTTTATTACAAAATTGTGGGTTCTGTTTTTTTTCTGGGTCACCCTGTATACAGGTGTTCATTGATCTAACAAAGGCAATTGATACCGTGAATAGAAAAGCTCTTTGGGAGATTCTTAAAAAGCTTGGTTGTCCTGACAAGTTCGTATCTATTCTAAAGCTCTTCCATGATGATATGAAAACTCTGGTCAACATTGGAGGGAAAACTGGCGGATCCTATTTCAGTGAAAACGGTGTTAAGCAAGGAGATATTCTAAACCCATACTCTTTGCTTTTGTACTTCGCTTACGGTGTTTAGAATGGCATTCAAGGATTGTTCTGATGGGTGTGTACATTCACTTTAGTTCCGGCTATCTGTCTAGTTCTGTCTATGGGCAGAATTTATCGGTTGTAGTTAAGTTTGTGTACCTGGGTAGCACGCTAAAGTTGTCCACCTGAATGAGGCAATTTTCTCCCCTGTTCTGATACTTGTGTGTGGTCGGGCATTGTCATGCAGAAGGAGGACATTGTCGATTGGCAAATTGGGTCTTAATCGTCGGATTCTTGTTTTGAGCCTCGTTTCAAATAAAATAAAGAAAATTGAATTACTTTTTGACTAACCCTCGCATATTTTTTAAAAATTCACTAAAAAATGAATAAAACAAATTAATAAAGGATAAAACATTATAAAAAGCAAATAAAAGGAAAAATACAAACAAGAAGAATAAAGATAACCACTTAAAAACAAGAATATATAAAGAATATAAGATAAAACAAATATGTGGAAAATTAGTTTTAAATCTATATATAATATAGACAAGATATTTATTTTTGCCTTTTCAAATCCTGGAATCGCTGGTAGCTCTGCAGTTCTAGACATTATTTTGAGGCTACAAAAAGATGGGTTATTTCCTATAAGTCCAACATAAACAAAGGGGAACCACTCTTGACTGATAGATTATTTATTTATTTATTGAGCTACTAGGAAAAAAGAAGACGGGGTTAGGGTTAGGGTTTAGGGTTAGGGTTAGTTTAATGGAAAATAAATAATTTATCAGTCAAGAGTGGTTCCCCTTTGTTATGTTGGACTTATAGGAATAACCAAAATATGTTATGAATGCCAATACATTTTTTTTATTCACAATTTTTGTAAAAGAAGGAACATGCCAGGGAGTTACTTATACAAATGAGTATTATTTCTCATTGTTTGATTGTTGCACAAACTGAGATCATTGTAAATTTGGAATGTCATCTTGCTTTTCCAGCTAAATTGTGGGGTTACAAAGGTTTAATGTTTTAGTTTTAAAAAGGTGTCTGTGTTATTCTTGGTGCGTGTTCCTAGGGTTTACTTTTAACTCCATCTTATTTGGTGGTCGCACTGAAAAGAAATTCAAGGAAAGAAAAGCAAGAGACAAAGACAAAGGGTAGTTTTAGGATTTAGGCTCTATTCACGGGTCATAGCCACCACGTGGTAAGGAAATATATTCCTGGCCAGAAGTAGCGTGTCGTCCCCGTTAAGGCCTAAGTCAGAATGACCGAGAGATCATCTTGGAAATGGTCCTTTTTCCGCACATGCCTCAGGATTCTCCCGGTCTAAAGCTCATGGGAGTTGTTGTTTTTTTTGTGTCTGTTGTTTTAATCCCCACAGATTACATACCTCCCAGCATCCAGATCTTGTCAGTTAATTCAAAAAGAGTTTATATTATTGATTAATGGTTCCTTTTGAATAAAATATTGCCAGGAAAAGTACAAAGATCTTTTGAGAGTAATGTGTTTGTAACGAGAGAAATTACTTATGTGTGAGCTCAAAGCGAGAGTGAACGTGTCTAGTGTGCAAAATGAGGAGATCGGGAGGAGCGTAGCGATTGACTACAGAGACTGAACTCGCAACCCCCTGATCGTGAGTTGTGGCTCGAAGTCAGACTACTCACCCTCGTTGGCGCGTATGCAAATTTCTACATTGCGATCAGCAGCACTGGGCGTGATTGGCCCGGCTGTGGGATCTTGTCAGAGCAGTTAATTATTATTTAAGGCCTGCCTTCCGACACTGAAGAGAGTTGGTTGATCTTGCTAACGAGAACACAGAGGTGCGTTGGACAGGAAAAAGTAAAATTTGGCTGATTGATCGAAGACTGCTGTAATATTGTTGCAGGCGGAAAGACTTTGTCAGTGAACTTTTGCAGTTGGGAAAGTGATACCGTGGTTATTTCAAATAATCCTTACAAAACCAATTTTCATGTGTAAAAAAAAAGTTGGACTACCAATATACTTCCCATTGAAATCAGATTTCAAGGTTTTATAGTCAATTCAAGTTACTCCCCCCCCCCACATACACACACTCTTTTTAAGCAGAATAAATATCGATGTATAATTTTTTCACTGATAATTTAAAAAAGAAAATTTATACTTAATAAACAACAGAGTAAGAAAAAAAAATCTCAAAATTATTTGAATTTTTTTTAACATTTAATTTTTACGCCTTAAATAAGGGGGGGGGGTCAAAGTTAAGTAACCAGAAAAGAAATCAAAAAGTTTTCAAATAAAATAACTGATACATTTATAAAATCCATTCATTATTGATAATCAATACTGAAAATGTCATTAAAATCGGAAAATTCCCTGATTTTTAGTAATTTTTTTTTCAAAACGGGGGGGGGGGGGGTAGGGGTTTATTTGTTAAATACGGATTTTACGTCATCTTTGACTCCCTAGAAATTATATTTCATAAACAACAGAATTTTAAAAAATGTCAACAAATTTAAAAAAATTGTTTTTTTTTTTGTACATTTAAATATTTGAGACCTCAAAATCGGGGGTGGTATAAGTTAAGTACCTGAAAAAAATCAGAAAGTTTTAAAATAAAATAACTGATGCATTATAAAATTCAATTCATTGATAAATCAACACTGACAAATTTCAATTGAAAAATCGGATAAAAATTTCATGATTTTTGCGCAATTTTTTTTAAAAACTTTCTGATTTTTTTCAGGTTACTTAAGTTAACACCCCCTTATTTTTGAGGCCAAAATTAAATGTAACAACATAAAAAGAAATTTTTTTAAATTGTTGGACATCTTTTTAAAAAATTCTGTGTTTATGAGAAATATAATTATTCTAGGGAGTGTCAAAAGATGACGTAAAATCCGATTTAAAACAAAATAAACCCTACCCCCTCCCGGCCCCCCGGATTGAAAAAAATTACTAAAAATCAAGGAATTTTCCGATTTAATGACATTTTCAGTATTGATTTATCATGAAATGGATTTTATAAATGTAATCATTATTTATTTTGAAAACTATGTTTGATTCTTTTCTGGTTACTTAACTTTGACCCCCCCCCCTTATTTTTAAGGCGTAAAAATTAAATGTAAAAAAAATTCAAATAATTTTGACGATTTTTCGTTACTCTGTTGTTATATTAAGTATAAATTTTCTTTTAAATTATCAGTGAAAAAATTATACATCGATATTTATTCTGCTTAAAAGAGTGTGATGTATGTGGGGGGGGGAGTACTTTGGAATTGACTATAAAACCTTGAAATCTGATTTCAAATGGAAAGTATATTGGTAGTCCAACTTTTTTTTTACACATGAAAAATTGTTTTGTAAGGGATTATTTGAAATTACCACGGAATCACTTTCCCAACTGCAAAAGTGTTCACTGACAAGTCTTCTCGCCTGCAACAATTTACAGCATCTTCGACTATCAATCAGCCACACACTTTAACTTTTTTCCTGTCCAACGCACTCTGTGTTCTCGTTAGCAAGATATCAAAACAACTCTCTCAGTGTCGGAAGGCAGGCCTTAAAATAATAATTAACTGCTCTGACAAGAAATCCCACAGCCGGGCATCACGCCAGTGCTCGCTGATCGCAATGTAGAAATTTGCATACGCGCCAACGAGGTGAGTAGTCTTGACTTCGAGCCAACAACTCCCGCAGGTCAGGGGTGCGAGTTCAGTATCTGTAGTCATCGTACCGTGCTCCCTCCGATCTCCTCAATTTTGCACACTAGACACGTTCATTCTCGCTTTGAAGCATCACACATAAGTAATTTCTCTCGTTACAACACATTTACCTCAAAGATCTTTGTACTTTTCCTGGCAAATTTTATTCAAAAAGGAAACCATTAATCAATTAATATAAAACTTTTTTGAATTAACTGACAAGATCTGGATGACTGGGAGTTAATGTATCTGTGGGATTAAAACAACACAAGCAAAAAAAACAACAACTCCCATGAGCCTTTAACGCGGGAGAATCCTCTGAGCATGTGCGGAAAAAGGCCATATGTCAAGATGATCTCTCGGTCTTCTGACTTAGGCCTTAACGGGGACGACACGCTACTTCGGCCAGGATATATTCCTTACCACGTGTGGCTTGACCGTGAATAGAGCCCTAAAATCCTAAACTACCCTTGTCTTTGTCTCTTGCTTTTCTTTCCTTGAATTTCTTTTCAAGTGCGACCACCAAATAAGATGGAGTTAAAAGTAAAACCCTAGAAACACGCACAAAAGAAATAACCAACAGACACCTTAACTAAAACATTAAACCTCTTTGTAACCCCACAAATCTTAGCTGGAAAGCAAGATGACCATCCAATTTACAATGATACTCAAGTTTGTGCAACAATCAACAATGAGAAATAATACTCATTTGTATAAAGTAAGCTCCTGCAGTTTCCTTCTTTTAAAAATTGTGAAATAAAAATGTATTGGCAGCTTCATAACATATTTTGGGTTATTTCCTATAAAGTCCAACATAAACAAAAGGGAACCACCTTGACTGATAAATATTTATTTTCCCATTAAACTAACCCTAACCCTAACCCATAACCCTAACCCCGTCTTCTTTTTTCCTTAGCTCAATAAATAAATAAATAATCTATCAGTCAAGGTGGTTCCCCTTTGTTTATGTTGGACTTATAGGAAATAACCATCTTTTTGTAGCCTCAAAATAATGTCTAGAACTAGCAGAGGCTACCAGCGATTCCAGATTTTGAAAAAGGCAAAAAATAAATATCTTGTCTATATTTATATATAGATTAATGAAAACTAATTTTTCCACATATTTGTTTTATCTTATATTCTTTATTATATTCTTGTTTTAAAGTTGTGTTATTCTTTTGATTCGTTCTTGTTTGTATTTTTTCCTTTTTATTGGCTTTTTATATGTTTTATCCTTTATTAATTTGTTTAATTCATTTTTTAGTGAATTCTTTTAAAAATATTGCCGAGGGTATCAAAAAGTAATTCAATTTTTCTTATTTTATTTGAAACGAGGCTCAAAACAAAACCGACGATTAAAAGAACGGCCATTTGCCAAATCGACATGTCCTGCCTTTGCATGACAATGCCCACACCACAAAGTACAAGCAACAGGGGAGAAAATTGCTCATTCAGGTGACAACTTTAGCGTGCTACCCAGGTACACAAAACTTAACTCAACCGATAAATTCTGCCCATAGACAGAACTAGACAGATAGCCGGACTAAGTAGAATGTACAACCATCAGAACAATCCTTGATGCCATTCTAAACACCCGTAGCGAAGTACAAAGCAAAGAGTATGGGTGTAGAATTATCTCCTGCTAACACCGTTTCAACACTGAATAGGAGCCGCCAGTTTCCCTCAATGTTGAACCAGAGTTTTCATAATCATCATGGAAGGCTTAGAAAGATACGAACTTGTCAGGACAACCAAAGCTTTTTAAGAATCTCCCAAAGAGCTTTCTATTCAGGTATCAATTGCCTTTGTTAGATCAAATGAACAACCTGTATACAGGGTGACCCAGAAAAAAAACAGAACCACAAATATTTGTAAAAAACTGATTAATCTTTTAACTAGGGGGTTGGGTTAGGGTTAGGATGAAGGTTTAGGGTTATTTAATGGGAAAAAAATAAATAAATCATTTTGGGTCTCGTTTTTCTGGGTCACCCTGTAATATGTTTTAATTTTCCGACCCGATTTGTCAAGTTTAGCCGAATATCCTTGACTGCATTTCAGGGATAGAATGAATGAACTCCTGATCAACCTCAGACCTGATATGAGCTCGTCAAATGCTTATTGGAAAGATCAAACAAAGATGTCCCTGTCCATCCTTTGAGCTCAGTGGATGAATAGGTGAGGTTGTGGTCATACACCGCGCGCGATGTAGGTTTGTACAAAAACTTGGTGTTAGTTTGGTCGTAGGACAAGTTGTATTATCGGCCTTCTGACTCCACCATGTGTCTGCATGTTCGGAGCTTCCTCTGCACCTCACCTTTGATTGACCTAAACTCTGTTATCAATCGATCTTGCTCAGCTTCTGTTAACCACCTTTTGAGATAAGCCAATGTAGGGACCCTTAGCCTTTGAATCCGTAGTGCCTGAATTTCAAGTATATTCTCATCGAACAATCCTGATGTTTATGCTCGCAATACCCCAATACTTTCTTATACACCCATAAACAGACATGCTTAAAGCATTCCACCGTGTTTTCACTATCCAAATCTTCATCTCCTTGACCAAGTTCTTCCTCACAACATAATTTATAAGATCAACATTAAGTCGTTTTGGGACAGTCATACCTTGTCCCCTTATATTTGGCTTTACTACAACCAAAAACTTAGCACGAACCAACGATGTCAGTCCAGCATTCTGCGCCACGCATACACGAACACAACAGATTTCTTCTATCAGCATTTTCTGACATACACATAATTTTATCATGTGCCACTGTTTGGAACTAGATGTGTCCAAGATGTTTTGAGTTTGTCCTTTTGTTGAAACATGGTGTTAATCAACATAAAAAACCACCCCCCGACAACATATCCACGCAATTGCTGTAACATTTGGCCCACTCCGTGTTTACCCATCACAATCTAGGTTCAAAATCCCTTTCCTACTCTAGCATTAAAGTCGCCAAGAATGACGATCTATTGTCAGCAAGGGGGTCCGTCAACTCTACTTCTTCATAGTCCATGAATCCGATCACTCACTCCATACGGAAGTTTTTCCAAGCTTGAGATAAGTGCAGTCCTACAGCAAACGCCAACACCAAAGATCTCTTACATCTCTTTACTACTCCAGAAAAAAGCTGTACCCCCAAATAACTCCAAAAACTTCCCCTCATCAAGCCAGAATAGTCTCAGATAATGCAACTAGACCCAACTCATAACGCTGAAACTCCCTTGTTACAAGAGCAGATCTACTTTCGGACATGTGATGTCGACGGCAAGTCGACGCAACGCTCTGTGTATTCCAACAGCCGAGTGTTCACTGGTAAACATCTCCTCGCAGTAGCAGATAATGACCGGGTCCCAGGCTGCGTGCCCTGAGACACTGCCGGACCAGTACCCTATAGTTTCCAGAGCCTGTAGGGACGATGCTCGGTTGTAGGTGATTGAAGAAGATCCGAGTTTTGAAAAAAGAAAAAAAAGAATAAAAAAAAAAAAAAAGAAAAGAAAAGAAAAAAATTGAAGAAAAAAAAAAAAAAAAAAGAAAAAAAAAAAAAAAAGAAGAAAAATTGAAAAAAAAGAAAAAAAAAAAACGCACAAAAAGAAAAAAATAAAAAAAAAAAAAAAAAAAGAAAAAAGAAAGGAAAAAAGAAAAGAAAAAAAAAACAAAAAAGAAAAAAGAGAAAAAAAGAAAAGCCAAAAAAAAAAAAAAAAAAAAAAAAAAGAATGAAAAGAAAAGAAAAAAAGAAAAAAAATGCACCAGATATGGGCCCCCTCCACAATTTAATGTATAAGACTAACCGGAAATGTAATTTCGTAGAAAAAAGAAGATAAAATGTAACAATTAAACAACTTTAAAAGTATACCATTATTTAGCAAATTTCCCGATCTCTCCAGATCGAGAAGTGTCCAGACATTCCAGGTGGCTATTCCTAGCGTTCGTTTCTTTTGTCTCGCTAATATTTTCTTGTTGTTTCCACCTCAGCTAAATGTGGGACATCCGTCAAACCGCAGGTCTCTGGCCAGCTTGATAAGGTGAACTGGCATTTGTTTAGGTCTCCTTTCTAGACACTTCCCAATGGCTGTGTTACCCAAGGGGCTGTTTCAGTCCCATAACCTCGCCAAAGGCACCGTTTGCTGCTCAATCAGCAAGGCAGTGACGTTAAGGTAGGGTCACGAGTCACGCCGTATTAGGATTCACATCTGCGTGCTTCCAACCGTCAGGCCTGCACACGTCACCTTTCCTCCATCACTGTGGGACCCTACTGTTGTATCATTCAAGAACAAATAACTCCTAGATTGCCTGAAAGAGTTACCTCTTATAGTAAAGACTCAGTTTTGAGAATTTAACTTTGTCAGTTCTTTGTACCGTTGATCTACAGTATCTACTGCATGTTGTTACTTGTTTTCACATCCGTGTTCAGGATTTATTTAAACACATAAAATGACGACGAGATGTTATAAACTGATAAATTTCAACATCCCAACCCATCTACGAGCTAGATAGAACGGGTTTGGATTCACGAAAACCTCTCATCACCGCACAAAAAAAAAAAAAAAAATCAACGAATGTCAATCGTTACCCGATTCTGAAAATTGAAACGTACATAGAGAAGGAATAACTGGAACAAGATTGAAAATGGATTTCCAGACTAATAATCTATTTATTTCTGAGGCATTCAACAGGCTGAAGATAAGTTAACCTACCTATCCTACCCAACCCTGAACCACCCGCAAAAAAATACAAACAAAAAATCGATCAAGATGACTACATAAGTAAATAGTAGGGACCTGGCAAACGGAGCGCTAAAAACCGCTTTTTGACGCAAATGACTGACCCCACAAGAATATTTACCGAAATCAGATTTTAATGAAATTTTCAGTGTTTATGTATCAATGAATGATCTTTATAATGCATTATTCATTTTATTTCAAAAACTTTCTCCATTTTTTCCAAGGTCACTTAATTTTGGACCCCCCTTAGTTTGGGGGCGTAAAATGTTTTGCAAGTTGATCATTTGCAATACTAATTACAGTATAAATAGAAGAGATAAAAGACGAAGTTATGAATAGAAACTAAAAAAAAAATTTTTACGGTTGCGCTTTATGAGAAAATAAGTAAAAATCGAAAAAATAAATGTAAAAAAATAATAAATTATTAATTTTTTTGGAGATTCTTTTTTACTTCATTTCTCGATAATTATTCATTGGCATTATTTTATAAAGAAAAAATTATACATCAATGTTTTTCTGCTTACAAAGGGGGAGGGGTACATTTCAATCGAGTTTTCTTCTTTCAAAACTTATTACTTTTTGGCGCCTAAAATAAGGTTGCATTAAGTAGATATATTTCTAGAATCTAAAAATTATAACATTTAAACTTAACATCGGGATTTTCCATATTTAAAATGAATCTTAAATATTAATTTTTCATAGCAAAAATACTAAAAATTAAAGTTTTGAAATAAAATAACTGATGCCATTATAAAATTTCATTAAATTGTTAATCAATACTGAAAATTCTAATCGATAAATTACCTGATTTTTGGTAAAATTTTTTTGCAATCGCGAATGTTACGAGTTAAATTATAAAGAAGCACTTAAAACCAGTCGAAAAAGTGGCTGAATGGCGGATATCGTGAAATTGACGCAAAACAAATAGTTTAAATCTTTAAAAATAACTGCATAAGTAATTATACTTCTTTCTTTTTTTAATGTTGGTTTATTATGCACCTACTTATCGATTTAGCAAAGTTTGACCTAAAATAATAGTTTTAATATTCTTAATTCGCTTTTAAAACCGTAGTATCCGATTTTTTTTGCTAGTCCCTAGTAAATAGAAGATGTGTGATTGTACTGACAGGAAAAAAAAAAGCCTGTCCCTCACATTCAACCTGGCGGCACTTTGTCCTAGTAAAAAACAGACACGCCCCCCCAAAAAATACCCCCCCCAAAGAAAATAGCCTCCATATATTCCACTTTTGCTTTACATGAATTACAAAAAGAAGGGTTTTTCCTATAAGTCTACAATGAACAAGGGAACCACTCTTGACTGAAAATTATTTATTTATTTCCCATTAAACTAACCCTAACCCTAACCCTAACCCTAACATCTAACCCCGTCTTCTTTTCCTAGTAGATCACTAAATAAATAAATAATTCATCAGTCAAGAGTGGTCGCGCCTTTGTTTAGTTAGATTATAGGAAACTAAAAGAAGGAATCAAGTTACAGCACAACGAGTCGAGAAAAATATAACCAGGCCAACTCTTTGCCATTCTTTAAAACCATACGGAGGTTTGTCACCAGTTTGCTCTGAAGGAGGAGAAGAAGATGAAAATGATTAACGATCTTGAGCAGGCATCACCATTCATCCACAAGCCAGCTACAGCTGAAACCGGCACTGATGCTGTGTACCACATCATCACCACTCCACTCCTGTGCTGGACCGAGACTTAACTACCCAGACACCCGGGTCGTTCCTGATTATACTCCAGACCACAATACCACCTAAAAGACTATGAAACCTAATGCTACATAATCGCAAAATAACTTAATACAACAAATAAAATCTAATTTTGAAATTTTATCAAAATGTGTGCTCTATGTTAGAGGGTAGGGTTAGGTTAAGGGGTTGGGGCGTTAGGGTTAGGGGTTGGGGTTGGGGTTGGGGTTTAAGGTTAGTTGTATGGAAAATAAATAGATAATTCGGTTCTGTTGTTTCGGACCACCCTAACCTTTGAACACCTTGCGCAAGTCAGTTCGAGCGGTCCGAATATGGGGGAGTCGATTTACTATAAACTTATACGGGGAAATGAGCACCCCTGAAAACTCAAAAAATCAAGAACTTTAAAGAATTTTTTTTTACAATCTGATGATTGGTGTGCATTGATAATAATCCATTGAAGAAAAAATAATAAACACAATTTTTTTTTTAGTGGTTCCGATATGGGAATCGATTTTACGATAAACTTATACGGGAACGAGCCCCGGAAACTCGAAAAATATAATTTTTAAATTTTTTTTTACAATCGATAGATTGGTGTGCAATCCGATAATTAATCCGTTGAGAAAAAAAAATTAAAAAACGAAAATTTTAGAGGAGGGGGGCAAAGTTCAGGTTCCGCGTTTTCATTTATTTTCTTGTAATTGTTTTGGTTTTTTTTTTTTTGAAAATTTTACTGATTAAATTAAAGGAATTTATTTATACTTTTGCTCATATATTTTAATTTTGTATTGTGCAAACTTTTATTAATATAACTGTAACACTTTTTTTTTAAACTTTGAAAAAACGTAACCTACCAACTTATTTTTTTGTTTACATCTTTTAACGCTGGAAGGAATTTTGTTTAAACTGTATTTTATTATTCAGCTGTAGTGTATTATCTATTTAATATAAACACTGAATAATAATACAAAACACCTTCCTTTTATTTTAATAATTTTATTACGATAAAAAGGAAAAGTGTTTTTTTTATTAATCATATCAGTGTTTTATTTATCAAAATAAAAGATTTTTTATCATTTTCACTCTACAAGATTTATCTATTAATAAAAAGGAAGAATTACAAAAAAAATATTTTGCATTGTAGTTTATATTACTTAATTGATTCATTAATTTTTACTGGAATACTCCCACTCCCTCAGGCTATATTTTTCAAAAGTTTATTTTTACACCGCCGAGTGTGGTTTGTTTTACTAAGTATATATATATATATATATATATATATATATATATATTATATATATTTATTATATTTAGAAGTTATTCTTTATTAACCAAATTAATTTAAGTTTAATTTGTTCAAGTGTTTAAATATTATTAGATAAGATAGTTACGAAAAGTTAAATGCGTATTAAAATGGTTATTTTTAACTTAAAATCTTAATACAGCGTCCGAATATCAAGGGAGGCAACTTTGTAAATAATGACTAAGTTTGTCTCCCTTTCAGTCAAGACCGGGTTGATCGGAAAATTTTGTCCGTCATCAAGGTAACGCCCTTTGACATAACACCCTTTTGAGCAACAAAGAAAATTACGAAAAAGAAACATTTTTTGAGAAAACAGAAAATATATAATGAAAGGAATATTGATGAAATTTTCGTTTGAAACTGAGGCAAGAGGAAATATCCTCTTTTGTATGAGGAACGGTTACTGGTTGCAACGAATAATCGTATAAAAAAAAGTATTTGTACCCAACTCTTTTTTCTTTTTTTGTTCTTCAGTCGTCTGCTTCAGTGATAATTTTCTTTCTGAGCGTTCCGAAAGTTTAAAGGTAGGTCCAAGATATTACTTTAATCATCTTAACAAATTGACTTTTCCTCCCCCTCTCTTTCTCCCTCCCCCCTCTTTTTTCCCCACCTCTCCTCCCCCCTCTCTTTTAAAAAATATATTCATAGACTTGTTAATTCTTTTTTGAACTATTCATAGACTTTTGTCTGAATTTGTCGAATTTTTTTGAGGCTTGATAATTTGTATTGATTCGGATTTTTTCTAACGGTGTAAAGATGAAACAATGTCGAGAAAAATCAAATAATACAAAATTCATGCCCTGTTAAATTATTTTACTTCATTTTTTATAAACAGTTAATGATTAGTTAATGAATAAAAGTGTAGAATTTTCTAAAACTTTTAATTTTTTTTTTCAATATGTGGATATGTAAATTGGGTATTTCAAATACTACAATATAAACAAAGGGGAATCACTCTTGACGATAATTATTTATCTAATTTTTTTTTTGTATTTTAATGTTTTTTTTAATTTTTTTGTTGATCTTTTTTTTATTTTAATCTTTTTTTTTTTATTCGTTTTGTGGTTATCTTTTATTGTTGAGGTGCTAATTCTTTTGCGTTACGATGTTTGTTCTTTCCCATTAACTAACCCTAAACCCACCCTAACTCTAATCCTAAACCCTACCATAACCCTAACCCGTCTACTTTTTTCCTAGCAATCAATAAAGTAAATAAATAATTTATCAGTCAAGAGATGGTTCGCCTGTGTTTATGTTGGAATTATAGGAAATTAACCGAAATTTCTATGTAATAGCTGTCTATGATTTTCCAAGATATTGAGCAATCCTCCATAAAGATTACAGAAACCTCCCAACACATGTAATGGTATAATATATTATATATATATATATATATATATATAATATATTATATATTTTGAGTCTTATTTTTATTACTATAATGCTTTCTGATTATTTTCAAAATTAAGAAATGAGATTTCATTTTATTGTTAAATAAAATGTCAATTTTATTTTTAAATAAAATTCAATATTATATTTGTAATAGCAAGACAACGCAACAATTTTTTTTGATTAATTCCAACGTTTGAACAAGCACGTTCTGTTTTACTAACGTCTTTTTTCCCGTCTTATTTTTGTTTGATGACCGACCCACGTGCGTGTCGATACATTATAATGCAATAGGGTGCCCCATATTATTGAGGATGGGCCGGGTGTTGCTTTAAAACCGTCCAAGAGATTTGGCCCCGAAAACGGTTTGCCTTTCGTCTTCTGATGAGCTATTTCAGTTTGTAAACATCGTTTGTTTTTTATTATATCTTAATTCATATAATATATATATATGGAATATATAGTAATATATATGATATATATAATATATATATTAATATAGTTCTTTTTTATTTATTCGTACTCGTCGTTTAACATGACTTATAGAAATTAATGCCCCACCCACTGGCCACTCACGTTGAAATAAGGAAAGAGTTATTTTGTCAATATAGAAGAAATGAAGACAGTCAGAGCCATTTAATCTGAAAGTCGCTCTCAAAAAGATAAGTCACTTATTTTATTCAAATAGTAAATATTGTATTACACTATGGCCAATGCGTTTAGATTCTCCCTAATCATTTCATTTTGCAGGAAACGTATAAAAAAGTCACCTATCTAATAGAAACAGAAACTGTGGACTAATATTAAGTCAAAACTTAGATTTTTTTCGGAGTGTGACCCCGTAGATCTCATTAAGATCATTCACCTGCGTTCCTAAAGTCTTTTTCAGTCATCTTGCCTCGGCTTATCACTGATACTAGACTTTGAGGAAGGAGAGCATGTGTGCGTGTCGCACAAGCGCCACGAACATGTCAACATGTGGCAGATTATTTCTACAAGTCCTCGGGTGATGAGAATGGTAATGTGTGTAGGTTTGACGCCTGAAATCACACAACTGTGATTATACACGGGTGATGCTCACGACCCATTTAACAGCAACTGCATTGTCGATTAAACAGGCAACGTACCTCGGTGATGTCGTGAGTGATGGTGCTGCCCCCTTTGGTAGCACTGTTTAACCCAGGGACTCTGGGAGGGTTCTTGAAAAAGTAGGCTAACAAATGCCTGTTCACGCTGATCAAAGCTGAGCCAGCAATGCGGCTTGTTCCTATCAGCAGGGCCAAACAAGAAAATATTGCAATATAAACGGGGCTAAAATAGCCAACCTGGAATGTCCGGACAATCCTCGATCCGAACGATTGGAAACCCCAACCCCCACAATGACGAACTGGAATCGTGACAAACTTTCTTGATACGGGGTAGACATAGAGGCTCTTGCGGAAGACAGGTTATAGTGATGAAGGACCAATTAACAGAAGTGGGGGCTGGCAACACTTTCTTTTGAAATGGCAGGCCGATGGTCAACTGTAAGGAGTTATGATGTAAGGCGGATTGAGCACCCCATCTGAATAGGTCCTGCTATACAGGCGGCACCTAACGACGTCACGGCACAACTCTACATTTAAGACCGACTGTGTGACGTGCTTGCCCACGAGGCTGGTCTTCTCAGTCACGTATCGTCGGCATACGTGAGGAAAACGGTGAAGGGATTCACATGTGATAGGTATCGTAAAAACATAATTGGGTCCTTGAGCCATCTCTTGCCACAACCAAACTACTTGGTATAAATGGTCCCTTAATTCTGTGAAGAAGTGGCAATCACCATTATATAGACGCTTGTTTAGCTAAGTAAGGGCAAAGTGGGTGTTTGCATGTCCATGGACTGCTCAGCCACCATACTTCCATCCTTAAGCATCACGGGTCGCCATCCATGGGCCAACGGGTGACTCCGCATTGGGCGAAGGGGTCTCTATAACAGTGGGTATAAACTGCATCTAGTGGAAAAGTTTAAATTCTGGAAGTCTGGGATGTGGAAATACCCCTTTTTCTCGCATTACTCCAGGTCCAACTCTGACCCAACTTTGTAGTATGCTGTTTACGGTTCAATCTATGAGTTAAAAAAGATAAAAAATAGAAATTGAAAATGTGTTTTAAAATTGAGTTTGAAAAAAAAATGAATACTCAACAAAAACGAAATAAAACAAATGTTTTCGGCGATAAAAAATAAACCAACAAGGGTTTGAAAAAATGAATACCCGATATTTGGTCGGCCATTTCACCGTAATCAATACAACTGCATGTGTTCACACGAAAATATCATAAAAGGTATTCTTAATAACTTATTAGGTTCATTTCAATAATGCGCAAGCACAATTAAGAACCATTCTGAATTTTCGTGTTAAAAACATGCAGTTGTTATTGTTCGAACAAATTCGTATTTTCAGTGTAGATTTAGGAGTGAATGAAATATGCCGACCAAACATATGGCTTTCCACAAACGTGAAGGATAAACAAAAGGGAGGTTACCTCTCATTTATGTACTAATATTCAGATTACCTCCAACATAAATGAATAAAACAATGTCTTTGGCATAAAATAGCGCACAAGGGTTGAACATGTTATAAAACCCAGCATACCAAGCAAACAACCTACTGTGACGCTCGTGTCACATCCTATTTGTGACACGGGTTTATAATACATATACCAAAGTTCTATTGAAACTTTGCTAATTCAAATACTGTGTTTTTAGCTTTAATTAAACAAAAAAAGTTAAATATATTTTTTATTTCTAAGGGAAGATAATCATTAGCCCAAAAGTTAAGGGAACGTATTATGCATGAGCAGAGATAGCTTTTTACATTATAGTGCGTCCTGGGACGACATTATTTTTAATTGAATGAGTCCGTGAAAATTATGAAGTCCAACTAAGTTTTTTAATAAATTGTAGGGTTTTTTATCTATGATCTAAAGCCATCATAACCCCTACCTGTAACCTATCCTACTGTAATTCATTCCTAAGAAACTATTGAAATGAATCTTTAACAGTTAGCTGAATGGTAGGGAAGAAAAAAGAAAACACTGGATCATGGATATGATTTTACTGGCCCCCCCCCCTAGATTTTTTATGCGTCAGGCCGCAGGGCAGCATACCTATCAGAATCTTCTGCAGAGAACTATAATAATGTAACTTTTTTCCATTATAGTCGGGATGGGATGAACTGAAAGTAAGTTAATCTATTGTTTAAACTAATGTATCTGGTGGTGAGTTCCAATTTTGGATCTCTGGAAGTGCATGAAGTACCCTTCATCCCTACTACCAGCATCCACCCTGACCCGGAGTGGCAATATCCTATTAGGTTAATAGAAGAAAATATGGTATGGATTTTATGTGTACAGTCTCAGGTGCACCCAACTCCATCAAATCTCATGTCTAGTACACAGATATAGGATGTATTGTGTCCAGAACATGAATAGCGTAAAGTAATAATATACATGTATGCGTACAGTGCTCAGGTGCACCACAACTCATCAAAGTCTCAATGTCTATACATAGAATAATGTATTAGTGTCCAGGAACATGAATAATGCGTAAAGTAATAATATACATGAATGCGTACAGTTGCTCAGGTGAACCACAACTCATCAAAGTCTCATTGTCTTAGTACATAGAATAATGTATTAGTCGTCCAGGACATGAATAGGCGTACAGTTATAATAGTAATGAATGTGCGCGGTGCGTGCATATGTGTGACTGGAAGGGAGTATCAGGTAATGGTGTTGGCGGATCTAACAGAGCATGGAGCTTTGAAAGATAGCCAGATGTTTCGCCAGCCTACAACGGATGCAGGCAGTTTATTCCATGCCTCGCAACTAGGAGCGTGAAAAATGTTTCCGAAAGTCATGTGAGCTATGCTGTTTTCTATAACTTTGTAAGCATGCCCACGTGTGTTAGAACATGAAGATCAAAAAGGTGGCTCAAGGATCTGCTGTTGTTAAGATGATTAATGACATTGATGAGCGTTTACTAATCAGTTGCCAAGTAACGCCGGAGTTCAACGAATCCATTGCTCAGGGCAGCGAATGACGTTCAGAATATAGCAGATGCCTCGATTGGAGGGCTAATTCGTTTGGTGTGCACGCTCTTTTACAGTTTCTAGAGGGTTTAATATACTGTAGCAGAGAAGGGGTTCCGGGACTGTGATGTAAAATTCCAAGTGTGCGCCGCAGCCATAGCTTTATACAGCTAACAAAATTGTGGTTTCTTTAAAAAATTGAGTAAAAAAAAAAAAAAAAGAGAAAAAAAGAGAAAAGAAATTTGTGAAATTTACCCGTCAAGAATGAATTAAAAATGTCTTCAGCATAACTTAATAAGGGTTGCATGTAAGAGATCCAGCCAAACCACCAGCCAACCAAGCAGACTCTGAATCAGTTTTAGCACTGTTGCAGATAAGTATCCACTGGAATTGATGTTGTTTATAATTGTTTCTCTTAATGTTTATTGTTTACCGCAATTGTTGCATTTAATATATAATCTATTTAATAAGGAAGATTAGGTTACTATTTTGGTCTGATAACCAAACGTACGTCCTGCTTATGTCAACAAATTACCAAAATCCGGTTCAGATACATAGAATAAAGAAAATTATGACTCACAATGACAATAAAAAAGCTATAATCCTTATAGATTCAACGTTTGATTTGTTTGTTTGTTTGTTTTGTTTATCGGCATATCAACCTCAGTGGTCGATTTATGCCGATAAGTTTTGATAATAAATCAATTCTTAATGGATAATACAATATTTTTTATAAATACATTTTCTATTAACCCAGTAGATGGGACCCTAACAGGATAGTACCACTCCGGGTCGAGGAGTGGACTCAGGGAGCAATGGGTGGTGAAGGGGTGCTCCACAATTCCCCAAACCTCCAAACTGGAACCTCACCAACCAGTATAGAGTTTAACGTCAATTCCCAGGACATGTAAGACCCAGCAGCCACGCTTCTAGCACCCATATGATAAAGCGTTTGGGGCTTGCCATAGAGGCATAGGGTTGGGAAATCTATATAGTAACTAGGGCTTGAACGCGACCAAGCCGAACCGCCGTCTAGCCCAAGATTAAGGGCCAAGTGGAGTATTGCATGTCATGGAATTGCTCATCCACCTGGGCTCTATCCTTAAGTATCACGGTCCCACCCGACGGCAACAGGTGGCCCGTTTTGGGGAGTCTTACCCCTCTGCAGAGTGCAGTCGGTGCATTCTAAGCCCCAGCCGACCAGGGCGGTCAGCGTTTAAATCCTTTAACATTAAATAAATAACCTAAATATATTATTTAAAATAATAAACTATATAAGACTATGAAATTGAATTAAAATTGTTATTACTTTAAATGGAAAAAAATATTTGCTGAATCCAATGTTGAATTTAAAAATTTTTTTTTACTCTCGACCTTTTACAATAACAGAAAGTTAACTAAAAAGTTTAGAAATATAATAATAGCACGATTTTGTGTAAAATTAATTGTAAAGTATTCAAAATAAATATTCCAATGATTATAGATGAGCACATTTTATTTGAGGACAGACTAAGTTTATTTCAAATTGTCTTTTTTTTTACTCTTTAATAATTTGATACTTTACTTACTCTTACATTGAATTTTAACTCCCATCCTCCCTCAGACAATATCCTTCAAAAATTAAAACTTTTTAGCACCGCCGCGAGGGTGTTTTTTTATAATTTTGCTCGTAAAGTATAATGAAATCATTTGGCGTACATTGCTCAGGGCACCACAACTCATCAAAGGTCATGTTAGTATACATAGTAATATTTACCTAATGTCAGGAAAATGATAACATTTTTATAATATATATGCATGTGTGTGGTCGTGTGTGTGTGTGTGTGTATGTGTGTGTGTGTGTGTGTGTGTGTGCGTGCGTGCGTGTACGTCATGGAGTGGGGAGTATTTTGCGTGGACATATCTGGTGTATTATGCTCAGCGTCTACGTAAATTTTGAGTTTTAAAAGACATAATGTAAATATATAGATTTCTGGTTATTTCCTATAAGTCTAACATGAATCAAAGGGGAAACCACTATGACTGATAAATTTATTTATTTATTTTCCCATTAAATCTAACCCTAAACCTAACCCATAACCCGGCGTCTTCTTTTGTTCCTGCAGATATAAAATAAATAATTTATGAATCAAGAGTGGTCCCCTTTGATCATGTTAGAACTTATAGGAAATAACCTAGATTGCATATTTTGTTGCCACGAATGCAAATTTAGTTAAATGTAAAGTCAAGGTCATCGAGGTGGCTTAAAGTCGTGGTAAGTCGAAATCAGCGAGAAAAGAGTCTAATCCCCTTTCATAACACTAGACCAAAGAGTTAATTTCAGCGTCTGAGGTGGAGTGGCGCATCTACAATCAGCTCCTTAAGTGTTACGCGCACAGATCCGTGCTAACAATACCTGAGTTTTTGCGAGGGCCAGGTATCGAAACTAGGGAACCTGTGGTCTCTAGCGAAACGCTTGTGGCTACAAATTCCGCAATTCCTTGTATCATACTCAAGTTTTTTGTTTTTTTTCAGAATTTCGTAGTCCCTAAAATCGGGTAGAGCATTTGCTTTGAACATCTCACAGATCCACGTTCGATACCAGCCCTCGTAAATCTGCATGAGTAATACGGCTGGATCTGTGCAGTAAAATCTCCCTGGTTTAGCTTCTAGTGAAAAGGGATAGACTCTTTCGCTGCCGGCTGATACCGATCAATGACCTCTCTACCTACATTACTTTTACTGTTTATAGCTCAAATAATTATGGTACCTATTATGTATCATTTATTATTATTATAATAAGTAGTGTTAGTAGTAGTAGCAGTAAGTAAGTGTTGGTTGTAGGGGTGGAGGAGTAGTAGTAATAGAAGAAGATATACAATATATATATATATATATATATATATGATGCTTATTTGGCATATATATATATATATATATATATCTCCAGTAACAACCAATAAATTTTATTGAATTACACATCATTGATGAAAAATATTTAACTCATTATTTTAAAAAAATTTTATGATTAAAATTTACTGAAAAGAACATTGTAGAATACATGAGTTTACTGAATATGAGATCTTGCTACAGATATGAAACCCAGTGTCAAACCACCTGCAAAAAGGATGACTGACAGTCATGGGTCATGGGTCATTCCGTTTCAACTGAGAACTCTG
>CM042154.1:97354400-97366900 GCA_023376005.1 Doryteuthis pealeii
GCTAGGGAACTTTCTCCCCTTCTGCTAGATAGATATACCTAGATGAGGAAGATAAGCCCCTATACTGGAATAGCAAAGATAGCAGATTAGATAGATCTAAGATACAAGATAAGATAAACTAGGAGTAGATACGATAGATAGCTAGATAGCAAGATAGACTAGCATAGCTCCTACATACCGGTAGGGCGATCGCGATGCTATACTTAGGAAATAGATAGACTAGATAGATATGCATAGATGAGATTATGACCGAACTTAGAGAGATAGCGGTACATGGATATGGGAAAGTAACATGTACATAGACGGAACTAGATAGATAGATTAGGATAGATGGAAATTATATCATATGAGACTATCTAGAGATCGGGGAGAGAGAGTAGCATAATACAGGTAGATAGATAGCATGCTATATGACTAGATCAGATTCATGAACAGGTACTAGAGATGGATGGATGGATGAGAGTTATAACATTATGTTGTATTTTTAGATTCTACGTCCACCTTGGTTGGGCTAAAACTGATTCTTTGTAGCAGGGAATCTCGTAGTTTGCTTGAATGTTCACTTCAGTTTACAATAGTGTGATCTTCTTCTCGGTTCAAGTGTCAAAATCGCATGAATGCGCACCCTAATTGCATAGTAATAAATAAATAAGCTATAATATATATATAGTTATTATATAATATATATTATATTATATAATATCATAACTATAGTAATAAAGGAAAAGAAAAACTGTTTGGAAATTAAAACATGACTTCTTAATTTCACTGTTTCAACACGTCGTTTCGCGCGAGCCTGGAGGTTTGTTCAGTGCTAACACATATATTCTATTCCTTGTTATTTTAAATATGAAATAAAAATAATAATGCTATAAAATCATGAAAATTAATTTAAGCTATACAAAGGAAAAAAAAACGGTTTCCAGCTGGGGGTAAAATGTTTGAATGCTTTGAAGTTTCAACACTTATCGTCGGATTCCAGTTCATTTTCAACGCTTTACACACACACACAACACACCAGTAATACTAATAACATACTATTACTAGTATATATAATGAGTAGTGTCTAGTTAGTGTGCTCGTGTGTTGGATAACGGTGTGTCGTGGTGTGTGGTGTGTGTAGTGCGCTGTCGGAGTGTGTGAAAAACTAATATGTGTGCGGCCTGCTGTTATCATGCTATACATTCGTGATCAAAAGCTACAACCGACGTTTGCATCTGCACCAGTACGAGGGCCCTCAATATATCTTGATAAAATAATAGAGCATTAATTACAACTATGGTATATATATATATATATATACTATATATATATACGAGTATAATATTATACCGTATAGATATATATATAGGTCACGGATCGGGTCCCCAACGGTCTGGAAAACAGAGTAGACGGAACCTGCAAAATCAGCCTAGGTGAAGAATTCGACGCTATCTAGACAAACAGCCATTGTTTAACGATCAGCTAGATATGTCAGAGAGTCCTCCTGGAGATCTGAGAAACATGCTTGACTGAGAAGACACGTTCGTCAGCTCTTAGCTTCAGGGAAACCCATTCAATGAAACCCCATGGAAAACTCGCCAGCAACCCGTGCCAAATAATAAATTGCATAAGTCATGTAAATATTAAAACAAGATATAAAAAGAACATAGAATTAGACAGTCAATAATACTAGTCTTTTCAAAAATTAATTCACACAATAATAAAAAAAATTGAAGAAAATTATAACAAAACAGAACCCACTAAGACCAACAAAAGTGTACGGAAACCATATACACAAAGGAAAAATCGAACAAACTAGAAAAAATTAATACGGAAAGAAATAATACAATTAGGAATAAGACAAAGAAACAAAAAAAAAAAAATAAAAAAAATAAAAAAAAAATGAGAGAAGTTAAAAAAAAGCCGTATATAGATGAACAGAATACAACCACACTGTAAACAAGTGCATACAACTATCAGACCAAAAATGATAGAAAAAAAAAAACAAAAAAACAGTATAGTGAATAATGTGTACGGTAGCTCGCGCGGAGCATATGCCAGGCGCAATAGAGCGCGCTCAAGTGTGTGTATTGATGTCTTGAAGAAAAAACAACACTAGAATGATGTAAAACAAACTAATCTTGCAGATCCACATACTAGGATGATTTAATTGAAATGAACAAAAAAAAACAAAGAAAGAATAAGTGAACCCAATTATATGATAGAACACTAAATGATGCACAAAGAGGCTGTAATGAATGTTAAAACAGACTAACCAAAGCTTAAGTATATCCAACACAAATAATAACATAAATGATAACAACACAACAGCTAATAACGCAAGCAGCCACAGACAATAGCAACACGCGTAACCACGCACATTACTTTAGAAGTGCAATAGAAGAGACAGATCACAAAGATCTGTGTGCCTTACGTTAAATCGTAAACAGATTGAGGAAGTGAGGAAGCAGAGGATAGGATGACAGAGCCGGTTAAAATCCTGGACGGACACTTGCATATTTGCTTCGGCTGCTAATGCCGCATTAGACAATGATTCCATCTCTTGTTTCTCCTCGCCTCAGACTGACACATGGGGTATAATAGAGCAAGAAAGCTGAGGCTCTGTCGCTTTGGTTGAGCGGCAAACCAGTCTTCAGGAAAAGTAAACCACTGGACGCGAAAATAGGGACTCCACTTCCCGTAGATAGATAGATAGATAAGACAAAATAAGAATAGATAAACGTAAGAAATAAGATAGAAAACACAAAAAAGAACGCACATGAGAGATTACCACCCTCAACTCCAGGGCGTTTAGACCCTAAATTAGGAATAGATAGATACGATATACGCTACGGATAGATATACTAAGGCATAGTACTCTAGACTAGATCATATACTACTATAGGAGTACGACTAGCCATAGATAGATATACCTACGATTAGCACTAGCAGTTAGAAGATAGATCAAGTGAGATACATAGGATAGAGTAAGAACTCACGGATAGAATTAGATATGAACCGACTCTCGTAGAGCAGATAATCTTTTGGCGGGATGAAGGATGTCAATTTTTGCACGATTGTGCAGGAGCAACCGTCTATTTAGGCCATGGTTAGCGCAAACGCAGTTCTAAGGTAGAAAGAACAACTGAATAAAACCAGCTTATACTCCTGTTTAATTCGCGTTTTCCTGTCTCCCAGAATTTGGTGCCCCAACCACAGGACTAACAAGAACCCCAATTTACCCCATACAAAAACCTATGTAATAACTCTTCAGCTCACAGAATTGATCAATGGCTTACCCAATACATTCCAGCTAGCCCAGTCAGGATGAGTAATTGTGACACACCAAGATCAGACATTTTTTTAAAGGCGAGAGCTCAACTATTTGGTTTTAAATTCAACACGTTTCCTTCTCCTAACTGGTTGGTCAAACCAAAAGCGAAAAAGAAAAAAAAGAACAGTCAATGTCAACTATTATTCATGAGCCTACGGGCCCGGTCAAACCAAGGGAAGTCAGGAGGAACAGCATAACATATTCCATGCCTCTCCCCACGGGTCATTAGCTCGCAAGTGAACGTAAACAATCTCATCCGCGGGATTCGACACTCGGCGGTCACCCGTCGCGGTTCACTTCCTCACGACATAACGCAATCGTAACGCTACAACGCGGTGTGCGAGAGGAGCAAGATTTAGCATATTGGACACGAGTGTAAGTCGTCGTTTCACAAAGTTCCTCAACATGCACTTCTTTGGCCTAGTGTGCCAGTCAAAAATGTGAATTGATGATGTACACATGTGTCATACATTCCGAGAAATATATATTTGTGAATAAGCGGTATACGTACTGAGCGGGCGAGCTACGGCGGTACCTCTGAGTGGGCCGTGTTGGTGGTGCGGCGTGTATGTGTGTGTGGTGTGTGTGTGAGATGTGTGTGTGTAGTTGTGTGTGTGTGCCAGCGGACGTGTGCTACCGGTGTAGAGGCGCGGAGACAAGGGGCACATGGGGAGTTGACAATCGGCCTTGATGTCGTTTTTTTGTGTATGGTATCAGGTCGAGGTTAGAGATTGTCAGCCTTCACTCGCTCTTTCTCTTACCCCGTCGCTCTTTCCTTTCTCTTTTTTTCGTCCTTCTATTATCATTAATGTTTTACGCAGACTGCGCTTGGCCACGTTCCCCACGCCTGCCTAGAGCCAATATTTCCTCCCCCGGTCGGCTCCTTCCCTCCCACTTTCTCTTAGCTCTCGTTCTCACACTCTGCGTCACACACACACACCATTACTTACACACAAGGCGCGCTTACATACGGCTACATTCAAAATACTGTCACATAAAGCTTATATCTGCAATAAAAGTTGTTTTTTTTATTTAACAGCACTGTTATATTGATTGTAAGACGAACGTATACATGTTTGCATACAAAGAATGAATCACACCAACACACACACACACACACACACACATACATACATTACATACATACACCGAATACATACACTCCCAAGCAAAAATAAGCAGGCACATACATAAATATGTGTTTACATGTACACAGAGACACGCATATTTACACACACAAATACACACATGCAAACACATACACACAAACTAATACATACACTCCCAAGTAAAAATTAGCAAGCACATATATAAATATATATCTACATGTACCACAGACACGCATATTTATACACACACACACACACACACACCACACAATGAATACATACACTCCCAAGCAAAAATGAGCAAGCACACACACACAACACAAACACACAAATAACAATACATTTCACACATGATTCTAAATAAAACATAGATACGTATACACATACAATAATGCTCATAAAAACACATACAGACACACAAACACACACACACACCACACACATATAATATATATATATATATATATATATATGTACTCACAAGCAAAAATACGCAAACACACACATAATTACGAAAATATACATACAATACATACACTTACAGTATAACTACATAAACGATATACATATAACGATCTTTATATCACTCTCATAAGATATACATATATACATACTTGCATGAATTACATACATACACTTATGTACAAAACATGAACATGAAATTATATACACATACAATCATTGAATTACACACATACACATATACACATTGAATTACATACACAATACATTCATTGAATTACATACATATATAGATGCATACATTCAATTACACATACATACTTACCTACATACTACATACATATATATATATATATATATATATATATAAACACATCCAAAACGAAAAAACGCCACCACACTCATAAGTAAACAAATATTCCACGGTTCTTACAGATACATTTAAACACATACAAGCACATATAAAATTTATAGATACATACACTCATAAACTTACACATTTATTGTATACATCGTTTTACATATTGACTCTACATAAACATAGATACATATACATACACACTCATTCATATAAGAAAAAGTTAATTACACACACATAAACGAATGTACTCACATACACACACACACACACACACACACACATATTTAAAGGTATATTTCCACCGTGCTTAGAGATACGTATATCTAAATTTTATATCTAATTACATACACACACACACACACACACACACACATACTAAAATACATATAACCTATAGAGATACACACATACACGAAACAGACACATAACTACACACCCTGCTTTTACTACATGGCAATAAAAAGTGGTCTATTGTCGCTATCAGTGAGGGAGTCTATCACCTTTTTCGCCAGGCTAGACCAAGGGATTGTCTTTGTTGTTTTTTTTATTCTGCTGAGGTGGAGTGTCACAACCTACCTATCAGATTACCAAGCTGTGGACTACTCATACGCTGAGTTGTGGCAGGCGACCGGTATCGAACCCGGAACTTAGTGGTTCCTAGGCGATACGTATATAAAATACATACGTACACAGTATTATAACTACTCATGAATGTATCACATAATATTTGAATGCCTTCACAAATAAACTGACTTATTCAGAACTGAGCAAAACAATTTTTTAAAATATTTAAAAAATGACAATAAAAATATAGTCTGATACATAATCACTTATATAAGTGTGTATACACATTTGATTTACTTATATCCATAACTGTAAATATATATTTTACACACGCAAACGTGTCGTTTATTTTTAAAAAATGATCATATAATTACAAATACATATCTATCCACAAAAAAACTATACCCACAACACCTTCACACATGTTTTTTGCATTTGCACACTTATACTGAAATAGCATACATGCATATACTCATGAACACACACAGTGATAGCACATGTACTTATACATTAAACGTAAGAACACCTGCAAGTATACAATACATATATAATTAATTATCATTACTATTATATCTATTTAATAAAATACAATTATAGAATTCTTGATTTATGCATATAGCAATAGATGTTATAATATTAATTATTAATATATATATATATATATATATTATATATATGAACACACACAAACATATACATATATTATATATAGGTATAGAGACACATACATATGAACACACACACACACACACATATATATATATATGTATTATATATATCTATAGGTATACAGACGCCATACATATGAACACACACACACCATATACATATATATATATAGGTATACATACACATACATATGAACACACACACACACACACTATATATATATATATATATATTATATATTATAGTATATATATATATATATATATATATATATATAGTACATACATACTGTGTATTATAGAATTCTTGATTATACCGCTTAAAGTTATATTAATATTAATATATATTAAATAAATATAGGTATACACACACACATATATAACATATACACATACACACACAAACACAAAACACACACACACACACACACACACACACACACATATATATATATATAACTATATTACAGTGTACACACTATAAGTGAGAAACCACTGACATTTCATTACTTAAGAACATGATGAGTGAAAACATGCTTATTGTTATAAACATGCACACACACATTATACACTGTACTCACATACCAAAATATATACGTAATGTAGACGTGCGTATGTGACTATAACTGTATACACAACACATCCAACAAATTCATTTGAAACATGATAACAAATGCTCATATTATATCATAATTTCATACATGCATACATACACGCACAAAACATATTCCATACATTAAAGTACAGGACAGTATAGTACACACATGGTGATTCTAGTGTATATACAAGAGAATAATTAGTATATATCTATATTACATACGCATAACTAGATATCACAAAACATATGAAGACTCATGATATACCACAATTTGATACACATACATACACAATAAATCTTGTGTACAGTAGAGTACACACACGAGGATTCTAGTGTATATACAAGAGAATAATTAGTATACATCTATATACATATGCATAACTAGATATGACCAAACATATGAAAACTCATAATGATATACCACAATTTGATACACATACATACATAAATGTATCTCGTGTACTCTAAAGTACAGTAAAGTATATACATAGACAACCTAGTGAATAGACAGGAAAATACATTGTATATGTATATACATACGCATAACTATACATACGCATAACTATATATATATATGCATACATATATATATATATGTGTGTGTGTGTGTGTGTGTACAAACATATATTGTGTACTGTAAAGTATAGTACAGTATACGCATGGATGTCATAGTGTATATACAAGAGAATAAATTGTATATGTCTATACATACGCATAACTATATATATATATATAATATATGTGTGTTGTGTGTGTGTGTGTGTGTGTGTGTGGTGTGTGTGTGTGTAAAGTATACATATATATAACTATATACATGTGTAGTATACATATATATATAACTATACACACACATATATAAATATACATATGTGTGTGCGTGTGTTTGTGTGTAAAGTATACATATATATTAACTATATATATGCGTATACATATTATAATAGCTATACATACACACATACATATACAAATATACATATATGTATATGTGTGTGTTTATATTATATATATATGTGTGTGTGTGTGTGTGTCTGTTGTACGCAAAAACATATCTTGGAGTGCATGCATTATCATATTTATTTAACAATATATTGTCACACGCAAAACACATACGTGTGCGTTGCACATGCACAATTACAAATGCAGGAAACTATAGACACGCGTAAAACAAAAGTGTTACAGCATCCCAATTTATAAACAATACACATATCTATACACTTTTGAATAAGTATACGCGCACACATACACATACACACCGCACGCACATAGTCATACACACAAACAGATCTTGCAGTGTAAGTATAAAAAGCAGGAAGACGATGACGAGGTAAGCTTTTCGGTGTGAAGAGTGGAGTGCGATCTGGGGGGGTGGGGGAGAGTAGGGTATGGAATGTGTGTGTGTGTGTGTGGATTGTGGAGGGTTTCGGGTTAGGGTCTGGGCGTCGCGGCGAGGATGGGGGAAGCAGGTCGGGCAGCCGCCACTCGTCAGCCATTCACCCACCGCTCTCCTTTTCCCTCCTTACTCTCCTTTTTCTTTCTTTCAGTCTCTGGTCACACACGATTGCCGAACGCGTCCGTCAGAATGTGTGTAAAAAACTAGCGTGGGAAAGTGGCCGGTCTCCGCTTCACACACAGCTCGCCGGCTCAGCTCGTGTCCCCAAGGAGGGCGGGGAGGGCTCTGAACGCTATAAATACTGACTGCTCAAAGTGTCGCCATAACATTGTCATTCCAGCAGTCTCTCTGGCCATAGCTCTCGCTCTCGCATCTTGTCCACCGTTCGATCAAATTGTTTTTACTTGGAAACAAATCTTGATCTTTATTTTACAGCAACAAATCTATTTACTTGTCTCATCATCACTCTGGTTTTTAAAAACCAATTTGATTGAGAAACAACCACCTGACGATATATTCTACAACTGATCCAGCTTTTCTGGATTGTTTTGAACCTTATTTTTATAAAAATTGAACGAATCACCATGTTGGACAGCGTTACTACCGTGGCTTCAAATGCCGGTCCCATCAAAACTCCAACTCACAGAAAAGTAAGTTTTATTTCATCAAATTATTGATTTATACTATCTTGTAATTATTAACATTCTTATAGTTTAAGTATAGTTCAAATTTAGATATACGTTCACGTTTCTATATGTTTCAGTCTCTAGGACTAAATGTAAATACTGATAACTATTTTAAAATGTATAGCTTAACTATATAATTTAATACCAAAACTATAACTTAACTATATAACATAATACCAAAATCTTTAAACTTTAATTTGATTTTATTCATAGAATGCTGAGATAACTTTATGTTCAGTTTTAACGCAAATATCATTGTTTACTTTGAACTGACAACCTGTGCGTAAACAAGTCTTCCCACTTCAATTAAAGCAACCTGTGTGCTAGACTTAAGCAAAGCTTAGTAAATAAATAAGAAGTCTTCCTTGTTTTTGTTTAAATTTGTTCAACTTCTAACAATCTTGTTAAATTTCATTTTGGTTTTTGACTTTTTGTTTTTTATTTTAAAAACATACGTCAAAACTAACGGAGAAATATTCTCGTATCAGAATCTGTCAGTCGGTGTCAATTGTTTTGCATTTAAAACTTTTGAGCCAGGTTGCAATACACACACGTCTTCTTGAACTAAACATTATTATCACGTGTAATTGTTCAAGAAATAATGTTTTAACTGTCAACATGCAACGTAATGATTTCAATTGTGAAATATAGAACCAATAAAATATCATTACAAATCAATAGATTTTATCGGAAATAGCTTTATCATTTGTAAACAAACAATATATTTTTTATATTGTTTTATAAAATAGACTTTCTTTTGATTTTGATCAATTATTTTTTCTTAGATGGACATTGTATCTTATTTACTTGTATTTTGTTAAAATTTTAGATATTTTAAAATATATATTTTTTTAATTTAAAGATTTTAAGCATTCGTTGAGATTTCTTTTAGTTTTAAGGAATCAAAGTTTTTCATACAAAATAAACTATTTTAATGTTTTTTTTTCTTTCTTATTGAAACTGTAAATAAATATTAATTTGTTTTTCTTCTTGCTTTTTTCAGATCAATAAATTAATGATGGAAAAACGCAGACGAACACGTATCAACAATTGTCTGTCTGAGTTGAAAACTTTAGTGCTCAAAGCCCTCAAAAAAGATGTAAGTACAAGTTTATATCTTGTTATATATCTAATCACACTATGTGACGTAATTAAGAAAATGTTTCAATAACTTTACGCGGTTCGAAAAATTTAAGATAATTTTTTTTTACTATTTTTAATACTCAAATGTAAATTTGTTTTCTTCTTTCTTGATAACGAAAAAAAAATTAAAAATAAACATAACGTCTGAAATGATAAAACAAATCTTAAATCTACGAGTTCAGATAATGTCTATAATGAAATAAGCTCATATGTGTGTATATCTGAATAAGGGTTAATTTGTTGTGACTTTTAAAGAGCTAAACAGACATTCCAATGTTATGTATTGTACGCATTTCGCCTTGCCCTTGTCAAAATGCGAGTATAAAGTGAAAGAGGGGGAAGAGTTAGCTAGTTTGCTTCTGTGTGTACACAAAAACCAGCATTTTCCCACGTGTTGGAAGGATGTAAATGAGACGGGTGAGGGTGAGGGTGTCAGAGGAGAGGTGAGGGTTTTTAGTGATTAGAAAGGCGTAATAAAATAAAATAAAAAATAAATAAGAGAAAGAGAAGAGAAAGAAAATCGAAAGTGAGGAAGAAAGGACAGCGGCGGGTTTATTAAAGCAAGCACACAGACACAGAGTCTATGTGTGTTTTCTTTTTTTCTTCTTTTCCCTCTCTCTGTCTCTTCCTGCTACTGCTGCCTTCCTAATTCCACTGCCATCCTTCCCCTGCCCCGCAAAGCCTGACCTCCAGGGTCACCCGTACATTAGGTTCCGTGGGAAAATGTCGCTGAGACGCGAACAAGACTCACGGACTGACAGAGGGGAGGGACTACGTCAGTGAAAGAGGGATGGGACGGGGAGATGTATGAAGTTTTTAAAGCTTACATTTATTTGAGGTATATGTTTATAACTTACCGGCAAGTGGCAAGTGTTCGGGGAAGTGAATATGTTTTTAATACTATTAAACAAGTTGTCGTCTCAGCGGCTACTTCACAACTTAGGATTTATTTTTAAAGCGATTAATTATATAAAACTTAAATTATTATGGGGTATCCTATCTATATATATTTATTTAATTTTATTCCCCATATTTTTTTTTAGTTTAACAATAAACTACTTTTTTTTTTTAATTAAATCAATATTTAAGTTTTATTTATTTATTTATTTATGTCTTTCAGTTATTAATTTTCTTTTTTTTTTTCTTTTTTTTTTTTTAATTTAGTTTGGGTAAAACATTTTAACTGCCAATTTTCGGGGTTTAAATCTTGAATTTAGAAAGAACAATATTCTTTTAAAAATCACAAAAATACTTTTAGTATTTCAATTTCCTATGTCCCTATGATAAACACACATGAGTTTATTTTATTATTAATATTAATAATTACTTTGTACAAATGTTTATTTCATTTTATTATTTGTTATTTAAAATACTAATTTTCCCTTTCTTTTTCTTCTTCTTCCAGGGCGAACAATTTTCAAAATTAGAAAAAGTTGACATTCTTGAAATGACAGTTAAATATCTGCGTTTCCTCCACCAACAGCAACAAGTGAACATCACCACTGACTCCCTAGGGGGCAAGTACCGTGTACCCCTTGACGTTTCTGCTGAGGTCATGCGCTATATGAACAGTGAAGAGGCCCGATCTCGACTCACCGACCACATAAGCAAATGCGTTCGAGTGAGCAACGGGTCCCCTACCCAACACATCATACCCACCAGCACTCAAACCCCTACCCCAACAGCAGCTCATCAACAAATCAACACCCCACAGACTTCAGAACAACATATCCGCCAGAGTCAACCTCAAACAGCTCCCTTGGGAGACAACACAACACACATAGTTCTTCCGATTGCATCGAAACAGTCTGAAACAGTTTGATGATGGCTGCAGTGCCTGAGACTCCCTACAAAACTCTGACCGTGTCATACACAGCTATCAACTCACCTGTGAGTAGTTCTCCGTCCACACATGTGATCAACACACCAGTTAATTCACTCACAGCTATCACGTCTCCAAATACCATCACATCTCCATCAATCGTTCACATGAAGGCCTTAGTGTCGGACAGTAACGCTTCAAATGGTTGCTATGTGTCCACGGTGCCTGTCTACGTAGGGAGCATTAGTGAGGCAAAACCTACATCCGCCACATTAGCTGGTTTTTACACACAGCCCCTCAAAAGAAATTGTTCACCCGAACCCATCAAAGAACTCCCATTGTGGAGACCCTGGTGATTTCGTTTACAGCATCCTTTTTTTT
>CM042154.1:97371900-97441473 GCA_023376005.1 Doryteuthis pealeii
GATCCTCCATAGAAAATTACTTGGGACTAATTGTTCGCGTCAAGATGCGATAACTAGATCAACAAAGACTAAGAATTTAAGGCAATTAAATTTAAAATGCAAAAATTTAGGTTATATGTAACAGAAATTTGTTTATCTTTTTTGTAACACATAAACTTGGAATTGTTCTTTATATTAAACGTAAAAGAAAACATTAAAAAGTTAATTTTCCATTTTTTATTGACGTTTTAAAATATTTTTTAACAATTTGCGCGCGTGTGAAAAGAGCCCTTTTTGAGCATCCCTAATATTTATCAAAATATGATATAATCTTTTTCGTCCCAAACAAGCAGCGCGTAAAAGTCGTTTACCTTGCAAAACCTTATCTTGAGAAACCATTTTAAAATATTTTTAACGTGAGATCCCCGGATCTATCAGAAGTCGTAAATGATAATTTACTAAGCCAGATTGATATTTAAAAAAATACCAAAATTCAGGGAATAATCTAATTTTAATAAAATTATAAAATAATCAATGATTATTTTTAATTACTGAATAGTTTCAATCAAACTGATTCAATGGAAATAAATCAAAATTACTTAAAGTAAACATTACAGTTTGCGAGAACCATAGATATTTTTGAGGAAACAATTTATATACCTAATTAATTGAAAAAAGTCATTTAAAATATGAAACGCCTAATTTTGAATTTCATATTTTTAGATTCTAAAAACAAGTATTTATTTAATAACAAGCTTAATTTAGTATTGTTATGTAATATTTTTTGAGAATTCTCAATGTATTAGCTAGGTTACCATCCATTTAAACAGAAAAAATATCGATGTATATTTTCACTAATGATATGATAGGCAATTATATAATTAAAGAACAGTGTAAAAGAATCTCCAATTTGCATTTAATTTTCCGATTTTTGGTACTTATTTTATAGCAGAGTCGCTACCTCAAATCTTTTTCCTCCATTTATACATTCCGTCTTTTGTCAATTTATTTATACAGAAAATAGTATCAATCACATATATACCTCGCCGATATTTTGCGCCCAAAAAACAGGGGGGGGGGTCAAAATTAAATGACCTGGAAAAAATCAGAAAGATTTGAAATAAAATAACTGATGCATTATAAAATTCATTCATTGATAAAGCAACACTGAAAATGTCATTAAATTTCGGATGATTTCCTGATTTTTTTTTTTTTTTTTTTTGGGAGGGGATAAATTTATTTTGTAAAAATACGGGGTATTATCGCATGAATGCCCTAAAAAACGCTAAGCGGTGCCTGCTCAAAATCCAACCCGCGCTACTATTGAACTCTCTAGTTGTTTGAAGGCATTTTTCCCGAAAGTTAATGCGATATGAAAACGATATTTTACCCGCAAGTCTTTTCTCGGCAAGTAAATGTAAATATTTTAATTTTAAAATATTAAAAAAACGGTTTGAAGGCGTTTTTATCGACTTATAATACCTTCAAACCACTAAAAAACAGTTATTCGTCGATAAAAACGCCTTCAAACCGCTAAAAATATTCTAAAGAGGGGGGTAACATATTTACGTTTACTTGTCGAGAAAATACTGGGCGGGAAGGGGGGGTGAGTAAAATATCGCTTTCATATCGCATGAACTTTTCGGGAAGAACGCCTTCAAACGGTTAGGGAGTTCAATAGTAGCAAGGGTTGGATTTTGAGCAGGCACCGCTTAGCGTTTTTTAGGACAGGAGGCCAAGATGCATTTATGCGATATGCACGTTTTACAGCATGTAAACTTTTGGGTCATTCTATACATAAGAGGTTTTTGTTTTACTTCTTCTTGTTAGATATTTAGATTTTTTTTAAACTTTGTTTTTTAACCTATAGATTTGACCCTAACATGTACTACTACTCCGAGTCAGAGTTGACCTGGGAGTAATGACATTGAAGGGGTGCTCCAGAGCTCCGGAATTGGAACCTCACCACTAGATGCAGTTTAACGTCAAACCTATGACACCGAGATGTTAGGGAATCACATTCATTGTACCTTCATATTTATATTTTTTCTGTAATTGTTTCCCCCTCCGATCAATCGGCAGGTCATGTCAAGCCCTAGCATTTATATGATTGTTCCAGCCCTATTGCCATTGTGGCAAGCCCTAACCCTTTTTTTATTATATATGTGCTAGAAGGCGATGGCTGAGGGTTTTAGTGTTCTGGGTTTAATATTAAAGTCTATCTGATGGGGAAGTTCTAATTCTGGATCTCTGGAGAATGTGGGTACCCCTTGATCACCATTACTCCCAGGTCCACCCTGTCCCGGAGTGGTATTACCTGTTAGGGTCCCTTCTATGGGTTAAATAGGGGAAAAACCTGTTTAAGAAAATTGAGTGCCCATCAAGAATGAATAAAATAAAAACGTCTTCGGCATAAAATAACCCATGTAGTTGTCTCTTGTGTGTGTGTGTGTCTGTCTGTCTGTCTGTCTGTCTGTCTCTATGTTTGTGTATCTGTCTGTATGTATGTCTGCGTGTGTCTCTGTGTATCTGTCTGTATGTATGTCTGCGTGTGTCTCTGTGTATATGTCTGTGTGTGTGTCTGTGTATCTGTCTGTATGTATGTCTGTGTGTGTCTCTGTGTATCTGTCTGTCTGTGTGTGTGTATGTGTGTGTGTCTGTCTGTATGTATGTGTGTGTGTGTGTGTGTGTGTGTGTGTGTGTGTGTGTTGAAAAATCTAACAGCACACCAATAAGCACATGGGTCAGTTTTAATAAATAATTAAAATGTCATTTTTGTTTCATTCAAAATTTCGAGATCTTTTAAAGTGAGAAATTTGTTGGTTGGTGGTGGTGGTGATGGTTGGTGGGGTGGAGGGTTAAATCCTCAGTTTGCTGTCATTTGGTACAGGTAGCAATAATCAGTCTATCCGTATCTCCCAGTGTCAACTTTTGACCCATAAAAAGTTCATGTTTCAAACCCTACCACGACTAGTAGCCTCCTTCTGACCCGTAGGCATTCATTGACCCCTTGGGCAGTCCCATTAACGCCACAGGGGCTTCTATCAACCACTTTTTCAATCCTCTGACACTGAGCCACAAATCACACATCCTATTCCACAAAATCATCCTCCAATTCAACACACTTGTCACATTAAGTTTATTTAATCCGTACCAAATAAGAAAAGAAGAGAGAAAGCCAAACAAAATTCAATAATAATTTATCCAAGCGAAAAAGATCATTATCTTCTTAGTTGGCCAGGGAACTTTTTAGCAGCCACAAAGGGTCATTTAAGTGCAGGTAAGGAGACAAAATTAACTACCCCTTCAACCCCCCCCCCAAAAAAAAAGGCTGTATTTTAACTTTAACTGTCTCTGACCTACACCTTATACTCTCTTGATTGATCAAAGATATTTCTACAGCAGCATACACATTCCTGGCTTTCGAGCCCAGAGTCCAGTAGCAAGATATATAATTCGAGAGTGAATCCGAGGGGTCATCTTCCGAAGCAACACCTGCCCCCTAAATCTAAAAGGGGAAGGGCTGGGTTTATTTTTCAGTGCCTGAGGCACGTCAAAAGAGGAATATCGAGATGATAATTTTTATACTGGCCACTGCATGCCCCCCACCACCATCACAATAATCATGCTTTATGTCCATCTGACATGGTGGGAGATCAGAAAGTACCTCCCCAGGGATAATTCTGTCATCCTTTTTTGTAGCCAAAAATTCTGCCAAAATCAGCGGTGCGACATAAATTTAAAACAGCGCTACCTTCATTTTTATTCATCATTAAGTTGCGACTATTCAGTTTTGATGAAGTTAAATAACTATGCCTATTCCTAAATTATTAAACATTTTTCGGTACTATTCGCAGAGTTCCGTCCCGGCCTCCTGCCTTAAAAAAACGCTAGGCGGTTATAGCTGAAAAAAAAAATGTAAATGCGATATTTTACTCCCTCTAGTCTTTTTTCGACAAGTAAATGTAAATATTTTAACCCTTTTAGGTATGCATCCAACTACTCTCCCTCTAGTTATGAGTAAATAGTAGGGCAGAATGGGCTCTTTAACCGTGGCTAGGTAACCAGTCTCGGAGAAGGAAAACTCTGCTTAATAAATTGACCTTGTGTCACATCCTGCTCGTGTGGTTTGGTTTGGTTTGTTTTGTTTTACGGTATATCAACCTCAGTGGGTCATTTAATGCCGATAAAGTTTTGAAATAAATCAATTCTTAATGGATAATACAATTTTTTTATAAATACATTTTTCTATTTAACCCATAGATGGGACCCTAACAGGTACTACCACTCCGGGTCAGAGTGGACCAGGGAGCAATGGTGGTGAAGGGGTGCTCCACATTCCCCAAATCTCAAAAACTGGAACCTCACCATCGTCATTCCCAGGACATGTAGACCCGCAGCCACCGCCTTCTAGCATCTATATAATAAAAAGGGGTTGGGGCTTGCCATAAGGGCAATAGGGTTGGGAAAATGATATAGGTGCTAGGGCTTGACGTGACCAGCCGATTGATCGGAGCTGCTCGTGTGGATGGGTTCGGTAAATACATACATTACAATATACAATATATATTTGCGCACCTTTGGCTGATTGATTGCGCACCTTGGCTGATTGATTGGTTGGTTGGATTTTACGGCATGTCAACCCTTGGGTTATTTTATGCCGAAGACGGGCATTCTATTTTTAAAAACACATTTTAAACTCCTTTTTCTATCTATTTAACCCAAAGATGAGATTCTAACAGGTCTACCACTCTGGGTCAGAGTGGACCTGGGAGCAGTAGCAATGAAGGAGTAATCCACAGTCTCCAGAGCCCCAGAACTGGAATCTCACCACTAGATCCAGTTTAACATCATACCCAGGACACTAAGTCCCGTAGCTACTGCTTTGTAGCACATATGATTTTAAAAAAAGGGTTTGGGATTTGCCATAAGAGCAATATAGTTGGGACAAGTAATTTTCCTCAAACCTTTGTTCAAGCCTGGACCACTCCGTTTGATTTGCCACCATTTTCAATAGCCTCAAAACAAATATTTTTGCGAGATAGATAATTATATATATATATATATATATATATATATATATATATATATATATATAAGTTAGGGTAGCGACGACATAACATCAACAGCACTTGGTAACTGACAGTTTTTTGCCTATGCGATTTCAAAACCATATATGTGTGTGTGTGTGTGTGTGTGTGTGTGTGTGTGTGTGTGTGTGTGTGTGTGTGTGTGTGTGTGTGCAGCATTTTTTTCATTTATGCATGTTGAATTAAACCAAAGACACATCTCCTGTTTAACAATTTTATTAGTGATCTTTTCAAGTTTTCTGGCCAACTTTTTAATCCACGAATTTCACCCAAATATTAAAAAGTTGGCCAGAAAACTTGAAAATATCACAAACAAAATTGTTAAACAGGAGATGTGTCTTTTGATGAATTCAACACACACACACACACACACACACACACACACACACACACACACACATATATATATATATATATATATATATATATATAAATAGTGTGAAAGCTCACATAGAGTGAAAATAATATATTTAGATATTAATAAAGAATGACATTACTAATAATATTTAAATAATTTAATAAATAAATAAATAAATAGTAATAATAATAATAGAATTAAACATCAAACCGTGTCCCCCCTCTCTCTCTCTCTCTCTCTCTCTCTCTCTCTCTCTCTCTCTCTCTCTCTCTCTCTCTCTCTCTCTCTCTCACACATGACGCTTATCTTGTTACCAGAGTTCTCAGCTGAAACGGAATGACCCATGACCCATGACTGTCAGTCATCCTTTTTGCAGGTGTTTGACACTGGGTTTCATATCTGTAGCAAGATCTCATATCAGTAACTCATTATTCTACAATGTTCTTTTCAGTAATTTTATCATAAATTTTTTTTAAATAATGAGTAAAATATTTTCATCAATGTATGTGTAATTCAATAAATTTATTTGGTTGTACTGGAGATATATATATATATATATATATATATATATATATATATATATATGCAAATAAGCATCATATATATATATATGTATATCTTCTTCTATTACTACTACTCCTACCACCCCTACAACAACACTTACTACTACTACTACTACTACTACTACTAATAATAATAATAATAATATAATAATAATAGGTACCATAATTATTTGAGTATAACATGTAAAAGTAATGTAGGTAGAGAGGCCTATTGTCGGTATCAGCCGGGCAGCGAAAGAGTCTATCCCCTTTTCACTAGAGCTAAACCAGGGAGATTTTACTGCACAGATCCAAGCCGTATTACTCATGCAGTTTACGAGGGCTGGTATCGAACGTGGATCTTTGTGGTTTCAAAGCAAATGCTCTACCGATTTAGGGACTACGAAATTCTGTAAAAAAACAAAAAAACTTGAGTATGATACAAGGGAATATTTGGGAATTTGTAGCCACAAAGCGTTCGGCTAGAGACCACAAGGTTCCTAGTTCGATACCGGCCCTCGCCAACTCAGCGTATGTGTAGCACAGGGATCTGTGCGGTAAACTAAGGAGCTGATGGTAGATGCGGCACTCCACCTCAGACGCTGAAATAATCTCTTTGGTCTAGCGCTAGTGAAAAGGGGATAGACTCTTTCGCTGATTCGACTTACACCGACTTTAAGCCACCTCGATGACTTGACTTTACATTTAACCTAAATTTAGCATTCGTGCAACAAAAATAAGAATCTAGGTTATTTCCTATAAGTCTAACATGATCAAAGGGGGACCACTCTTGATTCATAAATTATTTATTTATTGATCTGCTAGGAAAAAAGAAGACGGGGTTAGGGTTAGGGTTTAGGGTTAGTTTAATGGGAAAATAAATAAATAATTTATCAGTCATGAGTGGTTCCCCTTTGATCATGTTAGATTTATAGGAAATAACCAGAATCTATATAGTTTACATTATGTCTTTTAAACTCAAAATTTACGTAGAACGCTGAGCAAATACACAGATATGTCCACGCAAAATACTCCCCACTCCATGTACGTACACGCACACACACACACACACACACACACATACACACACACACACACACACACACATGCATATATATTATAAATGTTATTCATTTTCCTGACATTAGTAAATTATTCTATGTACTAAACATGAGCCTTTGATGAGTTGTGGTGCGCCTGAGCAATGTACGCAATGATTTCATTATATTTACGAGCAAAATAAAAAAAACACCCTCCGGGCGGTGTAAAAGTTAATTTTTGAAAGATATTGTCTGAGGAGGATGGGAGTTAAAAATTCAATGTAAGAGTAAGTAAAGTTATCAAATTTATTAAAGGAGTAAAAAAAAAGACAATTTGAAATGAAACATAGTTCTGTCCTCAAATAAAATGTGTTCATCTATTAATCATTGGATATTTATTTTGAATACTTTACAATTAAATTTTACACAAAATCGTTGCTATTTATTTATTTATTTCTAAACTTTTTAGTTAACTTCTTGTTATTGAAAAAGAGTCGAGAGTAAAAAAAAATTTTTAAATTCAACATTGATTTAGCAAATATTTTTTTCCATTTAAAGTAATACAATTTTTTAATCAATTTCATAGTTTATATAGTTTATTTATTTAAATAATATATAGTTTATTTATTATAATGTAAAGGATTTAAACGCTGACCGCCCTGTCGGCTGGGGCGTTAGAATGCACCGACTGCACCTCTGCAGAGGGGTAAGACTCCCCCAATAGGGCCACCTGTTGGCCGTGGGTGGCGACCCGTGATGCTTAAGGATAGAGCCCAGGTGGATGAGCAATTCATGACATGCAATACTCCACTTTGGCCCTATCTTGGGCTAGACGGGCGGTCGGCTGGTCGCGTCAAGCCCTAGCACCTATATGATTTTCCCAACCCTATTGCCCCTATGGCAAGCCCCAAACGCTTTTTATCATATGGGTGCTAGAAGGCGGTGGCTGCGGGTCTACATGTCCTGGGAATGACGTTAAACTCTATCTGATGGTGAGGTTCCAGTTTTGGAGGTTTGGGGAATGTGGAGCACCCCTTCATCACCATTGCTCCCTGGTCCACTCTGACCCGGAGTGGTAGTACCTGTTAGGGTCCCGTCAATGAGTTAAATAGAAAAATGTATTTATAAAAAATTGTATTATCCATTAAGAATTGATTTATTTCAAAACTTTATCGGCATTAAATGACCCACTGAGGTTGATATGCCGTAAAAAAAAACAAACGAACAAACAAATCAAACGTTGAATTATAAGGAATAGCTTTTATTTATTTCATTAGTAATAATTGTTCTTTATTCTATGTATTGACGATTTTGGTAATTGTGACATAAGCAGAGACGTAGTTTTGGTTACAGACAAATAGAGACCTAATCTCCATTATTAATAGATTATATATAAATGCAACAAGGTTGCGGTAAAAATAAACATTAAGAGAAACAAAACTATAAACACACATCTACATTCCAGTGGATACTTATCTGCAACAGTGTAAAACAGATTAGTATGGTTGGTTGGTTGGTTGGTTGGTTGGTTGGATTTTACATGTCAACCCTTATTAAGTTATGCTGAAGACATTTTTTTATTCATTCTTGACGGGTATTCAAAATTCTTTTCTTTTTTTTTCTTTTTTTTTTTTTTTTTACTCAATTTTTAAAAACACAATTTTTGTTAGCTGTATAAAGCTAGTGTGCGGCCACACTTGGAACCCCTATCTTGCTCAGAATATTACCCTCCTAGAAACTGTAAGAGACGTGCAACCAAACGAATACCCTCCATCAGGCATCTGCTATATTCTGAACGTCTTCCTGCCCTGAGAATGGATTCGTTGAAACTCCGGCGTCTGGCAACTGATCTGGTAAACGCTCATAAGGTCATTAATCATCTTAACAACAGCAACCTTGAGCACCTTTTTGATCTTCATGTTTCTAACACACGTCGGCATGCCTACAAAGTTAGAAAACAGCATAGCTCACATGACTTTCGGAAACATTTTTCACGCTCCTAGTTGCCGAGGCATGGGATAAACTGCCTGCATCCGTTGTAGGCTGGCGAAACACTGCATCTTTCAAAGCCTCCATGCATCCTGTAATCCTGTTGAGTATTCATTTTTTTTCAAACTCAATTTTTTAAACACATTTTTCAATTCTTATTTTTTATCTTTTTAACTCATAGATGGAACCGTAACAGCTACTACCACGTTGGGTCAGAGTGGACCTGGGAGTAATGGAGAAAAGGGGGTATTCCACATTCCCCAGACTTCCAGAATTTAAACTTTACCACTAGATGCAGTTTATACCCACTGTTATGGAGGACCCTCGCCCAATGGAGTCACCCGTTGGCCATGGATGGCGACCCGTGATGCTTAAGGATGGAATCATGGTGGCTGAGCAGTCCATGACATGCAACATTCCACTTTGGCCCTTACTTAGGCTAGACAAGCGGTCTATATATATGGTGATTGCCACTTCTTCACAGAATAAGGCCATTTCTACAAGTAGTTTGGTTGTGAGCAAGCAGATGGCCCAAGGACCCAGATTTGTTTTTACATACCCTATCACATGTGAATCCCTTCCCCGTTTTCCTCACGTATGCGACGATACGTGACTGAGAAGCCCAGCCCTCGATGGACAAGCACTGTCACACAGGTCGGTTTTAAATGTAGGAGTTGTGTCCGTGACGTCCGTTATGTGCCGCCTGTGTAGAGACCTATTCAGGATGGGGTGCTCAATCCGCCTTACATCAAACTCCTTACAGCTACCATCGGCCTATCATTTCAAAAGAAAGTGTTGCCAGACCCCACTTCTGTTAATTGGTCCTCATCACTATAACTGTCTTCCGCAAGAGCCTCGATGTCTACCCCGTATCAAGAAAGTTTGTCACGATTCCAGTTCGTCATTTGGGGTTGAGGGTTTTCCAATCACCCAGGATCGAGGATTGTCCGGACATTCCAGGTGGCTATTGTTAGCCTGTTTTATGTTGCAATATTTTCTTGTTTTGGCCTTGCTGATTGGAACAGCCGTCAAACCGCATTTTGCTGGCCAGCTTGATAGGTGAACAGGCATTTGTTTAGGCCTACTTTTCAATACCCTTACCAGATGTCAGGGTAAACAGTGCTACCAAAGGGGCTGCACAGTCACTCACGACATCACCGAGGTACGTTGCTGTTTCGACAATACAGTGCTGTTAAATGGGTCGCGAGCATCACCACATGTATAATCACAGTTGTGTGATTCCAGGCCGTCGAACCTGCACACATCACCATTCCTCATCATCGAGGGACTTATATCTGCACATGTTGACATGTTGTGCGCTTGTGCAACACGCACAGCATGCTCTCCTTCCTCAAAGTCTAGTATCAGTGACAAGCCGAGGCAAGATGACTGAAAAGACTTTAGGGAACGCATGTGAATGATCTAATGAGATCTACGGGTCCACCACTCCGGAAAAAATCTAAGTTTTGACTTAATATAAGTCCACAGGTTCTGTTTTCTATTAGATAGGTGACTTTTTTATACGTTCCTGCAAAATGAAATGTATTAGGGGAGAAACCTAAACGCATTTGGCCATAGTGTTAATACAATATTTACTATTTGAAATAAAAATAAGTGACTTATCTTTGAGAGCCGACTTCAGATAAATGGTCTCTGACTGTCTTCATTTTTTTTATATTGACAAAATTACTCTTTACTATTTCAACGTGAGTGGGCCAGTGGGTGGGGGCATAATTCTAATAAGTCATGTTAAACGACGAGACGAAATAAATAAAAAAAAGAATATATATATATATATATATATATATATATATATATATATATATATATATATATACCATTATTGTGTTGGGAGGTTTCTGTATCTATGGAGAGATTGCTCAATATCTTGGATAATTCATAGACAGCATAACATAGAAATTTCGGTTATTTCCTAAAGGTCCAACATAAACTCAGGGGAACCACTCTTGACTGATAAATTATTTATTTATTTATTGATCTGCTAGGAAAAAAGAAGACGGGGTTAGGGTTATGGTTAGGGTTTAGGATTAGAGTTAGGGTTAGGGTTTAGGGTTAGTTTAATGGGAAAATAGATAAATAATTTATCAGTCAAGGGTGATTCCCCTTTGTTTATGTTGTAGTTATTGGAAATAACCCAAATTTAAACCACATATTGAAAAAAAATTAAAAGTTAGAAAATTTCTACACTTTTTATCATATAACTATCATAACTTGTTATAAAAAATGAGTTAATATAATTAACAGGGCTATGAATTTTGTATTATTTTGATTTTTCGGACTATTGTTCTCATCTTTAACGTTAGAAAAATCCAAATAATACAAATTATCAAGCCTCATAAAAAATTGAGACAAATTCAGACAAAAGTCTATGAATAGTTAAAAAAGAATTAACAAGTCTATGAATATATTTTTAAAAAGAGTGAGAGAGGGGAGGGAGAAAGAGAGGGGAGGGAGAAAGAGAAGGGGAGGAAAAGTTAATTTGTTAAGATGATTAAAGTTAAATTTTGGGACCTACCCTTAAACTTTCGAACGCTCAGAAAGAAAATTTCACTGAAGCAGACGACTGAAGGGGTACAAATACTTTTTTTTATACGATTATTCGCTCAACTAGTAACCGTGTCCTTCATACAAAAGAGGATATTTCCCTTTGCTCAGTTCAAACGAAAATTTTCATCAATATTCCTTTCATTTATATAATTTTCTTTGTTTTCTCAAAAATGTTTTTTTTTTTTCTGTAATTTTCTTTGATTCTCAAAAGGATTTATGTCAAAGGGCGTCCTTGATGACGAACAAATTTTCCCGATCAACCCGGTCTTGATGAAAGGGAAGCAACTTTAGTTATTATTTTACAAAGTTGCCTCCCTTGATATTCGGACGCGGTATAAAATTTTAAGTTAAAAACAACCATTTTAATACGGCATTTAACTTTCGTAACTATCTTATCTAATAATATTTACAACACTTGAACAAATTAAACTTAAAATTAATTTGGTTAATAAAGATAACATTCTTACAATATATATATATATATATATATATATATATATATATATATATATACTAGTAAAACAAAACCACCCTTCGGGCGGTGTAAAAATAAACTTTTGAAAAATATAGCCTGAGGGGAGTGGGAGTATCCAAGTAAAATTAATGAATCAATTAAAGTAATATAAAACAACAATGCCAAAATATTTTTTTTAATTTTTCCTTTTATTTTAATAGATAAATCTGTAGAGTGAAAATGATAAAAAATCTTTTATTTTGATAAATAAAACACTGAATGATAATTTAAAAAAAACACTTTTCCTTTTTATCGTAATAAAATTTATTAAAATAAAAGGAAGGGTGTTTGATTATTATTATTATTCAGTGTTTTATTTATTAAATAGATAATACACTACACTGAATAATAAAAATACAGTTTTTAAACAAAATTTATCCTTTCCAGCGTAAAAGATGTAAACAAAAAATAAGTTGGTAGGTTTACGTTTTTTCAAAGTTTTAAAAAAAAGGTGTTACAGTTATATTAATAAAAGTTTGCAAATACAAAATTAAAATATATTGAGCAAAAGTTATAAATAAATTTCTTTAATTAATCAGTAAAAAAAATTTTTTTTTAAAAAAAAACAAAACAAAGAATAAATAAACGGCGGACCTGAACTTTTGCCCCCTCCTCTAAAATTTTCGTTTTTAATTTTTTTTTTTTTCAACGGATTATTACGATTGCACACCAATCTATCCGATTGTAAAAAAAAAAAATTAAAAAGTTATTTATTTTTCGAGTTTTCAGGGGGGCTCAGTTCCCCGTATAAGTTTATCGTAAATCGATTCCCCATATCGGAACCACTAAAAAAAAATTTGTGTTTATTTATTTTTTCTTCAATGGATTATTAACGAATGCACACCAATCTATCAGATTGTAAAAAAAAAAAAATTTTTAAAGTTCTTGATTTTTTGAGTTTTCAGCAGTGCTCATTTCCCCGTATAAGTTTATAGTAAATCGATTCCCCATATCGGAACCGCTCGAACTGAACTTGCGCAAAGGTGTCAAAGTTAGGGTGGCCCAGAAAAAACAGAACCGAAATTATTTATTTATTTTCCCATTAAACTAACCTTGTGTCGTGGGTAGTTAAGTCTCAGGTCCAGCCACAGGAGTGGGTAGTGGTGATGATGTGGGTACACAGCATCAGTGCCGGTTTCAGCTGTAGCTGGCTTGTGGGATGAATGGTGATGCCTGTCAAGATCAGTTTAATCATTTTCATCTTCTTCTCCTCCTTCAGAGCAAACTGGTGACAAACCTCGTATGGTTTTAAACTGGAAAGAGTTGGCTGTTATATTTTTTCTCGACTCGTTGTGCTGTTACTATGATTCCTTTCTTTTGTTATTTCCTATAAGTCTAACATGATCAAAGGGGAACCACTCTTGACTGATGAATTATTTATTTATTTATTGATCTACTAGGAAAAAAGAAGACGGGGTTAGAGTTAGGGTTAGGGTTAGGGTTAGTTTAATGGGAAAATAAATAAATAATTTATCAGTCAAGAGTGGTTCCCCTTTGTTCATGTTAGACTTATAGGAAATAACCCTTTCTTTTTTGTAATTATGTAAGGCAAAAGGGAAAATGGAGGTTAGTTTTCTTTGGGGGGGTATTTTTTTTTGGGGGGGGGGGTTACTAGGACAAAGTTGCTGCCAGGTTGAAGTGTTGAGTGACAGGTCTTTTTTTTCCTGTCAGTACAATCACACATCTTCTATTTACTAGGGACTAGCAAAAAAAATCGGATACTAGTTTTAAAAGCGAATTAAGAATAATTAAAACTATTATCTAAGGTTAAACTTTGTCTAAATCGATAAGTAGTAGCATAATAACCAACATTAAAAAAAGAAAAATATAATTACTTATGCAGTTTATTTTTAAAAGATTTAAAACTATTTGTTTTGGTCAATTTCGACGATATCCGCCATTCAGCCACTTTTTCGATGGTTTTAAGTGCTTGTTTACAATTTTACTGAAACATTCGCGATTGCAAAAAAATTTACCAAAAATCAGGTAATTATCCGATTTTAGTGAAATTTTCAGTATTGATTTAACAATTAATGAATTTTATAATGCATCAGTTATTTTATTTCAAAACTTTAATTTAGTATTTTTGCTATGAAAAATTAATATATAAGATTCATTTAAAATATGAAAATCCCGATGTTAAGTTTAAAATGTTATATTTTTAGATTCTAAAAATAAATATCTACTTAATGCAAACCTTATTTTAGGCGCCAAAAGTAATAAGTTTTGAAGAAAAACTCGATTGAAAATGTACCCCCTCCCCTTTTTAAGCAGGAAAAACATCGATGTATAATTTTTTCTTTTATAAAATAATAGCCAATTGAATAATTATCGAAATGAGTAAAAAAGAAATCTCCAAAAAATTAATAATTTATTATTTTTTTACATTTTATTTTTCGATTTTTGGTACTTATTTTCTTATAAAAGCACAACCGTAAAAAATTTTTTTTTGTTTCTATTCATAACTTCGGTCTTTTATCTCTTTATTTATACTGTAATTAGTATCGAAAATGATCAACTTGCAAAACATTTTACGCCCCCAACATAAGGGGGGTCAAAATTAAGTGACCTGAAAAAAATGAGAAAGTTTTGAAATAAAATGAATAATGCATTATAAAGATCATTCATTGATACATAAACACTGAAAATTTCATTAAAATCTGATTTTCGGTAAATTATTTTCTGTGGGGTCAAGTCATTTGGTCAAAAACGTATTTTAGGCTCCGTTTGCCAGTCCCTACTATTTACTTATGTAGTCATCTTGATCGATTTTTTGTTTGTATTATTTTGCGGGTGGTTCAGGGTTGGGGTAGGATAGGTAGGTTAACTTTAATCCTTCAGCCTGTGAATGCCTCAAAAATAAATAGATTATTTAGTCTGGAAATCCATTTTTCCATCTTGTTCCAGTTGTATTCTCTTCTCTATGTACGTTCAATTTTCAAAATCGGGTAACGATGACATCGTGTTTTTTTTTTTTTTTTTTTGTGTGCGGTGATGAGAGGTTTTCGTGAATCCAAACCCGTTCTATCTAGCTCGTAGATGGGGTTGGATGTTGAAAATTAATTCAGGTTTAACATCCTCGTCGTCATTTTATTGTGTTTAAATAAATCCTGAACACGGGATTGAAAACAAGTAACAACATTCAGAAGATACTGTAGATCAACGGTACAAGAACTGACAAAGTTAAATCTCAAACGAGTCTTTTACTATAAGGGAGGTAACTCTTTAGGCAATCTAGGGAGTTATTGTTCTTGAATGGATACAACAGTAGGTCCCACAGTGATGGAGGAATGGTGACGTGTGCAGGCCTGACGGGTTGGAAGCACGCAGATGTGAATCTACATACGGCGTGACTCGTGACCTACCTAACGTCACTGCCTTGCTGATTGAGCAGCAACGTGCCTTGGCGAGGTTATGGGTGACTGAACAGCCCCTTGGGTAACACAGCCATTTGGGAAGTGTCTAGAAAAGGAGACCTAAACAAATGCCAGTTCACCTATCAAGCTGGCCAGAGACCTGCGGTTTGACGGATGTCCACATTAGCTGGGTGAAAACAAGAAAATATTACAACAAAAAACAACGCTAAGAATAGCCACCTGGAATGTCTGGACACTTCTCGATCTTGAGAGATCGGGAAATTGTAAATTAATGTATATAAAGTTGTTTATTGTATACATTTTATCTTCTTTTTTTTCTACGGAAATTACATTTCCGTAGTCTTATACATTTAAATTGTGGGGATCAAAACTCGGATCTTCTTCAATCACCTACAAACCGAGCAATTCGGTCCCTACAGGGCTCTGGAACTATTAGGGTCTGGTCCGGCAGGTGTCTCAGGGCACCGCAGCCTGGGCCCGGTCATTATCCTGCTACTGCGAGGAGATGTATACCAGTGAAATCGGCTGTTGGAATACACAGACGTTGCTCGACTTGCCGTCGACAATCACATGTCCGAAACGTAGATCTGCTCTTGTAACAAGGGAGTTTCAGCGTTATGAGTTGGGTATAGTTGCATTATCTGAGACTATTCTGGCTGATGAGGGGAAGTTTTTGGAGTTATTTGGGGGTTACAGTTTTTTCTGGAGTAGTAAGGCAGAGGGATGTAAGAAGGAATCTGGTGTGGCGTTTGCTGTGAGGACTGCACTTATCTCAAGCCTGGAAAAACTTCCGTATGGAGTGAGTGATCGGATCATGACTATGAGGCTACCTCTGATAAGTGGTCGCTTTGTGACCCTTGTGAACGTGTATGCACCAACTATGGATCATGACTATGAGGCTACCTCTGATAAGCGGTCGCTTTGTGACCCTTGTGAACGTGTATGCACCAACTATGGATCATGACTATGAGGCTACCTCTGATAAGCGGTCGCTTTGTGACCCTTGTGAACGTGTATGCACCAACTATGGATGCAGCAAAAGATGACAAAGTTGATTTTTACCATGCGTTACGAGAAGTAGAGTTAGACGGACCCCCTTTGCTGACAAGATCGTCATTCTTGGCGACTTTAATGCTAGAGTAGGAAGGGATTTTGAAACCTAGATTGTGATGGGTAAACACGGAGTAGGCAAATGTAACAGCAATGGTTTGATATTGTTGTCGGGGATGGGTTTTTATGTTGATAACACCATGTTTCAACAAAAGGACAAACTCAAAACATCTTGGACACATCCTAGTTCCAAACAGTGGCACATGATAAATTATGTGTAGGTCAGAAAATGTGATATGAAGAACATCTGTTGTGTTCGTGTTATGCGTGGCGCAGAATGCTGGACTGACCATCGGTTGGTTCGTGCTAAATTTTGGTTTGTAGTAAAGCCAAATATAAGGGGACAAGGTATGACTGTCCCAAAACGACTTAATGTTGATCTTCTATAGAATGATGTTATGAAGGAAGAACTGGTCAAGGAGATGGAAGATTTGGATAGTGAAAACACGTGGAATGCTTTTAAGATGTCTGTTTATGGGGTGTATAAGAAAGTATTGGGGTATTGCGAGCATAAACATCAGGATTGGTTCGATGAGAATAATACTGAAATTCAGGCACTACTGGATTCAAAGGCTAAGTCCCTACATGCTTATCTCAAAGGTGGTCTAACAGAAGGTGAGCAAGATCGGTTGCTAACAGAGTTTAGGTCAATCAAAGGTGAGGTGCAGTGGAAGCTTCGAAACATGCAGGACACATGGTGGAGTCAGAAGGCCGATGAAGTACAACTTGCCTACGACACCAACAACACCAAGTTTTTGTACAACCTACTGCGCGCGGTGTATGGACCAACAACCTCACCTATCATCACACTGAGCTCAAAGGATGATCAGGGACATCTTTGTGATCTTTCCAATAAGCATTTTGACGAGCTTCTGAATAGGCGTTCTGAGGTTGATCAGGAATTCATTCATTCTATCCCCTGAAATGCAGTCAAGGATATTCGGCAAAACTTGCAAATCGGTCGGAAAATTAAAACATATTACAGGGTGACACAGAAAAAACAGAACCCAAATGATTTATTTATTTTCCCATTAAACTAACCCTAAACCTCAATCCTAACCCTAACCCCAAACCCCCCTAGTTAAAATTAATAGTTTTATTACAAAATTTGTGGGTCTGTTTTTTTCTGGGTCACCCTGTATACAGGTGTTCATTGATCTAACAAAGGCAATTGATACCGTGAATAGAAAAGCTCTTTGGGAGATTCTTAAAAAGCTTGGTTGTCCTGACAAGTTCGTATCTATTCTAAAGCTCTTCCATGATGATATGAAAAGTCTGGTCAACATTGGAGGGAAACTGGCGGATCCTATTTCAGTGAAAACGGTGTTAAGCAAGGAGATATTCTAGCACCCACACTCTTTGCTTTGTACTTCGCTACGGTGTTTAGAATGGCATTCAAGGATTGTTCTGATGGTGTGTATATTCACTTTAGTTCCGGCTATCTGTCTAGTTCTATCTATGGGCAGAATTTAGCGGTTGTAGTTAAGTTTGTGTACTTGGGTAGCACGCTAAAGTTGTCCACCTGAATGAGGCAATTTTCTCCCCTGTTCTGATGCTTGTGTGTGGTCGGGCATTGTCATGCAGAAGAACATTGTCGATTGGCAAATTGGGTCTTAATCGTCGGATTCTTGTTTTGAGCCTCGTTAGGGTCTCAATGTAGACCTTGCTTTTATTCAAAAATTTCAAATAAAATAAAGAAAATTGAATTACTTTTTGACTAACCCTCGCATATTTTTTAAAAATTCACTAAAAAATGAATAAAACAAATTGATAAAGGATAAAACATTATAAAAAGCAAATAAAAGGAAAAAATACAAACAAGAAGAATAAAGATAACCAACTTAAAAACAAGAATATATAAAGAATATAAGATAAAACAAATATGTGGAAAAATTAGTTTTATTAATCTATATATAAATATAGACAAGATATTTATTTTTGCCTTTTCAAATCCTGGGAATCGCTGGGTAGCTCTGCTAGTTCTAGACATATTTTGAGGCTACAAAAAGATGGGTTATTTCCTATAAGTCCAACATAAACAAAGGGGAACCACTCTTGACTGATAGATTATTTATTTATTTATTGAGCTACTAGGAAAAAAGAAGACGGGGTTAGGGTTAGGGTTTAGGGTTAGGGTTAGTTTAATGGGAAAATAAATAATTTATCAGTCAAGAGTGGTTCCCCTTTGTTTATGTTGGACTTATAGGAAATAACCAAAAGATGTTATGAAGCTGCCAATACATTTTTTTTATTCACGATTTTTGTAAAAGAAGGAAACATGCCAGGAGTTACTTATACAAATGAGTATTATTTCTCATTGTTTGATTGTTGCACAAACTTGAGTATCATTGTAAATTTGGAATGTCATCTTGCTTTTCCAGCTAAGATTTTTGGGGTTACAAGAGGTTTAATGTTTTAGTTTTAAAGGTGGCTGTGGTTATTCTTGGTGCGTGTTCCTTGGGTTTGCTTTTAACTCCATCATATTTGATGGTCGCACTGAAAAGGAATTCAAGGAAAGAAAAGCAAGAGACAAAGACAAAGGGTAGTTTTAGGATTTAGGCTCTATTCACGGGTCATAGCCACCACGTGTTAAGGAAATATATTCCTGGCCAGAAGTAGCGTATCGTCCCCGTTAAGGCCTAAGTCAGAATGACCGAGAGATCATCTTGGGGGTGGGGGTCGGAAATGGGTTCTTTTTCCCGCACATGCTCAGGGGATTCTCCCGGTCTAAAGGCTCATGGGAGTTTTTTTTTTGTTTTTGTTTTTTTAAATCCCCACAGATTACATTAACCTCCCAGCATCCAGATCTTGTGATCTAGTCAGTTAATTCAAAAAGAGTTTATATTATTGATTTAATGGTTCCTTTTGAATAAAATATTGCCAGGAAAAGTACAAAGATCTTTGAGAGTAATGTGTTGTAACGAGAGAAATTACTTATGTGTGAGCTCAAAGCGAGCGTGAACGTGTCTAGTGTGCAAAATGAGGAGATTGGGAGGGAGCGTAGCGATTGACTACAGAGACTGAACTCGCAACCCCCTGATCGTGAGTTGTGGCTCGAAGTCAGACTACTCACCCTCGTTGGCGCGTATGCAAATTTCTACATTGCGATCAGCAGCACGTGGGCTGTGGGATCTTGTCAAAGCAGTTAATTATTATTTTAAGACCTGCCTTCCGACACTGAAGAGAGTTGTGTTTGATCTTGCTAACGAGAACACAGAGGTGCGTTGGACAGGAAAAAAGTAAAATTTGGCTGATTGATCGAAGACTGCTGTAATATTGTTGCAGGCGGAAAGACTTTGTCAGTGAACTTTTGCAGTTGGGAAAGTGATTACCGTGGTTAATTTCAAATAATCCCTTACAAAACAATTTTCATGTGTAAAAAAAAAGTTGGACTACCAATATACTTCCCATTGAAATCAGATTTCAAGGTTTTATAGTCAATTCAAAGTTACTCCCCCGCCCCCACACACACTCTTTTAAGCAGAATAAATATCGATGTATAATTTTTTCACTGATAATTTAAAAGAAAATTTATACTTAATAAACAACAGAGTAAAAAAAAAATCTCAAAATTATTTGAATTTTTTTTTACATTTAATTTTTACGCCCTAAAATAAGGGTGGGGTCAAAGTTAAGTAACCAGAAAAGAAATCAAAAAGTTTTCAAATAAAATAACTGATACATTATAAAATCCATTCATTGATAAATCAATACTGAAAATGTCATTAAAATCAGAAAATTCCCTGATTTTTGGTAATTTTTTTTCAATCGGGGGGGGGGTAGAGATTTATTTTGTTAAATACGGATTTTACGTCATCTTTGGCACTCCCTAGAAAATTATATTTCATAAATAACAGAATTTTAAAAAATGTCAACAAATTTAATTTTTTTTTTTTTTTACATTTAATTTTGAGCCTCAAAAATAAGGGGGATGGTTAAAGTTAAGTGACCTGAAAAAAATCAGAAAGTTTTAAAATAAAATAACTGATGCATTATAAAATTCATTCATTGATAAATCAACACTGACAATTTCATTAAAATCGGATAATTCCCTGATTTTTGGCAATTTTTTTTTCAAACAAGAGATTGATTTGATTTTGTAAAATACGTCTATGACATCAACTTTTATACCTATGCAACTTCATATCCCATAGTATACAGAACACAGCAAGTGTTTCATGTCAGTTTCATGTGAGCCAGAAGACGTGCTCCGTTGTGGAGCAATGGTTAGCAGTGATAAGAGATTTTTGAAAATGAAAAATAAAACAGCTGATACATAGGTATGCTCAATTTACGGAGACTGTTGATAAGGGGATCACAAGAAATCCTTCTAAAAACCAACTAAAATAAACTTTCAAACAAATTTTAATAAAACTTTCAGTATATGAAGTAATAAAAGAAGAACTTTTATTGTAAATAAATGTTTACTCTAAATTGAAAAGGATAATTTTTTTTCATTAATTTTTATTTTGTACATTGATCCCCCGTACAAATTTCTTTGTTTTTTTTGTGTGTGGGGGGGGGGTACATTTTTGGAAAGATAAGTCAACGACGAAACATACGTGAAAAAAAAATCGATACTCTGACTTTTTGGTAGTAGAACGTCTTACAATTTGAAATTTAAGTCTCGTAAATAAGAAAAAATATTTATCTTTTTTGTTGCTTTTGTTTGTTTTTTTTTTTTTTGTTTTTAATCGTTAGCTTATTTATTAAAAGTTCCAGTAGTCTATTTTTTAAAGGGATTTTTCTTAATCTATAAAATGTAAAATAAATACTCCATTTCATTGGAAGGCAAAAGAAAGCGTATTTATTTAATTAAAGAAAATATTGTATTAAAAATATGCAGCTAAAAATAATGAGATTCCATTCAACGGTCATTATTTTAAAAATGAAATATTTTTTAACAATTTACGCACGTATGAAAAGTCGGTAAATTGAGCATACCTAGTTGATACAAAAATAAATCACGGCGATGCGTCTGATTACCGGATATTCAGTATACTTTATAATTTTATAAACAATTTTACTTACATCGTAACATTAAGAACACGATTCCCCAAACTCTTGGTATAAAATTACTTTACACGTGTTGACATGCCGTTAAGATAAATTAATGAATCAATTTTAACCAACATTTAAGTATGCTGATTTGCCATCGTTACGACAAATAATAACAAACCTCAATTTGACAACATACCTAAAAGCAAAAGCCTAAATATTTATATTTACTAAATGTAGGTTATTTTTTGCACAAGACGAAGTATAAGGCACACAGTGACAATCGAACTCACTAGTCATGATCAGCGAGATTAACTTGCTAACCATCATACCATCACGATGCACCCCAAAGCTCACAGAGTTATTTTTGTAGTCTGCTACAGACTCGTTCTTTATAAACCACTAAGACGGCAGGTGCGAAGGGGGTTATCTCCCCTTGAATTTTGGCGCTTCGAAAAGAGATTATTCTAGCTAACACCGTTGTTTGTATGGCGGTGTACAAATCTATCACGATGGGAGATTGAGAAAAATATGACTATTTTGTAAATCTATCTACAGAAAGGTTTATTTTTTCCCCTTTTTGTAGTAATACACGACATAGCTTTTTAACACTTGTTTTAATATCGATCGAACGCGGTGATGTTTTCTTCTGTAAAATTAAAACATCTTCCTTCACTTCATCGTCGACATGTGGTGAGTAAGAAAGAAACATACATACATTACCTAATCTTTTTTGTCTGTTAAACTTTTTATTTCTGATCAAAACAAACATTTTCATCTCAAAGAATTGGCCTTTCTCCCCTTAAAAAAAAAAGAAAGATCAATACATTTGAATCGTAACTTGATTTTGTGCACATATTTTAGAATTACTTACATCTCGTTGTGATCTTATTTATGGTTTTGTTTTATTTTTAGTTTTGTATTTCTCAACTGTTTTTAAGTTTAAAACTTAAATTAACAGCTGTGTTTGTTTGTTTTTTTTACTTAACAAGTCCTCCCCCTAAAAATAATATTTGATTTTAAACAGCAATTTATAGATTTAAGAACTTTTTTGTTCTTTGAAAGAAATTAAATTTAAATTGATAAAACAGACTGAATAAGAAAGTCTTTTTATTTTTGTCCCGATTGGAAATTTATATTCTCGCTAAGAATCTAATATACTTTTGCTTACTCTAATTATTACACTCAATAATAATATCAATCAAAACAATTTATCAGTTTTTTATTATTAAAGTTCTGTAAAACAAATAATCGATTGAGTTTTCTTTTTGATAAATTTTACAAAAAAAGAAAGAAAAAAGAAACAAATTGCATTAATTTGATTGAATGGTTTTTTAAAAAATTACATTTAACAAATTGTAAGGAAAAGAAGAAATCTCCACTTTTTATGATTCCGATGCACTGTAAACAAATAATATTTTTCTTCTTTTTTTTTTTCTTCCATCGTGAAAGGAATCATTTGTCTTCTGATCGTCCCAAACACGGAAATAAACGATTCATTTTTCAACCATCATTTAAAAAATGTGTGGCGATGTGATACTTATTTTTAAATCAAAATGAACACAAAACCGTTCTTTTTACCCTCAGAAGTGGCCAGATTGGTGTTAGGTAAGTAAAAAAAAGACTTGGTACATTTCGTTTCACTTTTGATGTATAGTGTATACATTATACAATGATGTGACACCTAAAATATCAATGATTTTTTTTTAAATGCTGTGTAGAGAGTCATTGATAAATGTTATATACGATGGAGAGTCAAAAAAATAATGGCATTTTGTTTAGGACAGGTATAATTACCAACACACGAACACGTATCATACATCAAAATGAAGCTGATCGTCTATAGATCACATCCTTACTTCTCCACATAGTCACTGTTTCTCTCAATAGCAATGTTCCACCTTCGAATGAAAGCATGTATTCCTGTCCCGTAAAATTCTGTTGACTCTTTGAGCCACTTCAATATAGATTTCGTAAAATTCTTGCTCTGAGCCTCGTTAAAGTCTCAATATAGACCTTAGTTTTATAATAAAAAAAAACTTCAAATGAATTTTTTAAATGGCATTACTTTTTGACTCGTCCTTGTATTTGCTTCTGAAAAAAGTTTTTAAAAATAAAATAGTGATTTTTTTTTTTTTTTTTTTATAAGAAGTCTTCTTGTCATAGAAAACAATAGCACCACTTAAGCTGATACATTTGAACAAAAACTTAAAAAATAGATTCAACACAAACATATCGTGTGATAAACCCATGGTAGTGTGATGAGCTGGAAATTAACGCTTTGAAAGCAGAAATGGAATGACAAAAATATACGTTTTGCGCATGGGGATCGGCGCAGGTAAAGAGAAAAATAGAAATATTAAAAATGATCATTTTCAACCAATCATAGGCGTTCACACCTAAAAAGAAGTTTAAAAAAAAAAAAAAACTTGGAGCCTAGGTATTTGCTATAAATAACAGGCTTTTCGTAGAACAAGCCAGAGAGAAAGAACAAACATGCCTGAATAGTCCACACCTCTCGTTTTAAGAAATATCTGCCTACTGCTGAAGGTATTACAAGCTATATCTTTCTCTCTCTCTCTCTAATCAACTCCAGTTTATGGTGTAAGGGTTGATGGGATGTATAGATATATATATATGGGTAATTACACACCAAACAGTCACATATATTAAGGCAGAAAAACAAAGAACTCATAAATTCAACAAGTAATATGTGTGTTGAAACAAAAGATTACAATAATCAAGAATACTGATCAAAGTCCTACAGAAAAAGCTTTTTTTAAATGTTCATGTAATATTTGAGTTGTTAAATACATACATTCACTCCATCAGAGATGCTGATAGCTTTTTGATTTAGTGTGTCCTTATTCACACATATTTGCTTTGAATGAGTCCCCCAGGAAAATTTATGGGTCCCAACTAAAGTTTCCTAATAGATTGTAGTGTTTTTATTTATGATCTGGGGAAGCAAAAGCCGTCTAACCCCTACCTTGTAATTTATCCTGTTTAATTTGTCTCTAAGAAACTATTGAAATATATTTACAGTTAGCTTGATATGGTGAGGGAAGAAAAAAGAAAAACACTGGGACACACATACGATTTTACTGCATCAGGGATGCAAGACACTTATTGTGGCAAGAGAAACCACGCACGTAGTGGTTCGAAGCGTGCCTGACGCATGTGAATCACTAGACTGTGCAGAGTAACCCGGATGTGAAGTCTCGTAGTGAGGATTGATGCATGCTGATGAATGTCGAACGTGGTGCACGGGCAATTCAGAGTAAGGAGCTCGGATGAACACAGTAATTGTGTATTTAAGGACCTGCCCTCCCAGATCGGGCGAAAAAGACTACAGTAGCATTTTGGTTATCACGACGAGTGGAAGAGAAAATATATTTGGATAGTGTTGGTGAGAAGAGTGTAGCACTGCTGGGAGAGATTGTTCCAGACTGAAGACTTGGTCAGTTGGGAGAGCAAACGCGTCGAACTTGACTGTGCCCCCACCCAGAGTTTATTTTCATTCTTATTAGACTTATCTGTCAGCATCTTTACTCCATCATTTTACCTAACCTCTCCACCACAAGCAGAATGAGACACAAGGTCAATTTTTTTAAAACACACTACAACTTGGCATTAGAATTAATTTGAAGATGAAAGTAAAGTTTTTATTTACTATTTTTTTCTAACAGATTCCTTAAAACAATATAATCATTATGAATTTCAATTTAATTTTTCAGGTTATTTAATATCTCAGGGTTTTGACCAAACATCAAGACGCTTCCTTATTGAGTGTGACTATCTTGCAGAATTCAGAAAATTACAAAGTATGGGTCTGGAATATCCAACAAATATCTTGGGTCTCAGCTTGATTGAGATTTTAGACAATTTTGGTTTTATGAAGACACAAGGTGAGAATTGATTTTAATTGAGATATTAGAAACAAAAATGAACATAGTAAGAGTTTTGAAAGGATTTATTATAGAAATACATTTGAATGTTGTTAAGGGGGAGTTATCTCCCTTAACGATTTACACCGGATATACTCACTGACTACCAGTGAGACAGAAAACTGACAAGTAGAGAGTCAGGCAGACAAAGTCTGGCTCATGTGTGACCACACACATGATACAAACAGTTGAATTCTATCCAAAACCATCCCACTGTATTCCCTGTCAGTGAGAATAAATAAAACAAATATATTGTTATATGTTAAACATATTTCACTGTTTTTATTATCATTTGTTATTCCTACATCTCAAGATATAACAAATGTGTTTAAATGATTTACTATCGAAATATACCATAAATATTTGTGTATAACATGCACCCCTAACTTTGGACTATGAAATTCTGGAAAACAGAAATTGACTATTCACCCCTTCTTTTATAATTTACCAATAATTAGCTGATTATTTTCTTATGTCATATTTTAATTCCATTTTATATTGTCATTTTGTATACACTGGAATTTTAGCCAAACAATCCCACATTCCTCTGGCCAGTGTTTTTAATTCTCCCAAAAATATTCAACCCCAGTAAATTCTTTCTTTTTTTTTTCAAAATCTCTAATAACGTAACATATATTGTGTTATGCTAGATATTGTTATATTATTTGTTATATTGCTCGTTATATTATTCATTGGGTTATTTCTTAGTTGAGTAACATGAGTGACCCAGAAAAAACAGAACCCAAATTATTTATTTATTTTCCCATTAAACTAACCCTAAACTAACCTAAACCTTGTTTGAATTTGTGGGTTCTGTTTTTTCTGGATCACCCTGTAATATTATGTTACTCAACTAGAGGGGGTAGGGTTATGGTTGGGGTTTAGGGTTAGTTTAATGGGAAAATAAATAATTTGGGTTCTGTTTTTTCTGGGTCACCTGTAATATCATGTTACCCAACTAGGAAATAACCATTCATTGTTATATTATATATATTATATTATGATTATTTTATAAATATTATAGAGTTGGCATTAAGTAACCCATAGGGTTGATATGCCATTAAACCAAACTAAACCAGAAAAGAATATGTGAACATTTTCTATTCTATCCTGATTTCTTTCATTCATTTAAACAAAAGAAAGTTATTATTTGTTTTCTTTACCTTGTGTTTTTTCAGCTCTGGAACGTTATAACATAATGGCGTCCACAGATACTTTATGGCGTGAAATGGATTCCTGCCTTGACAAATTGAAATATAAAATGCTTCAGTCTAGTTCGAATAAGTTGAATGTTCCCAAGATAAGAACCAACCGGAAAATAGCAGACAGAAATGTTAAAGTTCTTCCTGAGAATATTGGAGAACTGATACTGAAACAAGGAAAAGTCTTATCTTCTAAACAATTGGCACAAACTATAAAGAAAGCTCATGAAGCGATAAATATGGTAAGTTTGTTCAATATGATATTATTATTGGGTCACACTATTGTATACTGAGGTTTTCACGGTACCAAATCGATATAATGTTGCATACCCTTTCTTATTTCTTACTTCTAGTCGTCTTTTCTTCTGGCCGGCTTTGGTTCTATCTTCTTGGCTTGGTCTGGAATCTTCTAAGGTCTGGACTTTCTTGGGGACTTCGGGTCTGGTTTCTGTTAGGGATTTCTCCTTATCAGAAGCCCTGTGTCATTGTTAGTTTTTAGTAAACACAAGACTTCAATTTTCTTTTAATGTTACTTTATTCGGTAAATCCCCAACCCAGACATAACATAGCGCGCGTATGCAGAGTTACAGTTTAGACAGAGCATCATGGCCGACTGCTCTGTCTGACGTCCACTGCAAAACTAAACTAAAGCTCCTTACTATTCTTAAACCAGAACAGGTTCTTCTATGCCTTCCGGTTCCCACGATTTATCCCCGGAAGGCAAGGTGAGAAAAGGTCAAACGCCGTCACTCACTTTCAGGGCCATCAACTGCACTGATCGCCAGCATATCTCTATACTACCTTACATAAGTATGAAAAGGGTCATCCCCTCAGAATTACAGGGGATTGACAATAATCTTATGCCACCGCATAGATTATGTAACAACACCATCCACATGCCTGTAGACAGACTCCTCCATAAAATACTTTATGATGAACTCGCAGATGGCACACAGAGGACAGGAGGCCCCTAAAAGCAGTTCAAAGACCATATTAAGATAACGCTGAAGAAATGTACCATCACACCACCTTCAAGCGTGGAAGATCTGGCCTCCAACAGACAGAGTTGGCGAGATGCCTGCCGCACAGGAACTAAGTGGCTCAATATCAAGATTAACAGGGCTGCAGAGCGGCAACGTCTTTGTCGTCATCAACCACCAAATGCAGATGGGAATTTCCTTTACAATGTGTGTGACTGCATCTGCAATTCCAGAATTGGACTAACTAACTACCAGAGGGTCCACAATTGTTGAAGACATGGAGTGACATTATCGTCGTCTGTGACAGACTTGTAAAAGGAAAGGAAAGGAGGATGATATTACTATGTAGGAGGCACATGGTGTAATGGTTATTGTTGTAGGAAATGAGCACGACGAGACGAGTTCAAATCCTGAACGAGGCGGTTTGCATTTCACATAGTGTTACCATATTTGACAGCATATAGGACGCACTTTTTTCCCAAAATTTTGGCTCAAAAACTTGCCCTGCATTTTATATATCGTAGATTAAGTTTGAGACCTCCCGTAGACCTAGTTATTATTATTATTATTATTATTATTTCCTGCAATTGAGATGTCTTGTGTATACTTATTGCTTGTCTGTACTGCCTAATTGCTTTTATACAGCTATGTTTCTGCTTGTGTAATGCACAGCTAGACTGTTTTCAACAATATATGCTTAAATACACTAAAAACTTTTTTTTCCTGAATCTGACAGTCTGAAATGGAGGTGCGTCTTATATGCCATCAAATACAGTAATACCCTTGGGAAAGATATGAATCCAACTACAGTCCCCATTTTGCCACTGCCTGGTGGGAGATGTCTAACATTGAATTTTTAATTCCCATCAGGCAATATCTCGGAGTTTGTGGGGTTTTTTTTTGTTTGTTTTTTTCTTGCTAGTATATCTACTAATGGCATCGACCAATCTTCCCCGAGAATGCAAGAATTTCATAGCGATTCCAACTTGAAAAACTGGAAAAAGTGAATGCGATTCCACCGTTTCCGTACAAGAAGACAGATGTCTTAGACAGTTTTGCTGCTTTCATATTCTTCAAGCATGGTACTAACACTTCTGAGAAGATATACGTCAAACGAAATCAATGAAGCTTGAGACGCTGACAAGGTCAATTTCACTTCAGCACAAGGTCAAACATAGATTATAAACTTAGTTTTCCATATTTAGATCTCAACCAAAGATGTTCCTCTCAAGTAGACGAATCATTATTATTGACAAAAAAATTATTTATTATAGTCAGTGTATTCTAAGCTGCACCGACGGTGATTAATGATTTAAGGAAAATAGTAAGAATCAAACATTGGACAGTTGACTCTTTCTCATAAGAATATTTTTTTAAAATATCAATGCAACACACTATGATTAAATGCTACTTCATCATCATCATGTCTTGCAAGCAGCATGGATATATATGACAATCTCTCACCAACCTTCCCTATCACTCATTGCCCTTGGGAGGTCTTCTGTGCAGCAACCAGCATCCTTGCATAGTTGGTCAATGTAGGTCCTTGGTGGGCGACCCACACTAGCATGTCCATATGTTGGCTTCCACAGGAGAAAGTCGCTTATGAGCTCATCCTTGCTTCTCCAGCAGTGTCTTGCATGCCTAGTCCGTCTCACTTGGATGGTTTGTGAGATGGTGGGCATGTGGCCTTACAGCTGTTTCCTTGTGGGGTGTTGTTTCCACGACTTGTTCAAGACTGCACGTATCATTCTTGTGCAGCTTATTCTCAAGGCGCTTCGTTAGGGTCAAAGTGGTGCAGCCATACAGCAGTACAGATATAACCACAGCCTGAAAGAATTGTCTCTTTAACTTGTCAGTGAGATTGGACCTCCATACTACTGATAATTTGTTTGTGACCAACTACTTACTTGAACATTAAATAACATTTAGAAATATGACAATTTTGTGGGTTAATTTTAGAGACAAAAATACTTAGTAACTACAGCCCTGTCAGTTGGGGCTGTAGAATACTTTGGTGAGGAAAATGCTGAGGGAAAAAATCCTGACAGAAAATACAGCTTGGACTCCGTTAGGCACTTTAGTGTGTAAAAGCAGTCTGGCAACTCCTGCAACTGAATTGATGCCGATTGTATTGGTTCGACATTCCTTCGGATAATGCCATGGAGGCAGAGAGGCCCTGTTGCTTGGGCAACACAGGGTCTCCATACATCTTATCCAGACTTTCAGGGCCCTGGAATGGAAACTCCAAACTTCCATGTATGGGAAATCTATGGTTTTCTGAGACTGCGTTGCTGGTAATGGAAAGGGGGGTGCAGAATGTTTTTGGTCCAAGTAAGAAGGGAGTGGTCTTTATTTTAAATTATTTCTTTGTTTTGGAAGGGTTAAAGATACTTGAGAAGGAGGTTCATGGTCTAATGGTTCAACATCTTAGGAAATAGACGTGGTGACCAGAGTTCAAATCCTGGACAAAGCTGTTTGTGTTTTATTTTTCAGACTAAAGACCCTTGAGAAAAACATGAATCTATCTCTTCTATTCCCAGCTATGGGAAAAATAGTATGGCAGTCTGGGCACTTTGGCCTAATTAATGATTTTGACTATAGATTAAATACTCCTTGATAAACTTACACAATTCCTGAGGGTATTGTGACATAAGCAGTCACGTAGTTTCAGTTGTAGATATACACCAAATCTCGATTATAATAAGATTTTACACAATCTGAGTTGACAGATAGCTTCCTCTTTCATTTAGTGAAATTACCTTAAAATCCTGTGAATAATTTTGTGATCTTTGATTCTGCTAGGAGGTTAAGAATTTAATAGGTTCCTCTTATCAATATTTTTCTTTTTCTTTTCTTTGTTTTGTAGCATAATGAAACTTTAAAAGAGAATCATGTTGAAAACAGCAGCAGCAGCAGCCCATCGGCACCAGCAGCAGCAGCAGCAGCAGCACTATCAATAACCATTTAGTAAGGCAGGATCTTCAGAGACCTTCGTTAATTCCAGTGAGAAAATTACCTGAAACTGTTGAGCATGAAAATTTTGTTGAAGAAACTGAAGCATCAGTGACAATTCTTGCAGAAAGCAACGACAACAACCAAATTGGAAAGAATGACCAACAAAATCATAATAATAATAATAATAATGGTGATGGCGAAACAACTTCTGGTGAGACATGTTTATTATTTTGTGTATGTAGACCCGCCCTTGTGGTGGGGGTCCTGTGGCTTCGGCCCTGGATCTTTACAAGTTAATAGCGTCGATCCCAGGGGGCTATCCCCCCCAGGCAATACCTGCCCCCTTGATTTAAAGGGGCAGTGCTGGTTTTATTGCCCAGTGCCTGAGGCACCCCCCTTGAGGGGGAATGCCGACGGGATCAACGCAATTTTTTCCACCTGATACCCATGAGTCTCAGCTTGTGGGTGGTCCCACATAAAAATGAGACCTTGTGTCCAACCCATATAAGTGGGCTATGAGGTAAATGTAAATATGTTTATTATTTTGTGTGTGTGTGTATTTTATTTTTTAGGTGGTTTGGATTCCAATGTGATCATCAAAGTTAAGCAACATTCTCTCAAGACAATGTAAAATGAGCAACAAAATTTCTAGTTTTTTCAACCTATTATTTAAGAGGAACAAATCATATCTGAAAAACTTGTTCAAATGAAAATTAAATTCAAAATTCAATTATACATACAGTGGTACTTTGACTTACAGGTAGCCTAACTTACAAGTTTTCAGAGTTACGAGCTGTCACTCGGTTGATTTTTTGCTTTGTGTTAAGAGCTAAAATTTGGGGTATAAGTGATCTTCAGACATACTTATGTTAGCAGTCCATGATATGCAACACACTTGGGCTAGATGTGCGGTCGGAGAGGCCTCCTCTGATCAATCGGCTGATCACGTGATTTCTGATTTTTTCATAGCAAGATCAATATCCTGATGTGGCATGCATCTATGACAAAAAGTTTTTTCTATTATAATTTCACATATATTGAAAATTATTTGTACCAAAAAGATAGTTTGGGTTTTGCTCAGAACCGAATCTACAACATCAGTTAAAACTTTGCAAATCAGAAATCATTAATAACTTAAAATTGGTTAACTTTAACTAAAATTGATAGACTTTTTTGATAGCATTTTTGAATTCCTTGGGCCAAAATGCTTTTATAAACCAATTTTTAGTAGTAGGGAAGCTCTAGAACGCATTTTACAGACAGAAATAGATTTTAAAAAGTCACCATTTTTCGCAAAACCCCACCCAAATTTGAAGAGCTTAGAAGCGACATAACTCGGCCAATTTTTGGAATTGGAAGCTTAAATTTTAGGGATTATCTAACTTGAAAATAATCCATACCTTTACAAAATTTCAGAAAAATTGAAGTGGGTGGGTGACATGGCCGGGATGGATTTGACATAGAATTACTCATAATGGTTATCATCATTGAAAATAGACTTGGTGACCCAAGTTCAAATCCTGGACAAGGCTGTTTGTATTTGAACATAGTACTTATACCCTTGAATCCAACTATTCTCCCTCCAGCTATGGATAAATAGTACGGCAGACTGGGCTCTTTAACCTTGGTATGGCAACCAGTTTAGGAGAAGGAAAATTCTTAATTCAAACTTTAAACTCTAATTAGGAAATTGACCATGTGTTACATCCTACTTATATGGAGGTGTTGGTATATATATATATATATATATATATATATATGTAAACAAATATGGCTATTTTCAGCCGACCCCATATATATATATATATATATATATATATATATAACATTCAAAGAAAGAAAAACTTGAACCGTCATTTGACTATAATAAATTTATTTCGTTTAGAGACTCAATATGAGTCTAGTCTCATATTTACAAAATATAGTGTTTACAAAAGACTGAGAAAAATCGAATAGAAAAAAAAATAATCCCAATAAAAATTCTCTCTTTTATACACCCACATAAAAATATTCTTAATGATAATATCAAAAATTCAAATATTCAAAAAAAAAAAAACAAAAAAAAAACGACAAGAAATGTTCAAATAGATACAATGTTACAATTACTTCCAGTTTGACAGACTTAGCCTAAAACAATTTTGGACTATATGACCTTTAGGTACCCCTCAATTCATAAGGACATGTTTTTCATTTACACCACCAAAATCCAGTTGTTTGTTAGGGGTTAGGGTTAGTGGTTAGGGGTTAGTTTTATAATTTTTTTTAATCTAAAAATCGTCTGTTAACAAACAACTGGATTTTGATGGTGTAAATGAAAAACATGTCCTTATGAATTGAGATCACAAAAGGGGTGACTAAAGGTCATATGGTCCACAATTTTTTCCTTAATAATTGATTTCTCAAAAACCTCATTCTATATAAGTTAAATATAAATATTATATTCTAGGGTTGTCTAGTTATTTTAAACTAGTGTTAGATTTATTACTGGTATTAAATTTATTTTTTTAAAAAGTTAATTAATATTAATATTGAAATAAAATAGAATAAAAAGGAATCATTATTATAAATTAGTCATCACTAAAGAGTCCCAGATACAGAATTACATATTTGCTAAAATATATGAAGCATGTCTTTTATTGATTTGTAAAAATTCTGGACCATATTACCTTTAGGCACACCTTTTTGATCTGATTAAGAAAGGACATGTTTTTCATTTACACTGTCAATATCCGGTTGTTTGTTTAGGGTTAGGGGTTAGTTTTATAATTTTAAAAAGATCTAAAAATCGTCTGTTAAAACAACTGAATATTGACGGTGTAAATGAAAAACATGTCCTTTCTTAATCAAGATCAAAAAGGGGTGCCTAAAGATCATATGGTCCAAAATTCTACATTTGGTGTCATACACATTCTTGTTTAATTTCAGCTGACAAAATCAATCTTCCTCAAACAGAATCCATTTCTAAAACGTCTCCTCCTCCAAGACAAATGCCCAGTTGTCCTACTCCAACGAAAGTTGATCATCCACCTGCTGTTCCAATTTCAAAGACACCTAAAAAACAGCCTGACTCCGAAAATACAACTGCATGTGTCTCCACTTCAGTCAGTCAGTTATCATCTTCAGAGCACTCCCAAATTGTTACTGTTGAACCCGGGGTAACAACAGTACCCCAAGAAGGTATATCTGTATCTGTATCCTCTCCATCAAAAGTATCTGTTTCTGGGTGTGACGCACCATCCCCACCAACTGAAACTCACCCGGTTTATCACTCAGTTGGAACACAGTCAGACTTCTCACTTGTAACGAGTTCTTCTCAGCCAGCTATGTCATCGGATAAACCGGGTGTCACAACTCCTGTAGAGACAATAGTACCATCAACTAGTACAGGAATGCCAGTTGCCACCCCATCAAAATCTTTACCAATTCCAGAATTAAAATCAAATTCAGACATGCAACTTTCACCAAACACAAACACACTACAATCTCCTATGGAGGTAACATCCATTTCTTCGGATGAACTACGAGTGGAAAGTCACAATGACTCAAACCAAGAAAATGATCAGTCGACAGATTCACTTTTGAAGGAATCTAATTCAGCAGCAGTGGAAGCAGCATCATTATCTTTGTCATCTTCCCCGCCGTCTCTCTTGTTGGGAATTTCATCGGGAATTTCTTCAAAGAGTTTTCCCAGTGTCTATAAAACTCCAGTGAAGAATCTGCCGAACCCATACCGAAGTCCTGGCAAGGATAACAGTCAACATGAAACACTGAATACACCCACAAGGGATAAAAACACATCATTTCCAGAATCTTTCACCCCTGTGAAACAGTCTGACGCTGATAATGCTAAGTCTAAAAGAAAACGGTAAAGTCTTTGTCTTTTTTTTCTATTAGTTGTGAAATAATTTTGTTATTTCAGTTATCATTCTGTTAAGACATATGCAAGATTTCAGATTCTATCGAGTTGGAGGTGTGTGGTCTAAAGAAAAAATTAGTTATTTCTTCTTGTTAATGGATTTCTTTTAAGATTTATCCCCGAGATTTTTGCTAATATTCATTCAGATAAAACCAAACAATTAGAAATCAATAATAATAAGAACATATTTATTAAAATAAAATTTTTGAAGATATGCAAATTAACCTTCCCGTTCACACTGTAAACCACTATTTTGTTGAATATATAGATACAATTGCATGTTATTGGTATGTAAATATGTCTAACATCTCTAACACTGGTTTCGACCTGGGGGTCCGGTGGCTTTGGCTGCTGGACCTTACAAGCTAACATTGTTGATCCCAGGGCGGCATCACCCCAGGCAACATCTGCCCCCTTGATTTAAAGGGGTAGGGCTGGGTTTATTGCCCAGTTACTGAGGCAACCCCCTTGAGGTTGGATGACGACAGGATCAACACATTTTTTGCACCAGCCACCCATGTCACGGCTTGTGGGTGGTCCCACATTAATAGGGCCTTGTGCCTAACCTGTACACGTGGGGTACATGGTAAATATCTGGTATGTAGATATGGTCAACAGTATTAATAAGGTAAATCAATTTTATTGATAATTGAGGTTTAAATAAAAATAAAATCATGGAGAATGTGACGTAAATAACTAAAGGATTAGTATTATCTGCATTATTCGGACTATTGTCCTCATCTTCATTGTTATCTGTACAACGTTTCAGCCGATGTGCCCTCCGGCCTTCTTCAGGTAGTTCTTGTTGGACTCGGGAACCTTCTTTTCGACAAGAAATACCTGAAGAAGGCCGGAGGGCACATCGGCCGAAACATTGTATATATAACAATGAAGATGAGGACAATAGTCCGAATAATGCAAATAATACTAATCATCAAGCCTCATCTCAAACATTCAGAGAAATGATAACTAAAGGAATTATAAAACACTTCTAGATCATTTCTTGAATTTTTTCGTGGGAAACCGTTGACGAGTTATATTATTATTAAGTTATATTTTTTTTTTCTAACTTTGCAGGTGTCCCCCTGAGAAGCGTTTTGTTGATATTATAGTGCCAGGACCTTCCCAAGTGCGTTCTGAAAGTGGAAACAGCCAAGATAGTTCTCATCTAAAAGATCCAATTCCGGTAAGTAAGATTTTTCTTTTTAAATTCTGACACTTCCAGCCTTACCAATAATTTAAGTAAATATTATTATAACTTAATTAAAAGAATTATAATAATTAAAGAATAATTAATATTATTAACTAAATTATTAAGTAAATTAGGGTCATCTATTGTCGGTATCAGTCAGACAGTGAGAAAGTCTACCCCCTTTTCACTAGTGCTAGACCAGGAAGATTGTTTTTGTACCTGAGGTGAAGCACCACACCTACCATCAGCTGCCCATTTTACCGCACAGATCCAAGCTGTGCTACTTCTTAGGCAAATGAATGTAATGATATGTAATATACTGAGGAAAAAGATATCTTATTATGTTACTCTTTGTAAGTTTTTCTGACAAGCTTTAAGTGCAAGCCTCGGATTACTTCGACAAATAATGTTCAATATATGTGAAATGATAATAGAAAATTTTTTTGTCATATCAGGATATTGATCTTGCTATGAAAAAAATCAGAAATGAGCAATAACTTAAAATTGGTTAAATTTAAGACTTTTTTTATAGCATTTTTTAATTCCTTTGGCCAAAATGCTTTTATAAATCAATTTGTAGGAGTAGAGAAACTCTAGAACTCATTTTACAGACAAAAATAGATTAGAAAAAGTAGCTATTTTTCATGAACCGGCCAAATTTGGAGAGATAAAAATCGACATAACTCGGCCAATTTTTGGAATTGAAAGCTCAAATTTTTTGGGATTGTCTAACTTTAACATAATTAACATCTAGACAAAATTTCAGAAAAATTGAATGGGTAGGTGACATGGCCTGGATGATTTGACATGGAATTACCCCTAACAGAATTATACATTTTTGTGGAATTCCAATATTGGAATATGAATTTTTATTTACCATGTTTTTTGTTATTTTTGTTTTCTTTTTCTTTTTTTTTCTTTTTAGACTTTTGTTGAGAAAGTCATTACTGAAACGAGCCTCCCAGAAGTTCTTGCTAAAACTATCAATCGAAAGTTATATGGTGAAGCAAAGAATGAAGTGACAGCAAGAAGCAGTGAAAATAAAAATATTGAAGATGGACATAAAGTAGAATGTGATAAATTAATGGATGAAATTATGCTGACTGTGAGTAAATGAAATTTTAAAAATAATGAAATAGTTTCTCTTCATTATAAATAATTATATTTCTTCTTATAATCTCCTCTTCTTGATTATTAATAATCATAATTTGGTTATTTCCTATAAGTCTAACATGATCAAAGGGGAACCACTCTTGACTGATAATTTATTTTCCCATTAAACTAACCCTAAACCCTAACCCTAATCCTAAACCCATTTTTTTACCTAGTAGATCAATAAATAAATGAATAATTTATCAGTCAAGAGTGGTTCCCCTTTGTTTATGTTGGAATTATAGGAAATAACCCATAATTTTTATGATCTCTAATAATCTGATAAGATAACCCAAAAGGGGTTGATATGCTGTAAAACAAGATAAACAAATGAAAAAATTTAGTTAATTCTCCTTTTTTCTGATTATACTCTGCCCCATTTAAAAAAATCCTCCTATTTATATCCCTTCCCATTACTTATCGTCCTTTCTACTGTGTTTCCCCACCCTATTATTTATACTTATTTCTATGGTTTATACGATTGTGAGTTAAAAAGTATAGCCATTTTGTTTAGGACAGGTATAATTACCAATACAGGAACATGTATCATACATCAAAATGAAGCTGGTCCTATTTGGATCACATCCCTACTTCTCCACATAGTCACCGTTTCTCTCAATTGCAATGTTCCACCTTTAAATGAGAGCGTGTATCCCTGCCCCATGAAATTCTTATTCACCACGCGGGTGAGAATCTTTTTTTACTTTTTTACTGGTTCTATCTCTTCTCGGTTAAACTTGCAGATCATTGTCAAAATTAAAACAGAAACTTATTTGGTGGTGATTCATGACAGTTTAACTACAGTGTATGAAGGAACTTTTTTGCGAATTGGGTTAAGGTTTAGGGGTTTGGGGATTAAGGTTGTTTTTAATTACGTATTGCTTAAAAAAAACTTTTAAAAACCCAAATTACTATATATTTAATTAACCATTGAAATTAATTATTGAATCCAACGGTAGACACATTAGTCTCAGTGTTAGTGTTGCAATGTATAATTTCTATTAAACTTAGTTTAAAAACAATTATTTTTCAACATTAAATGTATAGTAATTTGGGGTTTTTGTTGTTTTTTAAGCAATACATAATTAAAAACAACTTTAACCCCTAAACCCAATTCGCAAAAAAGTTAATTCATACACTGTAGTTAAATTGTCATGGATCACCACCAAATAAGTTTCCATTTTAATTTTAATGAAGATTTGCAAGTTTAACCCTCTTCTCTTTGTTTATAATACACATTGTTTTTTTTGTTTTTACAGCTTTTTCATTCTTTCTCTTTCTAATGTTTTTAATAAAATTGTTTTTCCTTCTTCAGGATTTTCATATGACCAAAAGTGATATTGATGAGGTCATTCATCAAACAAGTTCTGCTGGAATTCCTGTCCTTGATGATCTTCTGAAATTATTTGCTTCTGGTAAGTTTATAGGCTACGGGCCCAAAGGTCATATGGCTGTAGATTTTTGATTTTGTGACAAATTTTGAGGGTGGGAAAAAAAATGCAGCCAAATGAATGCCTATAGATTCCTGAATATCATACTTTTTTTCCCAAGTGTAAATGTTGCCTATATTGAAGTTTTCCGTGGGTACCATCAATTTTCCCCATGAAATTTACCTCCCACTATATTTAACATTATAAAACTCGCATAAAGATTAATATTATCTTGAAATTTTTTTATTCACCCGAAAGAAGAAGCATTAAACAAACTCCTAATGATTTTTTTTTAAATTTTCGGCTTACAAAAATAATGAAAATTATAAACGAAAAACAATGTTTACATTTTTGCACCGTTAAATCAATTGAAATTTAACGTAGCCAAAACCAAGTTATAACTAAAGGTTGTTTTTTTTAATTCTATGAAAAATAAATAAATGGTACGATTTTCACGAAAATTTCCATAATTACTTACCTTTAGAATAAAAGGTGTCTGAAATAGTCTTTTTCTAAAATATATTAGGGGAAATATTTTTTTACGAGTTCTACTCCCCCCTATTTTATTTTATGAAAAAAATGAACCAGCAAAAAACGATTTTTACTTTTTTTTCTATAAATAATCTGAATAATTATATCAAGATTTTAAGTCTCAATACTAAAGCTTTTTAGTAAAAGAACCATGAATACAGACTTCTGCTAAAAAATATATCAATAAAGAAACTGACCGTGTTGGTAAATAAACGGACTGTTTTATTTATTTTTCACGATAATGATGAGTAATTTTTCCCCAACCAGATAATTTGATCTTTGAATTAACAGTTTTTCTTTGTAACAACTCTTTAGGTTCGTTATTTCTTTTTTGCGAGATTGAAAAAAAAAGTTCAAATATATTTACGTTTCATCCTTCAATATGGTGTAAACTGATCATAATCTATTTTGGAGTTTACCTAACAATCATTCAAATAAAACATGAGGACTTGTCCTAGTAGCACCCAAACCACTAAACATACAAACATGTAGTTTAGCACATTTTACCCAAAATTAAATTCTGCATAATTTAGTATACATTGGACTTTATACCGATAGTCTGCTTCAAAGTTGAGAATATTTGTTAAAAAAAAAGTTTTTTTTTGTTTTTTTTTGTTTTAAGACATTTTTGGTTAAACTTGCAGATTGTCGTCAAAATTAAAACAGAAAATTTACTCCCCTGAATTAACAGTCTACTTTATTTATTTTAATATTTACTAACAACTAGCAAGAGATATCTGTTCGAAAAATTTGGTAAATATTAAACAAGAAAAACGAAAGGAATAACTATCTCTAAATCATGAATTTAAATTTTAAATAAGAAACAAAATGAAAGAAAATATAGTTTTCCAAAATGAACACAAAGAAATAAAACTGGTACATTTTTACAACAATATTAAACTTTAAAAAAAAGCATTTGCTTTATTCATTAAATAATAAATAGCAAATAAATAAACATTTTTTAACAAGTAAAAATATATTAAAAGTAAAACCTGCATACATGGTTTTTTTTTCATTTTGTTTCTTATTAATAATTTAAGTCCATGATATAGAGATAGTTATTCCTTTTGTTTTTCCTGTTTAATGTTTACCAAATTTTTCGAACAGATACACTAACGCGATCTAAATTGACAAAAAAAAACTTTTAAATTTATTAAAAATTAATTGAATATGTAATATTATTTTGCTTTTATCTTGATGGTCATTATGTTACTACTTATCGATTTAGACAAAAGTTTGACCTTAAATAATCGATTTAATTAATTTTAATTCGTTTTTAAAAAAAAAAACAATAGCAGACATTAGCAGCCGATTTTTTAGGTAACAAAAAAGTTTGATGCGCAGAATTTTTTCGCAATTTTTGTTCGGGGACCTTGTAAAAATTTCCATTTTGAGACATATTCTAGAAAGTGCATCCATGTATTCTCTGAAAAAGAATTAACTTGGCACTTTTAAGACGGAAAGATGCAAATAAAACGTTTAAATTTTTTGTTTACATTTTGCTGGAGGCAGCTATGTTGATTTACAACTCACACTACGGTAATCGTGATTGGTTAATTTATCAGCAGTCAATGAAAGATGTATTCTGATTGGCTACTTCGTTGTACGAAGTGAGCTAAAATTTTAGCATCTAATTTGTGGAATAGAATACAGATTATTAATTAATATAAGAAGATATAAACCCGGAAAAGTTACAGAATGTTTCTCATGATTTTATACATTTTACCGCAAAAAAAATAATGACCACCCCTTTTTTGGAAACTAAAAGTCATCTTTTTCGCCTTGGGAAACCTACCTATTATTGTCAAAGATTTTTCTATTGATACTTTTAATCATAATGTTATTTACCCCTTTACTCAGGTATACAAGGTGTGTCAAAAAAGACTTTTTTGTACTTTTTGACACACTTTGTATTCTGAAAAAAAAAAAACCATTCCATTCATTCTTTATTTCTATCTCGGTAAATACAGCTTTAAACTCAGCACTTTTATGACACACCTTGTATTCTGAAAAAAAAATAACGTTCCATTCATTCTTCATTTCTATCTTTAAACTTGGTACTTTTTTGACACACCTTGTATTCTGAAAAAAAAATTAATGAATCGAATGTTGTTGTTTTTTCTTCAGAATACAAGGTGTGTCAAAAAGTACAAAAATATCGATACTTTTTGACACACCTTGTATAATTGCGATAGAGAGACAGAGTAGGAGATAGGATGATAAGAGTTTTTACTTGCTTTCTTTGTCTACTTGTTCCAGCTGCTGATTCATTTATCTTCATTTATTCTTTCTTTCATTAAAACTCTTAACATCCTGTTGAGAATTTTCTAAGTCCAGAGCCCAATACCTATAACCATTTATCAAAAATGGCTAAAAATGGCCTTTTCATTAAAACTTACCTGTTATTTCCCTTGAATTAAAGACTTCTAAATATGTTTAATATTACATTTAAACAAAGGCTATTGTTTGGGGTAGATTAGGAAAATGAATGTGACTTCTGGCCAGGTGGAATGAGGTGGTATAGGATGTTAAGAGTTTAAATATCAGTTTCATCTTAGGGTAATTCCATGTCAAATCATCCAGGCCATGTTACCCACCCCCTTCAATTTTTCTGAAATTTTGTACAGGTGTGGACTATATTAAAGTTAGACAATCCCCAAAATTCGAACTTCCAATTTCAAAAATTGGTGGAGTTATGTTGGTTTTTAGCTCTCCAAATTTGGGTGGGGTGTCAAATCCAAAAATGCTCTCAAAAAAGTCTTAAAGTTAACCAATTTTAAGTTATTAATGATTTTAACTGATGTTGTTCTGAGCAAAAACTAAACTATCTTTTTGGTACAAATAATGTGAAATAATAATAGAAATTTTTTTTTGTCATAGATGCAGTGCCACTTCAGGATATTGATCTTGCTATTAAAAAAATCAGAAATCATCAATAACTTAAAATTGATTGACTTTAAGATTTTTTGGTAGCATTTTTTAATTCCTTGGGCCAAAATGCTTTTATAAATCAATTTGTAGGAGTAGAGAAACTCTAGAACTCATTTTACAGACAAAAATAGATTAGAAAAAGTCGCTATTTTTCATGAACCCACACCAAATTTGGAGAGCTAAAAATTGACATAACTCAGCCAATTTTTGGAATTGGAAGCTAAGATTTTGGGGATTGTCTAACTTTAACATAATCTACACCTTTATAAAAATTTCACCAACTCAACACATGAGTAGCACAGTGATCTGTGCAATAAAGTGAGGAGCTGATGGTAGGTATGGTGCTCCAACTTAGACGCTAAAATGATCTCCTTGGTCTAGTGCTAGTGAAAAGGGATAGGCTCCCTCACTGTCTGGCTGATATCGACATTAAGCCACCCTGCTGACTTTACTTTTTTTCATTATCATTATTACTATTACTTCCTCTCAAACAACGATACCTGTACAATCTCTTTCTTCTTTTTTTTTTTTTTAACTTCTTTACAGTTTCTGAGGAGAAAGATAATCCTTCTGATGAGGATTGCTCAGAACAAGTCTTAGATGGTGTAGAATTTGAAGGACTAGATTCCTGTTCACAGTCAGCTCAGAACAAAGAAATCAAACTGGTGACCTCTGAAGATGACCTTTCTAAATCTGACCTCAAGACAATTAGTAAGTTCAAAACATTTTCTGATTATGAAAGACTAATAGTTGTGTTAACATTGCTATATTGACTGACATAAATACTAATATTATGCACATGTTAGATATTAATAAGATATATTGTTACATAATTCATAGGTAGCTTATGAATTTTGTACATACTGTAGTTATTTTGAAAAAACATCCAACACTGTTCAAACAACACTTTTTCCATCCTAATGTGCTGATGTTTGATAAAAACCAAACATTTTAATGTCGACTTCACTATCTAAAATAAATTCATCTTTTTTTGGAATGTTTTCTTTTTTTCTATTTTGTACATAATGTCAGATTTTTTTCCATATTTTACTTCCATTCACTGATTTATGATAATACCAAGAAACAACTGAAGAAAGCCGAAATGTAATATGTTATTTATTTTCATTTTATGCTTATTTCTTTTTTAACATTATTTTATTTTACTTCTTTTTATTTTTAAAGCAACCACCGGTGAGATGAGCTCTTTAGATAAACCCCCAACGACATTCCTGCAAGTAGTTGACAAACTGTGCTTGAGTGAAACTTCCACAGAACAACCTTCATCTAATCAATCCGGTGATGACCTATCGCACAAAGAATTTAGTACAACTTTAGAAGAGCAAGAACAAAACTCCGAAGACAAGATGCTTTTAGCATCGGAATCGGTTGTTAAAGATCTTCAGACGTCTGAGAACATTAACTCATTAGACAATTCAAAACAGGATCAGACAAGTTTTGAAGCCAAAGAGGTTTTGGTGCCAAAGCACCCCAGTTCTTGCAGTAGACGTACAAAGGTATTTTCCAAGGGGAAAAGCAGAAAGCTGATACCGACACCAGTTTTAAAAACCCCAAACAAAAATCCTGCTCCAATATCACCTAATTCTCCTGCTTCTCTTTCTTCATTCACTCCTGTACCATCCCCTTCAGCTAATGTCATGCCATCCGATACACACAGTCAACCGTCACAATCTATTACTACAACTCTCACGAGCGACACTCATTCTAATATCACCCTTTTGACTTCACAATCAACTACTGAAACTACGACTACCTCATCGAATGTCCTCGTTCCTATTTCATCAAACATTTGTTCCCCTGTTGATAAAACACCGTCAAAAATATCGACCACAAATACAGCAGATAGTTCTTCCAGAAGTACCCTTACAAACATAGGAACTGCTCCCGTGACCGTTCCAACAGAATTACCTGTCAAAGACATTCCTGCTATCACCAGTGCCTCTTTGTTGAACAACCCAACAGCAGCAGCTGCAGCACCAACCGTGCAGGATCCGCCAGTGTTACAAGCAAATGAAAACTCTTATTTATTGGTTCAACAACCTCTGTTATCTTCAGAACAACAAAGATCAACAAACAAAATATTCTCAGCATCCATCTCTGAATCTAACTCGGTGGTAAGTCGAGTCATTCAGCCTGATTTAACAGCACCCGTGACCAAATATCCTGTGATGTATATCATTGGGCCACCTCCTCCTCTTCCTCCTTCCAATATGCCCCTACAGAACCTACAGACTCACACCCTAGTAGAGGGTGTGTCTAATTTTGTCTATCCAACTGTTCAGCCGCCTTGGATTGCAGATAAAACCATTCTGTCAATGACACTTGAGAAAGGTTCTGAATCTCAGCAGAAGTCTCAGAGAAAAGCTGCCAAGCCAAAGAAACCCCGTGGCCGACCCAAGAAAGATCCAAAGAAGGTGATGCCATCAAAACCAAAAATCCAAAATATTGCTCCAAACAGAGACTTGAATACCTTGATCTCCATATACAATCTTGATAACTCTGGTAAGTTATAGAATTTGAGTTCAGAAACTTTGGTTATTTCCTATAACTCCAACATAAACAAAGGGGAACCACTCTTGACTGATAATTCATTTATTGATCTACTAGGAAAAAAGAAGACGGGGTTAGGGTTTAGGGTTAGTTTAATAAGAAAAATAAATAAATAATTTATTAGTCAAGAGTGGTTCCCTTTGTTTATGTTAGACTTATAGAAAATAAGCAAAATAGATTATAAAAGGTTGTTATTTTTTGCACCCCCCCTCCAAATTTTTTGAGTTTTAAAATCGACACAACTCTGCCAATTTTTGGGGATTGTCTTACTTTAACTTAACATAGAACTGAAAGTATTTCAGTTTTACCTAACTTACGACAGTAATAAATATAGGATTTTTGTTTGTTTGTTTCAGAATCGCAGCTTAACTCTGATGAAATGGTAACATTGGCAGTTCCACTTGATAAATCTTGGACAATTGAAATGAAACCTGGCACCGAAGAAATTGTCCTAACACTGAAAAGTCCCCAAGTGCAACAGTTAGTGAGTTACACACTAACATCTAAACAGGTCAGTGATCATCTATCCAGTTTATTGGTACAACAGAAATCACCGATCACATCCTGAAATGCATGAAGAAATTATCCAGGGTTAGAAATAAGCCAAATATACTGTCCCCCAGAGGGGACAGAAAAGCAAAAAACCCTGCTCAAAAAATAACTTTGACCAATCAACTTGTAACAACTGAAAATTGCAATGTGTCTGAATCGAACGCTCATCCAAATAACGGCTGTCCAACTCCAACAAATGAGAGCAAGCAAGTTCCTAGCAATGTCCAGGATGGCGAGGAACAGATTCTTTATTATGCCGAGCCTCTGGGCAAAATAGAAGACTTTTTGAAAATGGTTAAAACTGAGAGTGAAGAGAGTCCAAAACGAATCACAGCATCCTCTTCATCACCTCAAGTAATAACAGATTCTCAAACATCAACTGTTATTATTGAGAAGACGTCATCTCCCAATTTAAAACTGCCGTCACCAAAAGAAGAGACGTTTGTGGATAAACCTGATCAAAAATCACCCAACTGTATTAGTGACCCCCCTTCAACTGTTAGCAAGGAGGAGGTCAGTGAAAGGAGTCCCTGCAATGATGACCCAACGACTACTGATACTCCAATTAAAGACAATGAGTACCTAGCGATCAGTATTCTCTCAACGTTGTGCTACAGTCAAAGTGAATGCTGTACCAAAGACGATCCAGTAGTTGACGCATCACCGTCCAAAGCAACGACAGGACAACACTTGTTTTGTGACGTGAGTGCATCATCTCCAGCAAAATGTTACAAAATCCTGATGGGAGATAAAAAAGAAGGCCAGTTGGTTGAAACACCTGACAAATCTGCACCTGCCTTGCAGGAATGTTACAGTGACAATAAGCCTTCTTCAAACTTGAGTGACATCATTGGTTATGTTGACCGCCCGACGTTAGAAAAGGCAAAGAAAGGATCTTCTGGACTTAAACGTACCAATCCATCTTTTAGTCAGGAAAAAGAAACTTTTATCAATATTGATAAACCCGAATCTGTCCCTAAAAAAGAAACAAAAGGATCTAGTACCAAGAAATCACTTACTAAATCTCCTCGGACAAAAATCAAGAAACCTGTCAAAAGAAAACTTTATGATGCATTTCCGGATAAAGAACTTACAGATCAGAAAACTACAAATAAGGTCAGTTGATTTGATTTTGTTATTTCATAATTTTAATATGTAATGTTTTAACAATATTTACTAAGCTTACCTTGAACTTGGGTATTGATTTTGTTATTTTTAATTTTAATATGTTATTTTTTAGTGATATTTACTAAGCTTACTTTAGCCCTAGAGTATTGATTTTGTTATTTTTTACCTTAGCCCTAGGGTATTGGTTTTGTTATTTTTTTACCTTAGCCCTAGGGTATTGATTTTGTTATTTTTTTACCTTAACCCTAGGGTATTGGTTTTGTTATTTTTTACCTTAGCCCTAAGGTATTGATTTTGTTATTTTTATATTAGCCTGGGGTATTGATTTTGTTATTTTTTACCTTAGCCCTAAGGTATTAATTTTGTTATTTTTATCTTAGCCTGGGGTATTGATTTTGTTATTTTTTACCTTAGCCCTAGGGTATTGATTTTGTTATTTTTTACCTTAGCCTTGGGTATTGATTCTGTTATTTTTACTTCAGCCCTAGGGTATTGATTTTGTTATTTTTATCTCAGCCTGCGGTATTGATTTTGTTATTTTTAATTTTAATATGTAATATTTTAGTGTTATTTACTAAGCTTACCTAGGGTATTGATTTTGTTCTTTTTTACCTTAGCCCTAGGGTATTGATTTTGTTATTTTTAATTTTAAAATGTTATATTTTAGTGTTATTTACTAAGCTTACCTTAGCTTGGGGTATTGATTTTGTTATTTTTACTTCAGCCCTAGGGTATTGATTTTGTTATTTTTAATTTTAAAATGTTATATTTTAGTGTTTTTACTAAGCTTACCTTAGCTTGGGGTATTGATTTTGTTATTTTTACTTCAGCCCTAGGGTATTGATTTTGTTATTTTTAATTTTAAAATGTTATATTTTAGTGTTATTTACTAAGCTTATCTTAGCCTTGGGTATTGATTTTGTTATTTTCTACCTTGGCCCTAGGGTATTGATTTTGTTATTTTCTACCTTGGACCTAGGGTATTGATTTTGTTATTTTCTACCTTGGCCCTAGGGTATTGATTTTGTTATTTTTACCTTAGCCTTGGGTATTGATTCTGTTATTTTTACTTCAGCCCTAGGGTATTGATTTTGTTATTTTTACCTTAGCCTTGGGTATTGATTCTGTTATTTTTACTTCAGCCCTAGGGTATTGATTTTGTTATTTTTATCTTAGCCCTAGGGTATTGATTTTGTTATTTTTATCTCAGCCTGCGGTATTGATTTTGTTATTTTTAATTTTAATATGTGATATTTTAGTGTTATTTACTAAGCTTACCTTAGCCTGGGGTATTGATTTTGTTATTTTTAATTTTAATATGTGATATTTTAGTGTTATTTACTAAGCTTACCTTAGCCTGGGGTATTGATTTTGTTATTTTTAATTTTAATATGTAATATTTTAGTGTTATTTACTAAGCTTACCTTAGCCTGGGGTATTGATTTTGTTATTTTTACCTTAGCCCTAGGGTATTTGATTTTTGATATTGATTGATTTATTTTTATCTTTGCAGATCAATCGGATGGACATTGATTTGTTATTGACAAGATTACATCCAGATTCCTTGGATGGATTTGATGGAAACTCATAAGAGGAATAATAATATTTCTCTTACATGGAATTATATCTGGTGTCAGACTATTTACATCTGGAGTCAAACTATTTAGATCTGGAATGAAACTGCTGATATTTGGATATGGAAAGTTACATATCTGGAATTGTGTTGTACTGCAAAAGTCGGCGGAGTGGCCTATTGTTGATATCAGCTGGACAGCAAAAGATTTCTATCACCTTTTCACTAGACCAGGGAGATTTTTGAGGTGGAGCACCACACCTACCATCAGCTCCCCACTTTACTGCACAGATCCAATCCATGCTATTTATACGTTGAGTTGGCGAGGGGCGGTATCGAACTCAGAACCTTGTGATTCAGAGGCGAATGCTCTACTGAGTGAGCTAAAATGCACATACTATTTATGGGCCATTTTAGCTCAGTTGGTTGAGCATCCACCTAGGAATCACAAGGTTCTGGTTTCAATACTGGCCCTTCCCAACTTAGTGCATCTGTGCAATAAAATGGGGAGCTGATGGTAGGTGTGGCATTCCACCTCAGATGCAAAAACAATCTACCTGGTCTAGCGCTAGTGAAAAGGGGTTAGACCCCCCTCGCTGTCCGGCTGATACCGACGATAGGCCACTCTGCCTACTTTACTTTTTTTACCACACATGTTCAAATGGAAGTAGGAAGATTGTGTTGCACCGATCTTCTCTTCTAAGTAGGAATGACTTGTCTGCGACTAGAATATTCACCAATAATGTGGGGGGTAATTTTTGTCTGATTTTCTGAAATGAAGAATTATTGTCATTATTATACACTGATGTACTTGGTCTCGTGTCTTCATCTTGATTGTTACATTTTGGTCTTCATACCCTCCAAGTTTAAACAAAGGCTAAATCGGATTGGGGAATCCCTGTGGTGTAGCAGCTAATGTGCTGAACTGCGTCATCGTTGTAAGTGAGTTTGACCCCCAATTGCACAATTATGTTACCTTTCGGATTAATACCCTTGGGAAAGGTATGAATCCCCTCATCATCCCAGGTATGGGTTAAATAGTACTATTACTGTTCTTCTACAAGGATAGTTCTGGCATTTAATGGCCCATGAAGATTGATACGGTGGACCATATGACCTTTAGGCACCCCTTTTGCGATCTCATTTCATAAGGACATTTTTTTTTCATTTACACCATCAACTTCCGGTTGTTTGTGAAGAGATGATTTTTAGAGTTTTTTTTTTTAATTATAAAACTAACCCCTAACCCTAACCCTAACCAACAACGGATGTTGACGGTGTAAATGAAAAAAATGTACTTATGAAACAAGATCGCACAAGGGGTGTCTAAAGGTCAAGATGTCAAAAAAAAAAAAGAAAAACTTACTTTCCTCGGCATCCAAATCTGGTAATGTTTGCCGTATCAAATCCGCTAAACCTGAACTGTTCCATTCTCATCAACTGGTTTTGAACAGTTGTTGGTTGTACGAGCCATCTGACTGAGAACGAAAAACAAAAAAAAAAGAGACAAGTTTTTAAAACTAACCAAATGATTATGAGAAATAATGATAAATATTTTAAACATTCTAAAACAATTTCCTTTTCTGACTGGTTTATACAATGAGATTTTATAACTTTGTTTATCAGAAAAGGAAATTGTTTTAGAATATGACCATGCAATGTTCTTAACAAGAATTTGTTAATATAAATAAAAAAGAAAAAAAAGAGAGAGAAAAAAAAAGAGAGAAAAAAAGTTTTTAAAAACTAAGCAAATGATTCTGAGAAATAATGATAAATATTTAAAAACATTCTAAAACACACTTAGCAAATGTAGCCATCAAAAAATGTGGACCCCTTTAGGCACCCTTTTGCGATCTCATTTCATAAGGACATTTTTTTCATTTACAGTCAAAATCCGGTTGTTTGTTAGGGGTTAGGTTTATAATTTTGAAAAAGAAAAAAACCTAAAAATCGTCTGACAGTGTAAATGAAAAAATGTCCTTATGAACGAGATTTCAATAGGGGTGCCTAAAGTTCATATGGTCCGATATGGCATTAAACAAAGAAACCAAAATCAAAGGCCAATCATTGTGATTATAATAACAATCAAGATGAGGATAATAGTTTGAGTACATCAGTTTATAATAATAGTGCGGAATGTGTTTTTTCTGATTATGTGTACATAAAGTGTATATAGCATTGTTGTGTGTGTGGTGTGTGTGTGTGAGTTGTGAGTGTGTGTGTGTATGTGTAATTTTTTTTTTTTTTTGCCCTATATTTTACAGATTAAGTATTATTATTGTTTATATTGATGTCTTTGAAAGAGCAGATTAAAAAGTTAATTATTTTTATTTTTTTCATTATTTTTCTCTTCAAAGTTTTCAGTCAGTTCTCGTATATCCTATAAAATTACTCTTCATTCTTCAAACATCTGAAAAATATCTGAATGGCAATTTCGGTTATTTCCTATGAGCCTAACATAAAACAAAGGGGAACCACTCTTGACTGATAAATTATTTATTTTCCCTTTAAACTAACCCTAAACCCTAACCTAACCCCGTCTTCTTTTTTCCTAGTTGATCAATAAATGAATAAATTTATCAGTCAAAAGTAGTTCCCCTTTGTTTATGTAGACTTATAGGAAATAATACAATATCTGCTCGATTGCATGACTTTATAAATTTGATATTAAGTATCTCTTACTTTTTCGCAGTGTAAGCAATTTGAGTTCTTTTTTATCAAAAATTACTTGATTTGGCTTTAAATAACCCATAAAGGTTTGATATGCTGTAAAACAAAATAAAACAACTGACCAACCATTTATTTCAATCTGCTAACATCTATCTATATATCTATCTATAGATAGATAAATTCAATTTTATATCATAGATTCAAAATTACACAAGGGTGCTCAGTAGGACTATTTATCTATCTGTAGATAGATAAATTTATCTATAGATAGATAGATAGATAAGTAGTCCTACTAAGCACTTGATAATTTTGAATGAATTTAATGATTGATATATAATATTATATACTAATATGTGAAGATATATAATATATGAGGTAAAATAAGGAATGAAAGAACAAAACTCAGACAAAAGTTGTAGTATATTTCGCTGGAGGATTGATTCATTAAAGCAGACGAAGATGAGGCAAACCTCCAGCGAAATATACTACACATTTTTTGTCTGAGTTTTGTTCTTTCATTCCTTATTTACCTCGTTCTGTCCGGTTCATTCTAACCCTCTTTTCCTCATATATATATATATATATATAAGTTTCAATGAGAAATCAAAACAAATAAAAGTTTTTTGCTTTTATTTATTTAATTACGGAACGGTATTACAACCAGCGCTTTCTTGCTGAAAGCATTCATCGGGTAAGACGAAAAGTTCCTTTTTTCAAAGGAACTTTTCGTCTTACCCGATGAATGCTTTGCAGCAAGAAGCGCTGGTTGTAATACCGTTCCCGTAATTAAATAATAAAAGCAAAAACTTTTATTTGTTTTGATTTCTCATTGAACTATCAACGCTCTATCACAGATATTGAGCACTCTTCTAATACACTGTACGTTGGATTACTATTACTTTTTCTAGTAACTAGTGCCAACCATACACATTAATAATATAATATATATATATATTATATTATTAATTGTGTATTGGTTGGCACTAAGTATACTAGAAAAAATAATAGTAATCCAACGTACAGTGTTATTAAGAAGCGGTGCTCAATATCTGTGATAGAGCGTTGATAGTTAATGAGAATCAAAACAAATAAAAGGTTTTTTGCTTTTATTTATTTAATTACGGGAAGCGGTTTACAACCAGCGCTTTCTTGCTGAAAGCATTCATACGGGTAAGTACGAAAAGTTCCTTTGAAAAAAGGAACTTTTCGTCTTACCGATGATGGCTTTCAGCAAGAAAGCGCTGGTTGTAATACGTTCCCTTGTAATTAAATAATAAAGCAAAAACTTTTATTTGTTGATTTCTCATTGAACTATATATAATATATAATATATATGAGGACAAAGAGGGTTAGAATGAACCCGACAGAACGAGGTACAAATAAGAATGAAAGAACAAAAATCAGCCAAAAATGTGGTAGTATATTTCGCTGGAGTTTGAACGCTCATCTCTTCGTCTGCTTTAATGAATCAATCTCAGCGCAATATACTAACCACATTTATTTGTCCTGAGTTTTTGTTTCTTTCATTCGCTTATTTTCCTCATATATATATATCTTCACATATATATATATACTATAATATATCTAATCATTAAATTCATTCAAAATTAACTCAAGGTGCTTAGTAGGACTACTTATCTATCTATCTATCTATAGATAATTTATCTTATCTACAGATAGATAAATAGTCCGCTATCTGAGCACCTTGTGTATTTTGAATCTATGTATAAATTGAAATTTATCTATCTATAGATAGATATATAGATAAGATGTTAGAGATTGAAATAAATGGTTGGTCAGTTGTTTATTTTGTTTACAGGCTATCATAACCTTTATGGGTTATTTAAAGCGCAAATCAAGTAATTTTGATCCAACAAAGAACTCAATTGCTTAGCACTGCCGAAAAGTAAGAGATACTTAATATCAAAATTATAAAGTCATGCAATCGAGCAAGATATTGTAGTTATTTCCTATAAGTCTAACATAAACAAGGGGAACTACTTTTGACTGATAAATTATTCATTTATTGATCAACTAGGAAAAAAGAAGACGGGGTTAGGGTTAGGGTTTTCAGGTTAGTTTTAAAGGGAAAATAAATAATTTATCAGTCAAGAGTGTTCCCTTGTTTTATGTTAGGCTCATAGGAAATAACCGAAATTGCCATTCAGATATTTTTCAGATGTTTGAAGAAATGAAGAGTAATTTTATAGATATACGAGAACTGACTGAAAACTTGAAGAGAAAAATAATTGAAAAAATAAAAATATAAATTAACTTTTTAATCTGTTCTTTTCAAAGACATGCAATATAAAAATAATAAATACTTAATCTGTAAATATAGGGCAAAAAAAAAAAAAAAATTTACACATACCACACACCAACTCACAAACTCACACACACACACAACACGACACCACTTCTATATACACTTTATGTACACATAATCAGAACACATTCCGCACTATTATTATAAACTGATGTACTCAAACTATTATCCTCATCTTGATTGTTATTATATCACAATGATTTGGCCCTTTGATTTGGTTTCTTTGTTTAATGCCATATGGACCATATGAACTTTAGCACCCCTATTGAAATCCGTTTCTAAGGACATTTTTTCATTTACACTGTCAGATACGATTTTTAGGTTTTTTTCTTTTCAAATTATAACCTAACCCTAAAAACAACGGATTTGACTGTAAATGAAAAAAATGTCTTATGAACTGAGATCGCAAGGGGTGCCTAAAGGGGTCCACATTTTTTGATGCTACATTTGCTAAGTGTGTTTTAGAATGTTTTTAAAATATTTATCATTATTTCTCAGAATCATTTGCTTAGTTTTTAAAAAACTTTTTTTCTCTTCTTTTTTTTTCTCTTCTCTTTTTTTTCTTTTTTTAATTATATTTAACAAATTCTTGTTAAGAACATTTGCATGGTCATATTCTAAAACAATTTCCTTTTCTGATAACAAAGTTATAAAATCTCATTGTATAAAAAACCAAAGTTTTTTTCAGAAAGGAAAAAAATTTTTTTGTTTAGGAATGTTTTTAAAATATTTATCATTATTTCTCATAATCATTTGGTTAGTTTTTAAAACTTGTCTCTTTTTTTTTTGTTTTTTCGTTCTCAGTCAGATGGCTCGTCACAACCAACAACTGTTCAAACCAGTTGATGAGAATGGAACAGTTCAGGTTTTAGCGGATTTGATACGGCAAACATTACCAGATTTGGATGCCGAGGAAAGTAGTTTTTCTTTTTTTGGACATCTTGACCTTTAGACACCCCTTGTGCGATCTTGTTTCATAAGTACATTTTTTTTCATTTACACCGTCAACATCGGTTTGTTGGTTAAGGGGTTAGGGTTAGGGGTTAGTTTTATAATTAAAAAAAAAAACTCTAAAAATCATCTCTTCACAAACAACCGGAAGTTGATGGTGTAAATGAAAAAAAAATGTCCTATGAAATGAGATCGCAAAAGGGGTGCCTAAAGGTCATATGGTCCACCGTATCAATCTTCATGGGCCATTAAATGCCAGACTATCTTGTAGAAGAACAGTAAATAGTACTATTTACCCATACCTGGGAAATGATTGAGGGGATTCATACCTTTCAAGGGTATTAATCCGAAAGGTAACATAATTGTGCAATTGGGTCAAACTCACTTACAACGATGACGCAGTTCAGCACATTAGCTTGCTACACACAGGGATTCCCAATCCGATTTAGCTTTGTTTAAACTTGGAGGGTATGAAGACCAAAATGTAACAATCAAGATGAAGACACGAGACCAAGTACATCAGTGTATAATAATGACAATAATTCTTCATTTCAGAAAATCAGACAAAAATTACCCCCACATTATTGGTGAATATTCTAGTCGCAGACAAGCATCTCTTACTTAGAAGAGAAGATGGTGCAACACAATCTTCTACTTCCATTTGAACATGTGTGGTAAAAAAAGTAAAGTAGGCAGAGTGGCCTATCGTCGTATCAGAGCCGGACAGCGAGGGGGGTCTAACCCCTTTTCACTAGCGCTAAGACCAGGTAGATTGTTTTTTGGCATCTGAGGTGGAAATGCACACCTACCATCAGCTCCCCATTTTATTGCAAGCAGATGCACTAAGTTGGGAAAGGGCCAGTATTGAAACCAGAACCTTGTGATTCCTAGGTGGATGCTCAACCAACTGAGCTAAATGGCCCATAAAATAGTATGTGCATTTTAGCTCACTCAGTAGAGGGCATTCGCCTCTGAATCACAAGGTTCTGAGTTCGATACCGCCTCGCCAACTCAACGTAATAAATAGCAATGGATTGGATCTGTGCAGTAAAGTGGGGAGCTGATGGTAGGTGTGGTGCTCCACCTCAAAAATTCTCCCTGGTCTAGTGAAAAGGTGATAGAATCTTTGCTGTCCAGCTGATATCAACAATAGGCCACTCCGCCGACTTTTGCAGTACAACACAATTCCAGATATGTAACTTTCCATATCCAAAATATCAGCAGTTTCAAATTCCAGATCTAAATAGTTTGACTCCAGATGTAAATAGTCTGACACCAAGATATAATTCCATGTAAGAGATATTATTATTCCTCTTATGAGTTTCCATCAAATCCATCCAAGGAATCTGGATGTATTCTGTCAATAACATCAACAATGTCCATCCGATTGATCTGCAAGATAAAATAAATCAATCAATATCAAAAATCCAAATACCCTAGGGGCTAAGGTAAAATAACACATCAATACCCAGGCTAAGGTAGCTTTAGTAAATAACACTAAAATATTACATATTAAAATTAAAAATAACAAAATCAATACCCAGGTAAGGTAAGCTTTAGTAAATAACACTAAAATATCACATATTAAATTAAAAATAACAAAATCAATACCCCAGGCTAAGGTAAGCTTAGTAAATAACACTAAATATCACATATTAAAATTAAAAATAACAAAATCAATACCGCAGGCTGAGATAAAAATAACAAATCAATACCTAGGCTAAGATAAAAATACAAATCAATACCCTAGGGCTGAAGTAAAAATAACAGAATCAATACCAAGGCTAAGGTAAAAATAACAAAATCAATACCTAGGGGCTGAAGTAAAAATAACAGAATCAATACCCAAGCTAAGGTAAAAAAATACAAAATCAATACCTAGGCCAAGGTAGAAATAACAAAAATCATACCCTAGGTCAAGGTAGAAAATACAAAATCAATACCCTAGGGCCAAGGTAGAAAATAACAAAATCAATACCAAGGCTAAGATAAGCTTAGTAAATTAACACTAAAATATAACATTTTAAAATTAAAAATAACAAAATCAAATACCCTAGGGCTGAAGTAAAAATAACAAAATCAATACCCAAGCTAAGGTAAGCTTAGTAAATAACACTAAAATATAACATTTTAAAATTAAAAATAACAAATCAATACCCTAGGGCTGAAGTAAAAAATAACAAAATCAATACCAGCCAAGCTAAAGGTAAGCTTAGTAAATAACACTAAAAAATATAACATTTTTAAATTAAAAAATAACAAAATCAATACCCTAGGGCTAAGGTAAAAAAGAACAAAATCAATACCCTAGGTACGCTTAGTAAATAACATAAAATATTACATATTAAAATTAAAAATAACAAAATCAATACGCAGGCTGAAGATAAAAATAACAAAATCAATACCCCTAGGGCTGAAGTAAAAATAACAGAATCAATACCAAGGCTAAGGTAAAAATAACAAATCAATACCCTAGGCTAAGGTAAAAAATAACAAAATCAATACCCCAGGCTAAGATAAAATAATAAAATTAATACCTTAGGTAAGGTAAAAAAATAACAAATCAATACCCCAGGCTAATATAAAAATAACAAAATCAATAACCTTAGGGCTAAGGTAAAAAATAAAACCCAATACCTAGGGTTAAGGTAAAATAACAAAATCAATACCCTAGGGCTAACGGTAAAAAAATAACAAACAATACCCTAGGGCTAAGGTAAAAATAACAAAATCAATACTCTAGGGCTAAAGTAAGCTTAGTAAATATCACTAAAACATAACATATTAAAATTAAAAATAACAATCAATACCGCAAGTTCAAGGTAAGCTTAGTAAATATTGTTAAAACATTACATATTCAAATTATGAAATAACAAAATCAAATCAACTGACCTTATTTGTAGTTTTCTGATCTGTAAGTTCTTTATGCCGGAAATGCATCATAAAGTTTTCTTTTGACAGGTTTCTTGATTTTCGTCCGAGGAGATTTAGTAAGTGATTTCTTGGTACTAGATCCTTTTGTTTCTTTTTTAGAGGACAGATTCGGGTTATCAATATTGATAAAAGTTCTTTTTCCTGACTAAAAGATGGATTGGTACGTTTAAGTCCAGAAAGATCCTTTCTTTGCTTTCTAACGTCGGGCGGTCACAATATAACCAATGATGTCACTCAAGTTTGAAGAAGGCTTATTGTCACTTGTACAATTCCTGCAAGGCAGGTGCCGATTTGTCAGGTGTTTCAACCAACTGGCCTTCTTTTTTATCTCCCATCAGGATTTTGTAACATTTTGCTGGAGATGATGCACTCACGTCACAAAAAAGTGTTGTCCTGTCGTTGCTTTGGACGGTGATGCGTCAACTACTGGATCGTCTTGGTACAGCATTCACTTTGACTGTAGCACAACGGTTGAGAGAATACTGATCGCTAGGTACTCATTGTCTTTAATTGGAGTATCAGTAGTCGTTGGGTCATCATTGCAGGGACTCCTTTCACTGACCTCCTCCTTGCTAACAGTTGAAGGGGGGTCACTAATACAGTTGGGTGATTTTTGATCAGGTTTATCCACAAACGTCTCTTCTTTTGGTGACGGCAGTTTTAAATTGGGAGATGACGTCTTCTCAATAATAACAGTTGATGTTTTGAGATCTGTTATTACTTGAGGTGATGAAGAGGATGCTGTGATTCGTTTGGACTCTCTTCACTCTCAGTTTTAACCATTTTCAAAAAGTCTTCTATTTTGCCCAGGCTCGGCAATAATAAAGAATCTGTTCCTCGCCATCCTGGACATTGCTAGGAACTTGCTTGCTCTCATTTGTTTGGAGTTGGACAGCCGTTATTTGGATGAGCGTTCGATTCAGATCACATTGCAATTTTTCAGTTGTTTACAAGTTGATTGTCAAAGTTATTTTTTGAGCAGGTTTTTTTGCTTTCTTGCTCTGTCCCCTCCTGGGGGACAGTATATTTGGCTTATTTCTACCTGGAATATTTCTTCATGCATTTCAGGATGTGATCGGTGGATTTTGTTGTACAATAAACTGGATAGATGATCACTGACCTGTTTAGATGTTAGTGTGTAACTCACTAACTGTGTGCACTTGGGGACTTTTCAGTGTTAGGACAATTTCTTCGGTGCCAGGTTTCATTTCAATTGTCCAAGATTTATCAAGTGGAACTGCCAATGTTACCATTTCATCAGAGTTAAGCTGCGATTCTGAAACACAACAAACAAAAATCCTATATTTATTACTGTCGTAAGTTAGGTAAAACTGAATACTTCAGTTCTATGTTAAAGTTTAAAGTAAGACAATCCCCAAAAATTGGCAGAGTTGTGTCGATTTTAAACTCAAAAATTTTGGAGGGGGGTGTGCAAAAAATAACAACGCTTTTATAATCTATTTTGCTTATTTTCTATAAGTCTAACATAAACAAAGGGGAACCACTCTTGACTAATAAATTATTTATTTATTTTCTTATTAAACTAACCCTAAACCTAACCCCGTCTTCTTTTTTCCTAGTAGATCAATAAATGAATTATCAGTCAAGAGTGGTTCCTTTGTTTATGTTGGAGTTATAGGAAATAACCAAAGTTTCTGAACTCAAATTCTATAACTTACAGAGTTATCAAGATTGTATATGGAGAATCAAGGTATTCAAGTCTCTGTTTGGAGCAATATTTTGATTTTTGGTTTTGATGGCATCACCTTCTTTGGATCTTTCTTGGGTCGGCCACGGGGTTTCTTTGGCTTGGCAGCTTTTCTCTGAGACTTCTGCTGAGATTCAGAACCTTTCTCAAGTGTCCATTGACAGAATGGTTTTATCTGCAATCCAAGGCGGCTGAACAGTTGGATAGACAAAATTAGACACACCCTCTACTAGGGTGTGAGTCTGTAGGTTCTGTAGGGGCATATTGGAAGGAGGAAAGAGGAGGAGTGGCCCAATGATATACATCACAGGATATTTGGTCACGGGTGCTGTTAAATCAGGCTGAATGACTCGACTTACCACCGAGTTAGATTCAGAGATGGATGCTGAGAATATTTTGTTTGTTGATCTTTGTTGTTCTGAAGATAACAGAGGTTGTTTGAACCAATAAATAAGAGTTTTCATTTGCTTGTAACACTGGCGGATCCTGCACGGTTGGTGCTGCAGCTGCTGCTGTTGGGTTGTTCAACAAAGAGGCACTGGTGATAGCAGGAATGTCTTTGACAGGTAATTCTGTTGGAACGGTCACGGGAGCAAGTTCCTATGTTTTGTAAGGGTACTTCTGGAAGAACTATCTGCTGTATTTGTGGTCGATATTTTTGACGGTGTTTTATCAACAGGGGAACAAATGTTTGATGAAATAGGAACGAGGACATTCGATGAGGTAGTCGTAGTTTTCAGTAGTTGATTGTGAAGTCAAAAGGGTGATATTAGAATGAGTGTCGCTCGTGAGAGTTGTAGTAATAGTTGTGACGGTTGACTGTGTGTATTCGGATGGCATGACATTAGCTTGAAGGGATGGTACAGGAGTGAATGAAGAAAAGAGAAGCAGGAGATTAGGTGATATTGGAGCAGGATTTTTGTTTGGGGTTTTTAAAACTGGTGTCGGTATCAGCTTCTGCTTTTCCCCTTGGAAAATACCTTTGTACGTCTACTGCAAGAACTGGGGTGCTTTGGCACCAAAACCTCTTTGGCTTCAAAACTTGTCTGATCTGTTTTGAATTGTCTAATGAGTTAATGTTCTCAGACGTCTGAAGATCTTTAACAACCGATTCCGATGCTAAAAGCATCTTGTCTTCGGAGTTTTGTTCTTTGCTCTTCTAAAGTTGTACTAAATTCTTTGTGCGATAGTCATCACCGGATTGATTAGATGAAGGTTGTTCTGTGGAAGTTTCACTCAAGCACAGTTTGTCAACTACTTGCAGGAATGTCGTTGGGGTTTATCTAAAGAGCTCATCTCACGGTGGTTTGCTTTAAAAATAAAAAGAAGTAAAATAAATAATGTTAAAAAGAAATAAGCATAAAATGAAAATAAATAACATATTACATTTCGGCTTTCTTTCAGTTGTTTCTTGTATTATCATAAATCAGTGAATGGAAGTAAAATATGGAAAAAATCTGACATTATGTACAAAATAGAAAAAAAGAAAAACATTCCAAAAAAAGATGAATTTATTTTAGATAGTGAAGTCGACATTAAAATGTTTGGTTTTTATCAACATCAGCACATTAGGTGGAAAAAGTGTTGTTTGAACAGTGTTGGATGTTTTTTCAAAATAACTACAGTATGTACAAAATTCATAAGCTACCTATGAATTATGTAACAATATATCTTATTAATATCTAACATGTGCATAATATTAGTATTTAATGTCAGTCAATATAGCAATGTAACACAACTATTAGTCTTTCATAATCAGAAAATGTTTTTGAACTTACTAATTGTCTTGAGGTCAGATTTAGAAAGGTCATCTTCAGAGGTCACCAGTTTGATTTCTTTGTTCTGAGCTGACTGTGAACAGGAATCTAGTCCTTCAAATTCTACACCATCTAAGACTTGTTCTGAGCAATCCTCATCAGAAGGATTATCTTTCTCCTCAGAAACTGTAAAGAAGTTAAAAAAAAAAAAAAGAAGAAGAGATTGTACAGGTATCGTTGTTTGAGAGGAAGTAATAGTAATAATGATAATGAAAAAAAGTAAAGTCAGCAGGGTGGCTTAATGTCGATATCAGCCAGACAGTGAGGGAGCCTATCCTTTTCACTAGCACTAGACCAGGAGATGCATTTTAGCCGTCTAAGTTGGAGCACCATACTTACCATCAGCTCCTCACTTTATTGCACAGATCACTGTGCTACTCATGTGTTGAGTTGGTGAAATTTTTATAAAGGTGTAGATTATGTTAAAGTTAGACAATCCCCAAAATCTTAGCTTCCAATTCCAAAATTGGCTGAGTTATGTCAATTTTTAGCTCTCCAAATTTGTGTGGGTTCAATGAAAATAGCGACTTTTTCTAATCTATTTTGTCTGTAAAATGAGTTCTAGAGTTTCTCTACTCCTACAAATTGATTTATAAAAGCATTTTGGCCCAAGAATTAAAAAAATGCTACCAAAAAATCTTAAAGTCAATCAATTTTAAGTTATGAATGATTCTGATTTTTTAATAGCAATCAATATCCTGAAGTGGCACTGCATCTATGACAAAAAAAAATTTCTATTATTATTTCACATTATTTGTACCAAAAAGATAGTTTAGTTTTTGCTCAGAACAACATCAGTTAAAATCATTAATAACTTAAAATTGGGGTTAACTTTAAGACTTTTTTGAGAGCATTTTTTGGATTTGACACCCACCCAATTTGAGAGCCTAAAAACCAACATAACTCCCAATTTTGAAATTGGAAGTTCGAATTTTGGGGATTGTCTAACTTTAATATAGTCCACACCTGTACAAAAATTTCAGAAAAAATTGAAGGGGGTGGGTAACATGGCCTGGATGATTTGACATGGAATTACCCAAGATGAAACTGATATTTAAACTCTTAACATCCTATACCACCTCATTCCACCTGGCCAGAAGTCACATTCATTTTCCTAATCTACCCCAACAATAGCCTTTGTTTAAATGTAATATAAACAATATTTAGAAGTCTTTAATTCAAGGGAAATAACAGTGTAAGTTTTAATGAAAAGGCCATTTTTAGCCATTTTTTGATAAATGGTTATAGGTATTGGGCTCTGGACTTAGAAAATTCTCAACAGGATGTTAAAGAGTTTTAATGAAAGAAAGAATAAATGAAGATAAATGAATCAGCAGCTGGAACAAGTAGACAAAGAAAGCAAGTAAAAACTCTTATCATCCTATCTCCTACTCTGTCTCTCTATCGCAATTATACAAGGTGTGTCAAAAAGTATCGATATTTTTGTACTTTTTGACACACCTTGTATTCTGAAGAAAAAACAACAACATTCGATTCATTAATTTTTTTTCAGAATACAAGGTGTGTCAAAAAATTACCAAGTTTAAAGATAAGAAATGAAAGAATGAATGGAACGTTATTTTTTTTTCAGAATACAAGGTGTGTCATAAAAGTGCTGAGTTTAAAGCTGTATTTACCGAGATAGGAAATAAAGAATGAATGGAATGGTTTTTTTTTTTTTTCAGAATACAAAGTGTGTCAAAAAGTACAAAAAAGTCTTTTTTTGACACACCTTGTATACCTGAGTAAGGGGTAAATAACATTATGATTAAAAGTATCATAGAAAAAACTTTGACAATAATAGGTAGGTTTCCCAGGCGAAAAAGATGACTTTTAGTTTCCAAAAGGGGTGGTCATTATTTTTTTTTTGCGGTAAAATGTATAAAATCATGAGAAACATTCTGTAACTTTTCCGGGTTTTATCTTTCTTATTTATTAATAATCTTATTCTATTCCACAAATAGATGCTAAATTTAGCTCACTTCGTACAACGAAGTAGCCAATCAGAATACATCTTTCATTGACTGCTGATAAATTAACCACTCACGATACCGTAGTGTGAGTTGTAAATCAACATAGCTGCCTCCAGCAAAATGTAAACAAAAAAATTTTAAACGTTTTTATTTGCATCTTTCCGTCTTAAAAGTGCCAAGTTAATTCTTTTTCAGAGAATACATGGATGCAACTTTCTAGAATATGTTCAAAATGGAAATTTTTACAAGGTCCCCGAACAAAAATTGCGAAAAATTCTGCGGCATCAAACTTTTTTGTTACCTAAAAAATCGGCTGCTAATGTCTGCTATTGTTTTTTTTTTTTAAAAACGAATTAAAATTATTAAATCGATTATTTAAGGTCAACACTTTTGTCTAAATCGATAAGTAGTAACATAATGACATCAAGATAAAAGCAAAATAATATTACATATTCAATTAATTTTTAATAAATTTAAAAGTTTTTTTTTGTCAATTTAGATCGCGTTAGTGTATCTGTTCGAAAAATTTGGTAAACATTAAACAGGAAAAACAAAGGAATAACTATCTCTATATGCATGGACTTAAATTATTAATAAGAAACAAAATGAAAAAAAAACCATGTATGCAGGTTTTACTTTTAATATATTTTTACTTGTTAAAAAATGTTTATTTATTTTGCTATTTATTATTTAATGAATAAGCAAATGCTTTTTTTTAAAGTTTAATATTGTTGTAAAAATGTACCAGTTTTATTTCTTTGTGTTCATTTTGGAAACTATATTTTCTTTCATTTTGTTTCTTATTTAAAATTTAAATTCATGATTTAGAGATAGTTATTCCTTTCGTTTTTCTTGTTTAATATTTACCAAATTTTTCGAAACAGATATCTCTTGCTAGTTGTTAGTAAATATTAAAATAAATAAAGTAGACTGTTAATTCAGGGGAGTAAATTTTCTGTTTTAATTTTGACGACAATCTGCAAGTTTAACCAAAAATGTCTTAAAAAAAAAAAACAAAAAAAACTTTTTTTTTAACAAATATTCTCAACTTTGAAGCAGACTATCGGTATAAAGTCCATGTATACTAAATTATGCAGAATTTAATTTTGGGTAAAATGTGCTAAACTACATGTTTGTATGTTTAGTGGTTTGGGTGCTACTAGGACAAGTCCTCATGTTTTATTTGAATGATTGTTAGGTAAACTCCAAAATAGATTATGATCAGTTTACACCATATTGAAGGATGAAACGTAAATATATTTGAACTTTTTTTTTTCAATCTCGCAAAAAAGAATAACGAACCTAAAGAGTTGTTACAAAGAAAAACTTGTTAATTCAAAGATCAAATTATCTGGTTGGGGAAAAATTACTCATCATTCTCGTGAAAAATAAATAAAAGCAGTCCGTTTATTTACCAACACGGTCAGTTTCTTATTGATATATTTTTTAGCAGAAGTCTGTATTCATGGTTCTTTTACTAAAAAAAGCTTTAGTATTGAGACTTAAAATCTTGATATAATTATTCAGATTATTTATAGAAAAAAAAGTTAAAAATCGTTTTTGCTGGTTCATTTTTTTCATAAAATAAAATAGGGGGGAGTAGAAACTCGTAAAAAAATATTTCCCCTAATATATTTTAGAAAAAGACTATTTCAGACACCTTTTTATTCTAAAGGTAAGTTTATGGAAATTTTTCGTGAAAATCGTACCATTTATTTATTTTTCATAGAATTAAAAAAAACACCTTTAGTTATAACTTGGTTTTGGCTACGTTAAATTTCAATTTGATTTAACGGTGCAAAATGTAAACATTGTTTTTCGTTTAATAATTTTCATTATTTTGTAAGCCGAAAATTAAAAAAAAAAAAAAATCATTAGGAGTTTGTTTAATGCTTCTTCTTTTCGGGTGAATAAAAAAATTTCAAGATAATATTAATCTTTATGCGAGTTTTATAATGTTAAATATAGTGGGAGGTAAATTTCATGGGGAAAATTGATGGTACCCACGGAAAACTTCAATATAGGCAACATTTACACTTGGGAAAAAAAAAGTAGATGATTCAGGGAATCTAATGGCATTCATTTGGCTGCATTTTTTTTCCACCCTCAAAATTTGTTCACAAAATCAAAATCTACAGCCATATGACCTTTGGGGCCCGTAGCCTATAAAACTTACCAGAAGCAAATAAATTCTTCAGAAATCATCAAGGAACAGGAATTCCAGCAGAACTTGTTTGATGAATGACCTCATCAATATCACTTTTGGTCATATGAAAATCCTGAAGAAGGAAAACAATTTTATTAAACACTTAGAAAGAGAAGAAATGAAAAAGCTGTAAAAACAAAAAAAACAATGTGTATTATAAAACAAAGAGAAGAGGGTTAAACTTGCAAATCTCATTAAAATTAAAATGGAAACTTTTTGGTGGTGATCCATGAAACAATTTAACTACAAAGTGTATGAATTAAAACTTTTTGGCGATTGGGTTTAGGGGTTAAAGTTGTTTTTAATTATGTATTTGCTTAAAAAACAACAAAAACCCCAAATTACTATTACATTTAATGTTGAAAAATAATTGTTTATTTTTTTTTGAAACTAAGTTATAATAGAAATTATAGCATTGCAAAAACTAACACTGAGACTAATGTGTCTACCGTTGGATTCAATAATTAATTTCCAATGGTTAATTAAATATATAGTAAATTTTGGGTTTTTTTTTTAAAAGTTTTTTTAAGCAATACGTAATTATAAAACAACCTTAATCCCCAAACCCCTAAACCTTAACAATTCGCAAAAAAGTTCCTTCATACACTGTAGTTAAACTGTCATGAATCACCACCAAATAAGTTTCCTGTTTTAATTTTGACAATGATCTGCAAGTTTAACCGAAGAAGAGATAGAAACCAGTAAAAAGTAAAAAAAAAGATTCTCACCGGCGTGGTGAATAAGAATTTCATGGGGCAGGATACACGCTCTTCATTTAAAAGGTGGAACATTGCAATTGAGAGAAACGGTGACTATGTGGAGAAGTAGGGATGTGATCCAAATAAGGACCAGCTTCATTTTTGATGTATGATACATGTTCTGTATTGGTAAATTATACCTGTCCTAAAAAATGGGCTATACTTTTTTTTAACTCACAATCGTATAAACCATAGAAATAAGTATAAATAATGGGTGGGGAAACACAGTAAGAAAGGACGATAAGTAATGGGAAAGGGATATAAATAGGAGGATTTTTTTTAATGGGGGCAGAAGTATAAATCAGAAAAAAGGAGAATAACTAAATTTTTTCATTGTTTGTTTATCTTGTTTTACAGCATATCAAACCCCTTTTGGGTTATCTTATCAGATTATTAGAGATCATAAAAAATTTAATTTGGGTTATTTCCTATAATTCCAACATAAACAAAGGGGAACCACTCTTGACTGATAAATTATTCATTTATTTATTGATCTACTAGGTAAAAAATGGGTTTAGGATTAGGGTTAGGGTTAGGGTTAGTTTAATGGGAAAATAAATTATCAGTCAAGAGTGGTTCCCCTTTGATCATGTTAGACTTATAGGAATACCAAATTATGATTATTAATAATCAAGAAGAGAAGATTATAAGGAAGAAATATAATTATTTATAATGAAGAGAAACTATTTCATTATTTTTAAAATTTCATTTTACTCACAGTCAGCATAATTTCATCCATTAATTTATCACAATTCTACTTTTGTCCATCTTCAATATTTTTTATTTTCACTGCTTCTTGCTGTCACTTCATTCTTTTTGCTTCACCATATAACTTTCGATTGATAGTTTTAGCAAGAACTTCTGGGAGGCTCGTTTCAGTAATGACTTTCTCACAAAAGTCAAAAGAAAAAAAAAGAAAAAGAAAACAAAAATAACAAAAACATGTAAATAAAATTCCATATTCCAATATTGGAATTCCACAAAAAATGTATAATTTCTGTTTAGGGGTAATTCCATGTCAAATCATCCAGGCCATGTCACCTACCCATTCAATTTTTTCTGAAATTTTGTCTAGATGTTAATTATGTTAAAGTTAGACAATCCCAAAAAATTTGAGCTTTCAATTCCAAAAATTGGCCGAGTTAATGTCGATTTTTATCTCTCCAAATTGGCGGCGTTCATGAAAATAAGCTACTTTTTCTAATCTTTATTTTTGTCTGTAAAATGAGTTCTAGAGTTTCTCTAGCTCTACAAATTGATTTTATAAAAGCATTTTGGCCAAGGAATTAAAAAATGCTAATAAAAAAAGTCTTAATTTAACCAATTTTAAGTTATTGCTCATTTTCTGATTTTTTTTCATAGCAAGATCAATTCCTGATAATGACAAAAAAATTTTCTATTATCATTTCACATATATTGAACATTATTTGTCGAAGTAATCCGAGGCTTGCACTTAAAGCTGTCAGAAAAACTTACAAAGAGTAACATAATAAGATATCTTTTTCCTCAGTATATTACATATCATTACATTCATTTGCTAAGAAGTGCACAGCTTGGATCTGTGCGGTAAAATGGGCAGCTGATGGTAGGTGTGGTGCTTTCACCTCAGGTACAAAAACAATCTTCCTGGTCTAGCACTAGTGAAAAGGGGGTAGACTTTCTCACTGTCTGACTGATACCGACAATGATGACCCTAATTTACTTAATAATTATAGTTAATAATATTAATTATTCTTTAATTATTATAATTCTTTTAATTAAGTTATAATAATTTTACTTAATTATTGGTAAGGCTGGAAGTGTCAGAATTTAAAAGAAAAATCTTACTTACCGGAATTGGATCTTTTAGATGAGAACTATCTTGGCTGTTTCCACTTTCAGAACGCACTTGGGAAGGTCCTGGCACTATAATATCAACATAAACGCTTCTCAGGGGGACACCTGCAAAAAGTTAGAAAAAAAAATATAACTTAATAATAATATAACTCGTCAACGGTTTCCCACGAAAAAATTCAAGAAATGATCTAGAAGTGTTTTTATAATTCCTTTAGTTATCATTTTCTCTGAATGTTTGAGATGAGGCTTGATGATTAGTATTATTTGCATTATTCGGACTATTGTCCCTCATCTTCATTGTTATATATACAATGTTTCGGCCGATGTGCCCTCCGGCCTTCTTTCAGGTATTTTCTTGTCGAAAAGAAGGTTCCCGAGTCCAACAAGACTACCTGAAGAAGGCCGGAGGGCAACATCGGCTGAAACGTTGTACAGATAACAATGAAGATGAGGACAATAGTCCGAATAATGCAGATAATACTAATCCTTTAGTTATTTTACGTCACATTCTCCATGATTTATTTTTTATTTAAACCTCAATTATCAATAAAATTGATTTACCTTATTAATACTGTTGACCATATCTACATCCAGATATTTACCATGTACCCACGTGTACAGGTTAGGCAAAGGCCCTATTAAATGTGGGACCACCCACAAGCCGTGACATGGGTGGCTGGTGCAAAAAATGTGTTGATCCTGTCGTCATCCAACCTCAAGGGGGTTGCCTCAGTAACTGGGGCAATAAACCCAGCCCTACCCTTTAAATCAAGGGGGCAGATGTTGCTGGGGTGATGCGCCCTGGGATCAACAATGTTAGCTTGTAAGGTCCAGCAGCCAAACACCGGACCCCCAGGTCGAAACCAGTGTTAGAGATGTTTAGACATATTTACATACCAATAACATGCAATTGTTCTAATATATTCAACAAAATAGTGGTTTACAGTGTGAACGGGAAAGGTTAATTTGCATATCTTCAAAAATTTTATTTTAATAAATATGTTCTTATTATTATTGATTTCTAATTGTTTGGTTTAATCTGAATGAATATTAGCAAAAATCTCGGGATAAATCTTAAAAGAAATCATTAACAAGAAGAAATAACTAATTTTTTTTCTTTAGACCACACACCTCCAACTCGATAGAATCTGAAATCTTGCATATGTCTTAACAGAATGATAACTGAAATAACAAAATTATTTCACAACTAATAGAAAAAAAAGACAAGACTTTACCGTTTTCTCTTTAGACTTAGCATTATCAGCGTCAGACTGTTTCACAGGGGTGAAAGATTCTGGAAATGATGTGTTTTTATCCCTTGTGGGTGTATTCAGTGTTTTCCAATGTTGACTGTTTCTCTTGCCAGGACTTTCGTATGGGTTCGGCAGATTCTTCACTGGAGTTTATAGACACTGGGAAAAACTCTTTGAGAAATTCCCGATGAAATTTCCAACAAGAGAGACGGCGGGGAAGGATGACAAGATAATGATGCTGCTTCACTGCTGCTGATTAGATTCCTTTCAAAAGTGAAAATCTGTCGACTGATCATTTTCTTGGTTTGAGTCATTGTGACTTTCCACTCGTAGTTCATCCGAAGAAATGGATGTTACCTCCATAGGAGATTGTAGTGTGTTTGTGTTTGGGTGAAAGTTGCATGTCTGAATTTGATTTTATTCTGGAATTGGTAAAGATTTTGATGGTGTGGCAACTGGCATTCCTGTACTAGTGTGTAACTATTGTCCTCTACAGGAGTTTGTGACAACCCGGTTTATCCGATGACATAGCTGGCTGAGAAGAACTCGTTTACAAGTGGAAGTCTGACTGTGTTCCAACTGAGTGATAAACCGGGTGAGTTTCAGTTGGTGGGATGGTGCGTCACACCCAAGAAACAGATACTTTTGATGGAGAGATACAGATACAGATATACCTTCTTGGGGTACTGTGTTTACCCCGGGTTCAACAGTAACAATTTGGGAGTGCTCTGAAGATGATAACTGACTGACTGAAGTGGAGACCACCATGCAGTTGTATTTTCGGAGTCAGGCTGTTTTTTAAGGTGTCTTTTGAAATTGGAAACAGCAGGTGGATGATCAACTTTTCGTTGGAGTAGGACAACTGGGCATTTGTCTTGGGAGAGGAGACGTTTTAGAAAATGATCTGTTTGAGGAAGATTGATTTTGTCAGCTGAAAAAATTAAACAAGAATGTGTATGACACCAAATGTAGAATTTTTGGACCATATGATCTTTAGGCACCCCTTTTTTGATCTTTGATTAAGAAGGACATGTTTTTCATTTACACCGTCAATATTCAGTTGTTTTAACAGACGATTTTTAGATCTTTTTTAAAATTATAAAACTAACCCCTAACCCTAAAAACAACCGGATATTGACAGTGTAAATGAAAACATGTCTTTTCTTAATCAGATCAAAAAGGTGTGCCTAAAGGTAATATTCCAGAATTTTTACAAATCAATAAAAGAATGCTTCATATATTTTTAGCAAATATGTAATTCTGTAATCTGGGACTCTTTTAGTGATGACTAATTTATAATAATGATTTTCCTTTTATTCTATTTTATTTCAAATATAATATTAAATTAATTTTTAAAAATAAATTTAATACCAGTAATAAATCTAACACTAGTTTAAAAATAACTAGACAACCTAGAATATAATATTTATATTTAACTTATATAGAATGAGGTTTTGAGAAATCAATTATTAAGGAAAAAATTGTGGACCATATGACCTTAGTCACCCCTTTTGTG
>CM042154.1:97441573-97621597 GCA_023376005.1 Doryteuthis pealeii
GGTGATTCTTTCCAAAGAGTTTTCCCCTGTCTATAAAACTCCAGTGATAGGAATCTTGCCGAACCCATACGAAGTCCGGGCCAAGGATTAAATAACCAAAAAGGTTTTCAAAAACATTGGGGAAAACCCCCACTGACATACACCCACAAGGATTAAAAACACATCATTTCCAGAATCTTTCACTCCTGTGAAACAGTTCTGACGCTGATTAATGCTAATCTTAAAAGAAAACGGTAAAGTCTTTTTTGTCTTTTTTTTCTATTAGTTGTGAAATAATTTTGTATATTTCAGTTATCATTCTGTTTAAGACCTATGCAATGATTTCAGATTCTATCGAGTTGTCAGAGGTGTGTGGTCTAAAAAAAAAATTAGTTATTTCTTTCTTGTTAATGGATTTCTTTTAAGATTATCCCCGAATTTTGCTAATATTCATTCAGATAAAAACCAAACAATTGAAATCAATAAATTAATAAAGAACATATTTATTAAAATAAAATTTTTGAAGATATGCAATTAACCTTCCCGTTTCACACTGTAACCACTATTTTTGTTGAAGTTATTATAGATACAATGCATGTTATTGCGTATTGTAAATATTTCTAACCATCTCTAACAACTGGTTTTTCGACCTGGGGTTCCCGGTGGCTTTGGCTGTGGACCTTACAAGCTAACATTGTGATCCCAGGGCGGCATCACCCGGCAGGCAACATCTGCCCCCTGATTAAAGGGGTTTTAAGGGCTGGGTTTATTGACCCAGTTACTGAGGCAACCCCCTTGAGGCTTGGATGCCGACAGGATCAACACATTTTTTGCCACCAGCCACCCCATGTCACGGCTTGTGGTGGTCTCCACATTAAATAGGGCCTTGTGCCTTAACTTGTACACGTGGGGAGTCGGTTACATTGGTAAATATCTTGGTATGGTAGATTTCGTGTCAACAGTATTAATAAGGTAAATCAATTTTATTGATAATGAGGTTTAAATAAAAAAATAAAATCATGGGAGAATGTGACGTAAATAACTTAAAGGATTAGTATTATTGCATTTATTCGGACTATTGTCCTCATCTTTTCATTGTTATCTGGTTACAACGTTTCAGACCGATTGTGCCCGTGTCCGGCCTTCTTCAGTTAGTTACTTGTTGGATTCGGGAAACCTTCTTTTGTCGACAAGAAATACTCTGAAGAATTGGCCGGAGGGCACATCGGCCGAAACCATTGTATATATAACAATGAAGATGAGGACAATAGTTCCGAATTAATGCAAATAATACTAATCATCAAGCGCTCATCTCAAACATTTCAGAAGAAATAATGATAACATAAAGGAATTATAAAACACTTCTAGATCATTTCTTGAATTTTTTTCGCGGGAAACCCGTTGACGAGTTATATTATTATTAAGTTTATTTTTTTTTTTCTAACGTTTGCAGGTGTCCCCCTGAGAAGCGTTTGTTGATATTATAGTGCCAGGACCTTCCCAAGTGCGTTCTGAAAGTGGAAACAGCCAAGATAGTTCTCATCTAAAAGATCCAATTCCGGTAAGTAAGATTTTTCTTTTTTAAATTCTGACACTTCCAGCCCTTACCAATAATTTAAGTAAATTATTAAGTAAATATTATTATAACTAATTAAAAGAATCATTAATTAATTAAAGAATAATTAATATTATTAACTAAATTATTAAGTAAATTAGGGTTCATCTATTGTCGGTATCAGTCAGACAGGTGGGAAAAAGTCTACCCCCTTTTCACTAGTGCTAGACCAGGAAGATTGTTTTTTACCTGAGGGAAAGCAGCACACCTACCATCAGCTGCCATTTTACCGCACAGATCCAAGCTGTGCTACTTCTTAGGCAAGGATGAATGTAATGATATGTGAATATACTGAGGAAAAAGATTCTTATTATGTTACTCTTTGTAAGTTTTTCTGAAACAAGCTTTAAGTGCAAGCCTCGGCATTACTTCGATAAATAATGTTTCATATATGTGAAATGATAATTAGTAAAATTTTTTTGTCATATCAGGATATTGATCTTGCTATGAAAAAAATCAGAAAATGAGCAATAACTTAAATTGGTTAAAATTAAGGACTTTTTTATAGCATTTTTAATTCCTTTTGGCCACAAAATGCTTTTATAAATCAATTTGTAGGAGTTAGAAAACTCTAGAACTCATTTTACAGACAAAAAATAGATTAAGAAAAAGTCGCTATTTTTCATGAACCGGAAATTTGGAGAGATAAAAATCGACATAACTCGGCCAATTTTTTGGAATTGAATAAAGCCTCAAATTTTTTGGGATTGTCTAACTTTAACATAATAATATTCTAGACAAAAAATTTCAGAAAAATTGAATGGGTAGGTGACATGGCCTGGATGATTTGAAATGGAATTACCCCTAACAGAATTTATACATTTTTGTGGAATTCCAATATTGGAATATGAATTTTATTTACCATGTTTTTTTTTATTTTTTGTTTTCTTTTTCTTTTTTTTTCTTTTTAGACTTTTGTTGGAGAAAGTCATTACTGAAACGAGCCTCCCAGAAGTTCTTGCTAAAACTATCATCCGAAAGTTTATATGGTGAAGCAAAAATGAAGTGACAGCAAGAAGCCAGTTGAAAATAAAAATATTGAAGATGGGACATAAAGTAGAAATATGTGATAAATTAATGGATGAAAAATTTTTTGCTGACTGTGAGTAAATGAAATTTTAAAATAATGAAATAGTTTCTCTTCATTATAAATAATTTATATTTCTTCTTATAATCTCCTCTTCTTGATTATTAATAATAATAATTTGCGCTTATTTCCTTAAGTCTAACATGATCAAAGGGGAACCACTCTTGACTGATAATTTATTTTCCCATTAAAACTAACCCTAAACCCTAAACCCCTTAATCCTAAACCCATTTTTCTTTACCTAGTAGAATCAATAAATAAATGTGAATAATTTATCAGTCAAGAGTGCGTTCCCCTTGTTTTATTTTGGAATTATAGGAATAACCCATAATTTTATGCATCTCTAATAATCTGATAAGATAACCAAAAGGGTTGATATGCTGTAAAACAAGATAAAACAAATGAAAAAAATTTAGTTAATTTCTCCTTTTTTCTGATTATACTCTGCCCCATTTAAAAAAATCCTCCTATTTATATCCTCTCCCATTACTTATCGTCCTTTTTCTACTGTGTTTCCCCACCCCGATTATTTTATTACTTATTCTATGGTTTATACGATTTGTGAGTTTAAAAAGTATAGCCATTTTGTTTAGGACAGGTATAATACCAATACGGAACTGTATCATACATCAAAATTGAAGCTGGTCCTATTTGGATCACATCCCTACTTCTCCACATAGTCACCGTTTCTCTCAATTGCAATGTTTCACCTTTAAATGAGAGCGTGTATCCTGCCCCATGAAATTCTTATTCACCACGCGGGTGAGAATCTTTTTTTTACTTTTTTACTGGTTCTATCTCTTCTCGGTTAAACTTGCAGATCATTGTCAAAATTAAAACAGAAACTTATTTGGTGGTGATTCATGACAGTTTAACTACAGTGTATGAAGGAACTTTTTTGCGAATTGGGTTAAGGTTTAGGGGTTTGGGGATTAAGGTTGTTTTTAATTACGTATTGCTTAAAAAAATTTTTTAAAAACCCAAATTACTATATACTTAATTAACCATTGAAATTAATTATTGAATCCAACGGTAGACACATTAGTCTCAGTTGTTGGTGTTAGTATTGCAATGTATAATTTCTATTAAACTTAGTTTAAAAACAATTATTTTTCAACATTAAATGTATAGTAATTTGGGGTTTTTGTTGTTTTTTAAGCAATACATAATTAAAAACAACTTTAACCCTAACCCAATTCGCAAAAAAGTTAATTCATACACTCTAGTTAAATTGTCATGTATCACCACCAAATAAGTTTCCATTTTAATTTTAATGAAGATTTGCAAGTTTAACCCTCTTCTCTTTGTTTATAATACACATTGTTTTTTTTTTTTACAGCTTTTTCATTCTTTCTCTTTCTAATGTTTTTAATAAAATTGTTTTTCTTTCTTCAGGATTTTCATATGACCAAAAGTGATATTGATGAGGTCATTCATCAAACAAGTTCTGCTGGAATTCCTGTCCTTGATGATCTTCTGAAATTATTTGCTTCTGGTAAGTTTATAGGCTACGGCCCAAAGGTCATATGGCTGTAGATTTTTGATTTTGTGACAATTTTGAGGGTGGGAAAAAAATGCAGCCAAATGAATGCCTATAGATTCCTGAATATCATACTTTTTTCCCAAGTGTAAATGTTGCCTATATTGAAGTTTTCCGTGGGTACCATCAATTTTCCCCGTGAATTTACCTCCCACTATATTTAACATTATAAAACTCGCATAAGATTAATATTATCTTGAAATTTTTTTATTCACCCGAAAGAAGAAGCATTAAACAAACTCCTAATGATTTTTTTTAAAAATTTTCGGCTTACAAAAATAATGAAAATTATAAACGAAAAACAATGTTTACATTTTTGCACCGTTAAATCAATTGAAATTTAACGTAGCCAAAACCAAGTTATAACTAAAGGTTGTTTTTTTTAATTCTATGAAAAATAAATAAATGGTACGATTTTCACGAAAATTTCCATAATTACTTACCTTTAGAATAAAAGGTGTCTGAAATAGTCTTTTTCTAAAATATATTAGGGGAAATATTTTTTTACGAGTTCTACTCCCCCCTATTTTATTTTATGAAAAAAATGAACCAGCAAAATGATTTTTACTTTTTTTTCTATAAATAATCTGAATAATTATATCAAGATTTTAAGTCTCAATACTAAAGCTTTTTAGTAAAAGAACCATGAATACAGACTTCTGCTAAAAAATATATCAATAAAGAAACTGACCGTGTTGGTAAATAAACGGACTGTTTTATTTATTTTTCACGATAATGATGAGTAATTTTCCCCAACCAGATAATTTTGATCTTTGAATTAACAGTTTTTCTTTGTAACAACTCTTTAGGTTCGTTATTTCTTTTTTGCGAGATTGAAAAAAAAGTTCAAATATTATTTACGTTTCATCCTTCAATATTGGTGTAAACTGATCATAATCTATTTTGGAGTTACCTACAATCATTCAAATAAAACATGAGGACTTGTCCTAGTAGCACCCAAACCACTAAACATACAAACATGTAGTTTAGCACATTTTACCCAAAATTAAATTCTGCATAATTTAGTATACATTGGACTTTATACCGATAGTCTGCTTCAAAGTTGAGAATATTTGTTAAAAAAAAAGTTTTTTTTTTGTTTTTTTTTGTTTTAAGACATTTTTGGTTAAACTTGCAGATTGTCGTCAAAATTAAAACAGAAAATTTACTCCCCTGAATTAACAGTCTACTTTATTTTATTTTAATATTTACTAACAACTAGCAAGAGATATCTGTTCGAAAAATTTGGTAAATATTAAACAAGGAAAACGAAAGGAATAACTATCTCTAAATCATGAATTTAAATTTTAAATAAGAAACAAAATGAAGAAAATATAGTTTCCAAATGAACACAAAGAAAATAAAACTGGTACATTTTTACAACAATATTAAACTTTAAAAAAAAAGCATTTGCTTTATTCATTAAATAATAAATAGCAAATAAATAAACATTTTTTTAACAAGTAAAAATATATTAAAAGTAAAACCTGCATACATGGTTTTTTTTTCATTTTGTTTCTTATTAATAATTTAAGTCCATGATATAGAGATAGTTATTCCTTTTGTTTTTCCTGTTTAATGTTTACCAAATTTTTCGAACAGATACACTAACGCGATCTAAATTGACAAAAAAAAAACTTTTAAATTTATTAAAAATTAATTGAATATGTAAATTATTTTTGCTTTTATCTTGATGGTCATTATGTTACTACTTATCGATTTAGACAAAAGTTTGACCTTAAATAATCGATTTAATTAATTTTAATTCGTTTTTAAAAAAAAAAACAATAGCAGACATTAGCAGCCGATTTTTTAGGTAACAAAAAAGTTTGATGCGCAGAATTTTTCGCAATTTTTGTTCGGGGACCTTGTAAAAATTTCCATTTTGAGACATATTCTAGAAAGTGCATCCATGTATTCTCTGAAAAAAGAATTAACTTGGCACTTTTAAGACGGAAAGATGCAAATAAAACGTTTAATTTTTTGTTTACATTTTGCTGGAGGCAGCTATGTTGATTTACAACTCACACTACGGGTAATCGTGATTGGTTAATTTATCAGCAGTCAATGAAAGATGTATTCTGATTGGCTACTTCGTTGTACGAAGTGAGCTAAAATTTAGCATCTAATTTGTGGAATAGAATACAGATTATTTAATTAATATAAGAAGATATAAACCCGGGAAAAGTTACAGAATGTTTTCATGATTTTATACATTTTACCGCAAAAAATAATGACCACCCCTTTTTGGAAACTAAAAGTCATCTTTTTCGCCTTGGGAAACCTACCTATTATTGTCAAAGATTTTTCTATTGATACTTTTAATCATAATGTTATTTACCCTTTACTCAGGTATACAAGGGTGTGTCAAAAAAGACTTTTTTGTACTTTTTGACACACTTTGTATTCTGAAAAAAAAAAAACCATTCCATTCATTCTTTATTTCTATCTCGGTAAATACAGCTTTAAACTCAGCACTTTTATGACACACCTTGTATTCTGAAAAAAAAATAACGTTCCATTCATTCTTCATTTCTATCTTTAAACTTGGTACTTTTTGACACACCTTGTATTCTGAAAAAAAAATTAATGAATCGAATGTTGTTGTTTTTTTCTTCAGAATACAAGGTGTGTCAAAAAGTACAAAAAATATCGATACTTTTTGACACACCTTGTATAATTGCGATAGAGAGACAGAGTAGGAGATAGGATGATAAGAGTTTTTACTTGCTTTCTTTGTCTACTTGTTCCAGCTGCTGATTCATTTATCTCATTTTATTCTTTCTTTCATTAAAACTCTTAACATCCTGTTGAGAATTTTCTAAGTCCAGAGCCCCAATACCTATAACCATTTATCAAAAATGGCTAAAAATGGCCTTTTCATTAAAACTTACCTGTTATTTCCCTTGAATTAAAGACTTCTAAATATGTTTAATATTACATTTAAACAAAGGCTATTGTTTGGGGTAGATTAGGAAAATGAATGTGACTTCCGGCCGGGTGGAATGAGGTGGTATAGGATGTTAAGAGTTTAAATATCAGTTTCATCTTAGGGTAATTCCATGTCAAATCATCCAGGCCATGTTACCCACCCCCTTCAGTTTTTCTGAAATTTTGTACAGGTGTGGACTATATTAAAGTTAGACAATCCCCAAAATTTGAACTTCCAATTTTAAAAATTGGTGGAGTTATGTTGGTTTTTAGCTCTCCAAATTTGGGTGGGGTATCACAAAAAAATAACTTTTTGTAATCTATTTTTGTCTGTAAAATGAGTTCAAGAGCTTCCCAACTCCTACAAATTGATTTATAAAAACATTTTGGCCAAAGGAATTCAAAAATGCTATAAAAAAAGTCTTAAAGTTAACCAATTTTAAGTTATTGCTGATTTCTTTCATAGCAAATTGGTTTATAAAACATTTTCACCCAGGGAATCCAAAAATGCTCTCAAAAAAGTCTTAAAGTTAACCAATTTTAAGTTATTAATGATTTTAACTGATGTTGTTCTGAGCAAAAACCAAACTATCTTTTTGGTACAAATAATGGGAAATAATAATAGAAAATTGTTTTTGTCATAGATGCAGTGCCGCATCAGGATATTGATCAGAAATCATCAATAACTTAAAATTGGTTGACTTTAAGATTTTTTGGTAGCATTTTTTAATTCCTTGGGCCAAAATGCTTTTATAAATCAATTTGTAGGAGTAGAGAAACTCTAGAACTCATTTTACAGACAAAAATAGATTAGAAAAAGTAGCTATTTTTCATGAACCCACACCAAATTTGGAGAGCTAAAAATTGACATAACTCAGCCAATTTTTGGAATTGGAAGATAAAATTTTGGGTATTGTCTAACTTTAACATCATCTACATCTTTATAAAATTTCACGAACTCAATACATGAGTAGCACAGTGATCTGTGCAATAAAGTGAGGAGCTGATGGTAGGTATGGTGCTCCAACTTAGACGCTAAAATGATCTCCTTGGTCTAGTGCTAGTGAAAAGGGATAGGCTCCCTCACTGTCTGGCTGATATCGACATTAAGCCACCCTGCTGACTTTACTTTTTTTTATTATCATTATTACTATTACTTTCCTCTCTAACAACGATACCTGTACAATCTCTTTTTTTCTTCTTTTTTTTTTTTTTTTTTTTTTTTTGTTTTACTTCTTTACAGTTTCTGAGGAGAAAGATAATCCTTCTGATGAGGATTGCGCAGAACAAGTCTTAGATGGTGTAGAATTTGAAGGACTAGATTCCTGTTCACAGTCAGCTCAGAACAAAGAAATCAAACTGGTGACCTCTGAAGATGACCTTTCTAAATCTGACCTCAAGACAATTAGTAAGTTCAAAACATTTTCTGATTATGAAAGACTAATAGTTGTGTTAACATTGCTATATTGACTGACATAAATACTAATATTATGCACATGTTAGATATTAATAAGATATATTGTTACATAATTCATAGGTAGCTTATGAATTTTGTACATACTGTAGTTATTTTGAAAAAACATCCATCACTGTTCAAACAACACTTTTTCCATCCTAATGTGCTGATGTTTGATAAAAACCAAAACGTTTTAACGTCGACTTCACTATCTAAAATAAATTCATCTTTTTTTTGGAATGTTTTCTTTTTTATCTATTTTGTACATAATGTTGGATTTTTTTCCATATTTTACTTCCATTCACTGATTTATGATAATACCAAGAAACAACTGAAGAAAGCCGAAATGTAATATGTTATTTATTTTCATTTTATGCTTATTTCTTTTTTAACATTTTTTTATTTTACTTCTTTTTATTTTTAAAGCAACCACCGGTGAGATGAGCTCTTTAAATAAACCCCCAACGACATTCCTACAAGTGGTTGACAAACTGTGCTTGAGTGAAACTTCCACAGAACAACCTTCATCTAATCAATCCGGTGATGACCTATCGCACAAAGAATTTAGTACAACTTTAGAAGAGCAAGAACAAAACTCCGAAGACAAGATGCTTTTAGCATCGGAATCGGTTGTTAAAGATCTTCAGACGTCTGAGAACATTAACTCATTAGACAATTCAAAACAGGATCAGACAAGTTTTGAAGCCAAAGAGGTTTTGGTGCCAAAGCACCCCAGTTCTTGCAGTAGACGTACAAAGGTATTTTCCAAGGGGAAAAGCAGAAAGCTGATACCGACACCAGTTTTAAAAACCCCAAACAAAAATCCTGCTCCAATATCACCTAATTCTCCTGCTTCTTTCTTCATTCACTCCTGTACCATCCCCTTCAGCTAATGTCATGCCATCCGATACACACAGTCAACCGTCACAATCTATTACTACAACTCTCACGAGCGACACTCATTCTAATATCACCTTTTTTGACTTCACAATCAACTACTGAAACTACGACTACCTCATCGAATGTCCTCGTTCCTATTTCATCAAACATTTGTTCCCCTGTTGATAAAAACACCGTCAAAAATATCGACCACAAATACAGCAGATAGTTCTTCCAGAAGTACCCTTACAAACATAGGAACTGCTCCCGTGACCGTTCCAACAGAATTACCTGTCAAAGACATTCCTGCTATCACCAGTGCCTCTTTGTTGAACAACCCAACAGCAGCAGCTGCAGCACCAACCGTGCAGGATCCGCCAGTGTTACAAGCAAATGAAAACTCTTATTTATTGGTTCAACAACCTCTGTTATCTTCAGAACAACAAAGATCAACAAACAAAATATTCTCAGCATCCATCTCTGAATCTAACTCGGTGGTAAGTCGAGTCATTCAGCCTGATTTAACAGCACCCGTGACCAAATATCCTGTGATGTATATCATTGGGCCACCTCCTCCTCTTCCTCCTTCCAATATGCCCCTACAGAACCTACAGACTCACACCCTAGTAGAGGGTGTGTCTAATTTTGTCTATCCAACTGTTCAGCCGCCTTGGATTGCAGATAAAACCATTCTGTCAATGACACTTGAGAAAGGTTCTGAATCTCAGCAGAAGTCTCAGAGAAAAGCTGCCAAGCCAAAGAAACCCCGTGGCCGACCCAAGAAAGATCCAAAGAAGGTGATGCCATCAAAACCAAAAATCCAAAATATTGCTCCAAACAGAGACTTGAATACCTTGATCTCCATATACAATCTTGATAACTCTGGTAAGTTATAGAATTTGAGTTCAGAAACTTTGGTTATTTCCTATAACTCCAACATAAACAAAGGGGAACCACTCTTGACTGATAATTCATTTATTGATCTACTAGGAAAAAAGAAGACGGGGTTAGGGTTTAGGGTTAGTTTAATAAGAAAATAAATAAATAATTTATTAGTCAAGAGTGGTTCCCCTTTGTTTATGTTAGACTTATAGAAAATAAGCAAAATAGATTATAAAAGGTTGTTATTTTTTGCACCCCCCCTCCAAATTTTTTGAGTTTAAAATCGACACAACTCTGCCAATTTTTGGGGATTGTCTTACTTTAACTTAACATAGAACTGAAAGTATTTCAGTTTTACCTAACTTACGACAGTAATAAATATAGGATTTTTGTTTGTTTGTTTCAGAATCGCAGCTTAACTCTGATGAAATGGTAACATTGGCAGTTCCACTTGATAAATCTTGGACAATTGAAATGAAACCTGGCACCGAAGAAATTGTCCTAACACTGAAAAGTCCCCAAGTGCAACAGTTAGTGAGTTACACACTAACATCTAAACAGGTCAGTGATCATCTATCCAGTTTTATTGGTACAACAGAAATCACCGATCACATCCTGAAATGCATGAAGAAATTATCCAGGGTTAGAAATAAGCCAAATATACTGTCCCCCAGGAGGGGACAGAAAAGCAAAAAACCTGCTCAAAAAATAACTTTGACCAATCAACTTGTAACAACTGAAAATTGCAATGTGTCTGAATCGAACGCTCATCCAAATAACGGCTGTCCAACTCCAACAAATGAGAGCAAGCAAGTTCCTAGCAATGTCCAGGATGGCGAGGAACAGATTCTTTATTATGCCGAGCCTCTGGGCAAAATAGAAGACTTTTTGAAAATGGTTAAAACTGAGAGTGAAGAGAGTCCAAAACGAATCACAGCATCCTCTTCATCACCTCAAGTAATAACAGATTCTCAAACATCAACTGTTATTATTGAGAAGACGTCATCTCCCAATTTAAAACTGCCGTCACCAAAAGAAGAGACGTTTGTGGATAAACCTGATCAAAAATCACCCAACTGTATTAGTGACCCCCCTTCAACTGTTAGCAAGGAGGAGGTCAGTGAAAGGAGTCCCTGCAATGATGACCCAACGACTACTGATACTCCAATTAAAGACAATGAGTACCTAGCGATCAGTATTCTCTCAACGTTGTGCTACAGTCAAAGTGAATGCTGTACCAAAGACGATCCAGTAGTTGACGCATCACCGTCCAAAGCAACGACAGGACAACACTTGTTTTGTGACGTGAGTGCATCATCTCCAGCAAAATGTTACAAAATCCTGATGGGAGATAAAAAAGAAGGCCAGTTGGTTGAAACACCTGACAAATCTGCACCTGCCTTGCAGGAATGTTACAGTGACAATAAGCCTTCTTCAAACTTGAGTGACATCATTGGTTATGTTGACCGCCCGACGTTAGAAAAGGCAAAGAAAGGATCTTCTGGACTTAAACGTACCAATCCATCTTTTAGTCAGGAAAAAGAAACTTTTATCATCAATATTGATAAAACCCGAATCTGTCCCTAAAAAAGAAACAAAAGGATCTAGTACCAAGAAATCACTTACTAAATCTCCTCGGACAAAAATCAAGAAACCTGTCAAAAGAAAACTTTATGATGCATTTCCGGATAAAGAACTTACAGATCAGAAAACTACAATAAGGTCAGTTGATTTGATTTTGTTATTTCATAATTTTAATATGTAATGTTTTAACAATATTTACTAAGCTTACCTTGAACTTGGGTATTGATTTTGTTATTTTTAATTTTAATATGTTATTTTTTAGTGATATTTACTAAGCTTACTTTAGCCCTAGAGTATTGATTTGTTATTTTTTACCTTAGCCCTAGGGTATTGGTTTTGTTATTTTTTTACCTTAGCCCTAGGGTATTGATTTTGTTATTTTTTACCTTAGCCCTAAGGTATTGATTTTGTTATTTTTATATTAGCCTGGGTATTGATTTTGTTATTTTTTACCTTAGCCCTAAGGTATTAATTTTGTTATTTTTATCTTAGCCTGGGGTATTGATTTGTTATTTTTTACCTTAGCCCTAGGGTATTGATTTTGTTATTTTTTTACCTTTGCCCTAGGGTATTGATTTTGTTATTTTTTACCTTAGCCTTGGGTATTGATTCTGTTATTTTTACTTCAGCCCTAGGGTATTGATTTTGTTATTTTTATCTCAGCCTGCGGTATTGATTTTGTTATTTTTAATTTTAATATGTAATATTTTAGTGTTATTTACTAAGCTTACCTAGGGTATTGATTTTGTTCTTTTTTACCTTAGCTTGGGTATTGATTTTGTTATTTTTACTTCAGCCCTAGGGTATTGATTTTGTTATTTTTAATTTTAAAATGTTATATTTTAGTGTTATTTACTAAGCTTACCTTAGCTTGGGGTATTGATTTTGTTATTTTTACTTCAGCCCTAGGGTATTGATTTTGTTATTTTTAATTTTAAAATGTTATATTTTAGTGTTATTTACTAAGCTTATCTTAGCCTTGGGTATTGATTTTGTTATTTTCTACCTTGGCCCTAGGGTATTGATTTTGTTATTTTCTACCTTGGACCTAGGGTATTGATTTTGTTATTTCTACCTTGGCCCTAGGGTATTGATTTTGTTATTTTTACCTTAGCCTTGGGTATTGATTCTGTTATTTTTACTTCAGCCCTAGGGTATTGATTTTGTTATTTTTACCTTAGCCTTGGGTATTGATTCTGTTATTTTTACTTCAGCCCTAGGGTATTGATTTTGTTATTTTTATCTTAGCCCTAGGGTATTGATTTTTGTTATTTTTACTAAGCTTACCTTAGCCTGGGGTATTGATTTTGTTATTTTAATTTTAATATGTGATATTTTAGTGTTATTTACTAAGCTTACCTTAGCCTGGGGTATTGATTTTTGTTATTTTTAATTTTAATATGTAATATTTTAGTGTTATTTACTAAGCTTACCTTAGCCTGGGGTATTGATTTTGTTTTTTTACCTTAGCCCTAGGGTATTTGATTTTTGATATTGATTGATTTATTTTTATCTTTGCAGATCAATCGGATGGACATTGATTTGTTATTGACAAGATTACATCCAGATTCCTTGGATGGATTTGATGGAAACTCATAAGAGGAATAATAATATTTCTCTTACATGGAATTATATCTGGTGTCAGACTATTTACATCTGGAGTCAAACTATTTAGATCTGGAATGAAACTGCTGATATTTGGATATGGAAAGTTACATATCTGGAATTGTGTTGTACTGCAAAAGTCGGCGGAGTGGCCTATTGTTGATATCAGCTGGACAGCAAAAGATTCTATCACCTTTTCACTAGACCAGGGAGATTTTTGAGGTGGAGCACCACACCTACCATCAGCTCCCCACTTTACTGCACAGATCCAATCCATGCTATTTATACGTTGAGTTGGCGAGGGGCGGTATCGAACTCAGAACCTTGTGATTCAGAGGCGAATGCTCTACTGAGTGAGCTAAAATGCACATACTATTTTATGGGCCATTTTAGCTCAGTTGGTTGAGCATCCACCTAGGAATCACAAGGTTCTGGTTTCAATACTGGCCCTTCCCAACTTAGTGCATCTGTGCAATAAAATGGGGAGCTGATGGTAGGTGTGGCATTCCACCTCAGATGCAAAAACAATCTACCTGGTCTAGCGCTAGTGAAAAGGGGTTAGACCCCCCTCGCTGTCCGGCTGATACCGACGATAGGCCACTCTGCCTACTTTACTTTTTTTACCACACATGTTCAAATGGAAGTAGGAAGATTGTGTTGCACCGATCTTCTCTTCTAAGTAGGAATGACTTGTCTGCGACTAGAATATTCACCAATAATGTGGGGGGTAATTTTTGTCTGATTTTCTGAAATGAAGAATTATTGTCATTATTATACACTGATGTACTTGGTCTCGTGTCTTCATCTTGATTGTTACATTTTGGTCTTCATACCCTCCAAGTTTAACAAAGGCTAAATCGGATTGGGGAATCCCTGTGGTGTAGCAGCTAATGTGCTGAACTGCGTCATCGTTGTAAGTGAGTTTGACCCCCAATTGCACAATTATGTTACCTTTCGGATTAATACCCTTGGGAAAGGTATGAATCCCCTCATCATCCCAGGTATGGGTTAAATAGTACTATTACTGTTCTTCTACAAGGATAGTTCTGGCATTTAATGGCCCATGAAGATTGATACGGTGGACCATATGACCTTTAGGCACCCCTTTTGCGATCTCATTTCATAAGGACATTTTTTTTTCATTTACACCATCAACTTCCGGTTGTTTGTGAAGAGATGATTTTTAGAGTTTTTTTTTTTAATTATAAAACTAACCCCTAACCCTAACCCCTAACCAACAACCGGATGTTGACGGTGTAAATGAAAAAAATGTACTTATGAAACAAGATCGCACAAGGGGTGTCTAAAGGTCAAGATGTCAAAAAAAAAAAGAAAAACTTACTTTCCTCGGCATCCAAATCTGGTAATGTTTGCCGTATCAAATCCGCTAAAACCTGAACTGTTCCATTCTCATCAACTGGTTTGAACAGTTGTTGGTTGTACGAGCCATCTGACTGAGAACGAAAAACAAAAAAAAAAAGAGACAAGTTTTTAAAAACTAACCAAATGATTATGAGAAATAATGATAAATATTTTAAAAACATTCTAAAACAATTTCCTTTTCTGACTGGTTTATACAATGAGATTTTATAACTTTGTTTATCAGAAAAGGAAATTGTTTTAGAATATGACCATGCAATGTTCTTAACAAGAATTTGTTAAATATAATTAAAAAAAGAAAAAAAAAGAGAGAGAAAAAAAAAAGAGAGAAAAAAAAGTTTTTAAAAACTAAGCAAATGATTCTGAGAAATAATGATAAATATTTTAAAAACATTCTAAAACACACTTAGCAAATGTAGCCATCAAAAAATGTGGACCCCTTTAGGCACCCCTTTTGCGATCTCATTTCATAAGGACATTTTTTTCATTTACAGTCAAAATCCGGTTGTTTGTTAGGGGTTAGGTTTATAATTTGAAAAGAAAAAAACCTAAAAATCGTCTGACAGTGTAAATGAAAAAATGTCCTTATGAAACGAGATTTCAATAGGGGTGCCTAAAGTTCATATGGTCCGATATGGCATTAAACAAAGAAACCAAATCAAAGGCCAAATCATTGTGATTATAATAACAATCAAGATGAGGATAATAGTTTGAGTACATCAGTTTATAATAATAGTGCGGAATGTGTTCTGATTATGTGTACATAAAGTGTATATAGAATGTTGTGTGTGTGTGTGTGTGTGTGAGTTTGTGAGTGTGTGTGTGTATGTGTAATTTTTTTTTTTTTTTTTGCCCTATATTTTACAGATTAAGTAATTATTATTGTTTATATTGATGTCTTTGAAAAGAACAGATTAAAAAAGTTAATTATTTTTATTTTTTCAATTATTTTTCTCTTCAAAGTTTTCAGTCAGTTCTCGTATATCCTATAAAATTACTCTTCATTTCTTCAAACATCTGAAAAATATCTGAATGGCAATTTCGGTTATTTCCTATGAGCCTAACATAAACAAAGGGGAACCACTCTTGACTGATAAATTATTTATTTTCCCTTTAAACTAACCCTAAACCCTAACCCTAACCCCGTCTTCTTTTTTCCTAGTTGATCAATAAATGAATAATTTATCAGTCAAAAGTAGTTCCCCTTTGTTTATGTTAGACTTATAGGAAATAACTACAATATCTGCTCGATTGCATGACTTTATAAATTTTGATATTAAGTATCTCTTACTTTTCGGCAGTGTAAGCAATTTGAGTTCTTTGTTTATCAAAAATTACTTGATTTGGCTTTAAATAACCCATAAAGGTTTGATATGCTGTAAAACAAAATAAAACAACTGACCAACCATTTATTTCAATCTGCTAACATCTATCTATATATCTATCTATAGATAGATAAATTCAATTTTATACATAGATTCAAAATTACACAAGGTGCTCAGTAGGACTATTTATCTATCTGTAGATAGATAAATTTATCTATAGATAGATAGATAGATAAGTAGTCCTACTAAGCACCTTGAGTAATTTTGAATGAATTTAATGATTGATATATATATATATATATATATGTGAAGATATATATATATGAGGTAAAATAAGGAATGAAAGAACAAAACTCAGACAAAAATGTGTAGTATATTTCGCTGGAGGATTGATTCATTAAAGCAGACGAAGATGAGGTCAAACCTCCAGCGAAATATACTACACATTTTTGTCTGAGTTTTGTTCTTTCATTCCTTATTTTACCTCGTTCTGTCGGGTTCATTCTAACCCTCTTTTCCTCATATATATATATATATATATATAGTTCAATGAGAAATCAAAACAAATAAAAGTTTTTGCTTTTATTTATTTAATTACGGGAACGGTATTACAACCAGCGCTTTCTTGCTGAAAGCATTCATCGGGTAAGACGAAAAGTTCCTTTGAAAAAAGGAACTTTTCGTCTTACCCGATGAATGCTTTCAGCAAGAAAGCGCTGGTTGTAATACCGTTCCCGTAATTAAATAAATAAAAGCAAAAACTTTTATTTGTTTTGATTTCTCATTGAACTATCAACGCTCTATCACAGATATTGAGCACTCTTCTAATAACACTGTACGTTGGATTACTATTACTTTTTCTAGTATACTAGTGCCAACCATACACATTAATAATATATATATATATATATATATATATATATATATATATATATATATATATTTGAAAAAAGAAAATAAAAAGTTGTATGGATAAAAATTATTTATTGGAGTGCTGACACGTGTTTTGACCAAGAGTTTGTCTTTGTATACATTGTATTCTATTTATTATTATTTTAAATACAAAACAGAATAAAATAATGATAGAAAAAATATAAAATTTTTAAGTATACAAAAAAGCAGTCATCATCAGGGCAAGACATTTTGATATTTTTTATATCATCATATAATTTTTATGTATTATATTTTTTATTTAAAAAAATATAAATAATGATAATGACCACTTTTTTGTATACTTAAAAATGTTATATTTATTCTATTATTATTATTTTATTTTATTTTGTATTTAATATAATAATAAATAGAATACAATGTATACAAGGACAAACTCTTGGTTGAAACACGTGTCGAAACTACAATAAATAATTTTTATCCATACAACATTTTCTTTTATTTTTATTTTTTCAACATAATTGTCAGATTCACTTGCATTTTTCAACTTACATATATATATATATATATATATATATATATAATCAATGGTAATATTATGGGTTTACACTCATAACTTGAAGTTTCATGGTAATCCAATCATCAGATGAGTTCAATGGTTGAGATCTTAAAAACCAGTCATGAAATGGTTGAGATAAAAAAAATCTCACAACTGGTTTTTAAGATCTCAACCATTGAACTCATCTGATGATTGGATTACCATGAAACTTTAAGTTATGAGTGTAAACCCATAATATTACCATTGATTATAAATCTGCTCTGCTTTATTAGCATTGAGCACCTTTTCATGCCAATACTTTTCTCATTCTCTATTCATTATATATATATATATATATATATATATATATATATATATATATGTATATATATATCATCATCATCCTCATGTCATGCTGACAGTACGGATACCCATAATTCTCTCTTGGTAACCTCTTACTATTCATCATTATCATCATCATCATACAGAGTTTATCATTTCATGTTATCCATTTCAATTCTGTTTTTGACTTGTAAAATAGTTTCTTTCATTTTTTTAGTTTTTTTTTTCAGTCTAAATAAATATTCATTCGAGCAGACACATATGCACATACATTGGCTCAATTATAATTTTTGGCTAAAATTGTTTTTTTTTATTGTCTTGTTTTGTTATTTCTTTTTATATTGTAACCACATAATTTTTCTCCCTTTTTTTTTTTTACAGCATTTTTATGTAGAAAATGAATATCAAAAAACAAAATTTCCCCAAACACAATAATTATTTAAAGAAATATTTTTGCTGCTTGTCTTTGGTAGGTTTTAAAAAAAGTTGTAAAGTTAACAAATAAACATTCCTCGTTTGTAATACAAGGATAATCCCAAAAGTAAGATAATCCCAAAATTAAGATAATCCCAAAAGTAAGATCTTCAAAGTACTGAGGACTGTAGCGTAATTAAAACGATCCATGGAGAATTTGGATTGAAAAGAAAACGGTTATCGGATTTCTGGGTAAAGAGAAAAGAAATAAGAACAAAAGAAAAGAAAGTTTTTTTTTAAAGATTCTAAGCATTCAATGTATGTCAGCCAGTGACCGGATTAATGACCCCTGAATTAGATAAAAAAAAAACGGAAGTCCTAAATTTTCTGCAGAAGAGCGGAAACGTATATATCCCTTCCCTCACCCTGGGACCACAAAAGGAAGTAAAGGGAACTCCATCTTTTTTGCTAGGGTCCCATTAGGAGATGGATGTGGGTTTTTTCAGGTTCCATTCGGATGTGTTTTGGCTGTCAGTGAACAGTACGCATAGTGGTAATGAATGTAATTTATGATAGAAAAGTTTGACCTTACTCTTTCTTTATCTAAAAAGAAACCAGGAAGTGAGCAAGAAATAAACAACCCCTTTTTGACTTTGCGGCTTTCTGTTACATAATTATTGGATCCCTAATGCTTTTATAAGGTATTGTAGAAATCATAATGGCGATTAGTGCAACTGATGGCCTTGAGGGTGAGTGACGGCACTTGACCTCAATCTCACCTTGACTTGCGGGGATGGATCGTGAGAACCGGAAACCCCCATAGAAGGCCCTCTTCCGGTTTAAGGATATAGTAAGTTTAAAGAAGAAGCTGAGCTAGCAAGGTGTAAGTCGCATTTCTATGCGCATCCTGTCATCTGCGCAGATTGTCTGGTTTGGGGATTTACAAATAAAGTAACATCAACATAAATCGAAGTCTTGTGTTTATTACCTAAAAACTAACAATGACACAGGGCTTCTGATAAGGAGTGATCTCCAACAGAAACCAGACCCGAAGTCCCCAAGAAAGACCAGACCTTAGAAGATATACCAGACCAAGATGTTAGAAGATAGAACCAAAACCGGCCAGAAGAAAAGACGACTAGAAGTAAGAAAAGGGTATACAACATTATGCTGATTTGATAACGTGAAAACCCCAGTATGCAACACTTTCGTATGTTGTTTCTGTCTTGGAACGTACTGCCTATGTGAATGTTGTTGCCTGTGTTTGACACACTAGTTAACCCTCCTACTACTACTACGCGATTTGAGCCTTTTATGGTGCTGTGACCACACTACAGGACACTGAGAAACTGTTTGTGTTGAAATGGTAACACTGTTGTGCATACACCTGCATCTACCTCACTACCACACTCATTCTTGACTTGGCATTCATTTCTGATGTTACATTATTAGAGTGGCCTTGGATAATTAAGGTTTGAAAAAAGGATCAGTTTTAGGAAAAATAAAATATGGGTGAAGAAGAAGGAAAGAAATATTTTGAAAAATATTTTTAAAGAAAGAATTTATTTGGAATGCAGTTTGTTTAAAATGTTTGTTGAAATTCCATCAGAGAATTGCTGGGGTTGAATATTTTTGAGAGAATTATAAACAGACAGCCAGAGGAATGTCGGATTGTTTGGCTAAAATTCCAGTGTATGCAATTTGACAATATACATTGGAATTAGAATATAACATAAGAAAATAATCAGCTGATTATCGGTAAATTATAAAAGAAGGGGTGAATAGTTGAAAGGGAAGGAGAGTGAGTGAACTCAGACCACAAATGGTCTATTGAGGAGACACGCGACATGGCTAAATGAGCCTATAGAAAAAACCTTCTTCTTCCAAGCTGGCAGCTGAGTGTGAGGTTTACCAGCTTAGTGTATCTAATTTAAGCAATTCTGTTATTGTAACATTCTTTCTATCTCTCTCTGCATCAACAACTACTACTAGATTTGTCATGGCTAAAATAAATATTTGTTGACAAGAAGTTGCGGACTTGTTTTTAATCGATATGTGTTACCGCGGACTTAGTTGAAGGGACATTTTTCACACAAAGAAACTAGCCCACACATATATAACAATGAAAACCCATTACATCACACTGATTGATCCTACCACCCAATGTAAAGTTTGTTCTGTAACAAGAAGGAAAGTAAACTCAGATTCCACAACTGCCAAAGTCTTCTGTATACAACAATCTTCCAGTAGTATTACACACGCCTCTCTTCTCAACAGCAAGATCCAAATACGATTTTCCTTCGTCTCTTCTCGACAGCAAAATCCAACTACGTTTTTTCTCCCCTGGTCTGTGAGGGTATGCCTTAAATAATCAGTAACTGTTTACATCCGGGCTACTCCCATTCAGCACTGCCCGTGCGGAAATTCTATCTTCAACAGTATTTTAATGAAGCATCACTCCTCATGAGGAGGAGGTGGTGAGTTCAATTTCTGTGGTCACTCGCCACACTCCTCCCACTCGCACAGGCCCGACATATCCGGACATGCTTTTTTCGGTGGTGGTAGGGAATCTGCTCATCCACATGTTCATGCAGCTATTGCAAACACCTGCTTCTGTCCCTACATATGCCTAGCTGCCACACTCAGTCTTGGCTTGGCAGTCGTTTTTGATGGAGCTCCTGATTGACATTACCGACAAGTGGGAAGTTTGTGCAGTTATTCATTTTTTTGAACACTATAGGCATTGTAACTCTAATGACACATGCCCTGGGCGTTCGTATGCACATCTGCTGCACATTTCGTCTTCTGGCCATTGTCTGTGTCATCTGCAAGCTTTTAGTACCTTCACCTATTGTGTCCGCAATCAAACTGCCCCGCCAAAGAGTTATTCAGTTTTTGAACACTATAGGCATTGTAACTCTAATGACACGTGCCCTGGGCGTTCGTATGCACATCTGCTGCACATTTCGTCTTCTGGCCATTGTCTGTGTCATCTGCAAGCTTTTAGTACCTTCACCTATTGTGTCCGCAATCAAACTGCCCCGCCAAAGAGTTATTCAGTTTTTGAACACTATAGGCATTGTAACTCTAATGACACATGCCCTGGGCGTTCGTATGCACATCTGCTGCACATTTCGTCTTCTGGCCATTGTCTGTGTCATCTGCAAGCTTTTAGTACCTTCACCTATTGTGTCCGCAATCAAACTGCCCCGCCAAAGAGTTATTCAGTTTTTGAACACTATAGGCATTGTAACTCTAATGACACGTGCCCTGGGCGTTCGTATGCACATCTGCTGCACATTTCGTCTTCTGGCCATTGTCTGTGTCATCTGCAAGCTTTTAGTACCTTCACCTATTGTGTCCGCAATCAAACTGCCCCGCCGTCTAATGACACATCGTTCGTATGCACATGTGTCATCTGCAAGCTTTTAGTACCTTCACCTATTGTGTCCGCAATCAAACTGCCCCGCCAAAGAGTTATTCAGTTTTTGAACACTATAGGCATTGTAACTCTAATGACACGTGCCCTGGGCGTTCGTATGCACATCTGCTGCACATTTCGTCTTCTGGCCATTGTCTGTGTCATCTGCAAGCTTTTAGTACCTTCACCTATTGTGTCCGCAATCAAACTGCCCCGCCAGTTATTCAGTTTTTGAACACTATAGGCATTGTAACTCTAATGACACATGCCCTGGGCGTTCGTATGCACATCTGCTGCACATTTCGTCTTCTGGCCATTGTCTGTGTCATCTGCAAGCTTTTAGTACCTTCACCTATTGTGTCCGCAATCAAACTGCCCCATTAAAGAGAACAACTAAACAAAGAGAGAGAGAGAGCGCGAAGACAGAGTATGGTGAACATTCAAATGGCCAAGAGAGGTATAGAATTCCACACTTCCTTCTCATTCATTCTTTCCTATCGCTGCTGGTATGTTCTAAGTATCTGTCAAGCCTTTGTGGCCCCCCTGTTCTCTGACCAACACCAGGCCCTGCTACTTTTGTACATATTTATATAATCACACACACACACACATTTGCATCTGGCAGGCACAATGCACTCATGCATCACCACGTTGTGTCATAGTTTTAAGTTTATGGCAGTCGTGCATGGATATCAAAAACGTCCGCAAGTGTTGTTGGGAATTTGCAATGACGACAAAGTTCAGTGTTTCCTCAACAACATGGCAGCCATTTGCTTTGATAATGGCATATATATATATATTTACCGACCACTCAGCACGAGCAGGATGTGACACAAGGTCAATTTCTTAAGCGGAGTTTAACAGGTTTGAATTCAGAGTTTTCCTTCTCCTAGACCGATTGCCTAACCAAGGTTAAAGAGCCCAGTCTGCCCTACTATTTACCCATAGCTGGAGGGAGAGTAGAATTCATACCATTCCCAAGGGTATTAGCGCTAAGTGAAATGCAACTAGTACGTCCAGGATTTGAACTCGGGGCGACGAGTCCATTTCCTATGACTTTAACCATTACACCATGTGCTTCCTTGATAATGGCAGATAAAAACTGCCACTGCACCTACAAAAATTTTATTGACTAAAATGCCAAATTATGTAGAAAAATAGGTACATGGTCAAACTTTAAAATGATGTAAACATCCTTGACAATAAACAATAAACGTTTCTGTGATTTCTAAATATTTTGGAGACTTTAGCATAGGGATTGCTTTTGTATAATTCATGTAAATGTAATTGAATAGTTGGTTATTTCCTATAACTCCAACCTAAAAAGGGGAACCACTCTGATTGACTGATAAATTATTTATTTATTTATTGATCTACTAGGAAAAAAGAAGACGGGGTTTAGGTTAGGAGTTAGGGTTAGGGGTTAGTTTAATGGGAAAATAATGGGTAGATTAATTAACAGATAAAATTCATTCAGAGTGGTTCCCCTTTTTTAGGTTGGAGCTATAGGAAATAACTGAATAGTTTTAATCACATTTAAAACTAACATGATTTTTAAAATTATTTTTCAAGATCAGGTGATAAATAGTAATAATTTTTGTAGTCTCTGATTTGGGAATGAAATAGTAGATTATTTTATAATTTTAATTTTTTTTTTTTTTTTTTTTTTTATAAAACATTCAGTCCATTAAATGATTAAGTTTGGCTGTTTCAAAAAAAGATTTACTTGTAATAGAAAAATACCAAGACCTTGCCTGATAATTGATGAAGGTATGGAATGTAAAGGTCAGAGTCAATGTCAGAAGAAAGTTACTTGATAAATAACTGAAACTCACCAGAAAGTGAGCGGACTGTAGAATGATCCATGATCCAATAGCAAAACCAACAAGAAGTTCAATTCCATGATTGTTTTGTTATGTTTGTTTTTGATTTGTTATGTATTGGGTTTTGGGGTCATCAGGAGAGAATGTACACCATTTCAGGGCCTTCCTCTCGGTGGTTTTATTTGCACACTGGGCCCCTCACTGATGTGAGGCCCCACAAAATATATTCAGTATATTGTACAATCAAATATACTAATGAATAACGCCAAAAAGTTGTTTTTAAAACTGTGTGTGTTAAGGGAAAATTGCATGAATGTCATTACACATTCATGGGTAGGTTATAAGATGACGCTTTTACTTTGAATTGTTCCACATGAATTCATTGTAAGTATTTTTTTGGGGGGGACACTACGCTATCGTCCTTAGTGGACGGAAAGGTGCCAACAACCAGAGATTGCCATTCAAGAATTGGCCTGTTCAGCCACTCACGCAGATGTAGTTAAAAAAAAAAGATATTTGACACTACACTATCGTCTTTAGCAGATGCCAACTATCAACTAATGTCAGAGAAAGTATTATAAGTAAAAAGTAAAGTTGGTGGAGTGACCTATTGTCAGTATCAACCAGTGAGGGAGTCTATCCCCTTTTCACTAGCGCTAAACCAGGAAAATAGACGGGTGCTCTACCATCTGAGCTAAACCATGGTCTTTGATTAAATTACCTGAAATAGTTTTTTTTAAATAATTTAGTGAATGATAACATTCAGAAAGTAATAATAACAAAACCGATTTCTCTGAATGTTTGAGATGAAGCTTGATGATTAGTATTATTTGCATTATTCGGACACATGGCCTAGTGGATAAAGGAGTTAGGTTAAGACAGTTCTAAGTGACAGTTATCTCTGGACTGCAGGTTCAATCCTGGCCAAGGGTAGTAGTAACATAGAATAATAATTAACACAGCTTAACGCCTCTACCCCAGCTATGGTTAGCGGAATGAGAACAGGATACTCCCGTGGACTGAATAAAGGGTTAGGTTTAAAGTTCTGTGATGGCTCCTGATTACGACGAAGGTTCCTGAGTCCGACAAGAAATACTTGAAGAAGGCCGAGAGGGCACATCGGCTGAAATGTTGTACAGATAACAATGATGAGGACAATAGTCCGAATAATACAAATAATACAAAACCGATTGATCTGCACACAATTAAACCTTTATTCAACAAAATAATATTCTTGGTTTTATGTTTTTGTTGGAATAGTTTTGTAGATAAAGTGTGCTGGAGGTCACAACTTAAATTTATAGACTGTTCGAGGCTGCATGGGCTGAATCAGCCAATCAACACACTTGAATATGTGGTTGGTTAACTATTTAAAGGTCTTGGTGGTGTAAGGTTCAAGGTTATAACAAAGTCATAACTAGTTGAAACATAAAAAACTCCGACACGTTTGTGGGACAAAACAGTTTATATTGATAACAGCACAGGAATATGACAAGATACAGAAAATAATAACATACATGTACATAACATAAAGAGTAGAGATAAAAAGACTGGAGAGTCCGTTACATACATAATCACTTACTTGTGAAGGGGGAGGGGGAAGGCTGAAGCCTCCACGAGAAGGGGTCTAACTCGTGCTCGTACAGAAGATGTAGCTAAAAAGAGGAAGAAGCGTTTGAACCAGGCGCTTAAATACCATAGCCCCTGGTGAGAACAAGCAACAACCCAGCGGGAAGATAACTCTTCCAGGCCAATGAAGATAGTCCCAACAGTGGAAAGGCATTCAGTTGCTTATGCCTAACACTGAGGAACACAAGGATCATAGGATTCAAGATAAACTGACCAACAAACAAGGATTCTGTTTAACACTGAAAAACATAAGGATCATAGGATTCTACTCAACCCAGATCAAACAATGCTACAAGAGATCTCCACTGTAAAGGGCTCTCACCTGCAGACTAAAAATCTTAACAGTTTTTCATGCGGCATTATTAATGGTTATCCACGTAGGAAATGAACACAGCGAACTGAAAATCCTGGACAAAGATGATTGCATTTCATATAGTGCTAATACCCTTTGGAAAGGTAGGAATCCAGTTATTCTCCTTCCTTTTATGGGACCATATGACCTTTAGGCACCCCTTTTTCGATCTCGTTTCATCAGGACATTTTGTTCATTTACACCGTCAAAATCCGGTTGTTTGATGACTGATGATTTTTAGAGTTTTTTTTTTTTTATTATAAAACTAACCCCTAACCCCTAACCCCTAACAAACAACCGGATTTTGATGGTGTAAATAAAAAAAATGTCCTGATGAAACAAGATGAAAAAGGGGTGCCTAAAGGTCATATGGTCCCTTTTGTGGGTAAATAATAGGGCAGAGTGGGCTCTTGAACCATGGTATGGCAATTAGTTTAGGAGAAGGAAAACTCTGAATTAAAACCTGTTAAACTCCACTTAAATAATTGACTTTGTGTCACATCCTGCTTATGTGGAGGGGTTGGGTTAATATCTCTCTGACACTTGGGTGAAAAGTGGATAATTTAGGTTTGTTTGTTTTGTTTTACGGCATATCAACCTCAGTGGGTCATTTAATGCCGATAAAGTTTTGAAATAAATCAATTCTTAATGGATAATACAATTTTTTTATAAATACATTTTTCTATTTAACCCATAGATGGGACCCTAACAGGTACTACCACTCCAGGTCAGAGTGGACCAGGGAGCAATGGTGATGAAGGAGTGCTCCACATTCCCCAGACCTCCAAAACTGGAACCTCACCATCAGATAGAGTTTAACGTCATTCCCAGGACATGTAGACCCGCAGCCACCGCCTTTTAACACCCATATGATAAAAAAAGGGGTTGGGGCTTGCCATAAGGGCAATAGGGTGATAATGTAGGTGTGGCTTGTGTGTGTGTATGTGTGTGTGGTAGCCTAGCAGCTTTTCACCTGGAGGAGGAAGAGGAGGAGGTCAGAACCTCAAAAAAGAAGCAAAGTGAAAAAAGGGGTACATACTTCAGACCTTTTGTCTTTTATATCCCCAAGCAGCTGCTGCAATAATTTATGTGTCAAGACATTACATATCCATGTATTGTGTTAATATAGGATTTATTCTAAGATTAACAACAAATAAATGGTTTAAAACTTAGTTCAATTCTAATGATTTATTTAACAATGAAACAATGACTAAGAATATAGACATCCTTCCTATATATAGAGTCATGTTTGAGAGACTTACCAGTCTGATGGAAAAGGAAATTGAGGATATCTGGTATCTTCTATTAAGTCAATAATTTTCAAAGACAATTTTTGGTTGACTGCTCATGGAACTGGTCTGAATGTATCTATTGAATATGGGTGCCAAAACTTCTGGGTGCTTCACAAGATTGCTGTGTCCAATCACAGAAAGGTTCTCACTTAACTGCATACATAGAAATAAATGTAGTTTACTGACCCAACACACGAAAACTACATATCAATGGAAACTATAGCTGACACAGAGACCACAATAGCATTGTTGGATAGAGCAAGTGTTTAGTTACAAAATATGTGCCCTCATTCCTTCCTATATATAGAAGTGGTGATTCTGTGTGGGTCTTATACCAAAATATATCAGGCACCTGACGTGGGGTAATGGTTAGCAAGCTAGATTCACAGACCATAAGAAGAACGCAACTTGGCTGGTTGACGGCCCCTCGATAAGTGACTTTCGTCAATGTTAAGTATCTGGCTGCCATCCTTGGCCAGTTGTAGAGAACTTAAAGTAAATAAGTAAGTAATAGAATCCTTTGGTAAGTGAATAAGTCCTGTGATATAGAATCCTTTGGTAAGTGAATAAGTCCTGTGATATGGAATCCTTCGGTCCGTCGTCCAAGAAGATCCAAGTAGATGTGAGTAGCTAAGATTAGAATCAGCCAGTATAAATAATAATAATAACAGCAGCAGAGCACTGCCAGTGATTGGACAATAGGTTGGTCACATGTTTATCGGCGAGTCTATAAGTAAAAGTAGCCATCTGGCACACACCTTATATCAGAAAAAACCAACAGTCAAGGGGTTTAATTTAGGCATCAATATTATATATTGGTGATTCGCCCTCTGGTGCCAGTGGCAGGTATTTTAACTATAATTTTTCTGATAGAATTTATTCAAATAACAAAAAAAAAAGGTAATTTATGAGGAAGTGCGTCCCAGTCTCCCGCCTCAAAAACCACTACCCGGTGACTATCAAAATAACAACCCCAGCTCATCGTAATTCTTGTTTATTTATTGTAATTTGTCGTAATTCTTGTTTAGATATGAAGATGGATATATAGTTTTGAATAGACTGAGATAGATAGATAGATAAACAAACAAAATAATATAGATTGATACGAACAAATGGAGATAGATATTTTCAACAAGTAAATGTATTTGGGGGGGGTCGCTTCTTTTTTTGTTGTAATTCTTGTTTATTTAAACTAAAAACAAGACATTAAACAAACATGAATAAAAAAAAATCTTAGTATTTAAAGTAATATAGATAAATATGAACAAATTGAGATAGATAGATAGATGGATAGATTTGAATAGACTGAGCTGGGTCGTTATTTTAATAGTCACCAGGCAGCAACTCTTGAGGCAGGAGACCGGGACGCACTTCCTCATAAATTACAAAAAAAAAACCTAATGGCATTGTGTAATTTGTCCATTATACTTCTGTTACCAAATTAAGGCACAAGGCCAAAAAGAGAAAAATACAATACAAAAAGGTAGTCATCCAAAGTGAGAGTTTCTACTTACAGTTTATAAATTAAAAAAAAAAAATGGGTACTGTTACTATGACAACCAGGCCAAATTCCTCTGTTGTGTCGTGTTCACTTTCAGATGAAAAAATAATTTAAAGCCAAAATGCCTTGAAATTAGAGAAGCTTCTTATTTCTTTTTATATAAAATGGACAATTTTGTCCTGCACAAATCAGATGTAATAATATCTCTATCATAAATTTATGGTGGGGGAGTTGATGGGAGTTATATATATTTGGGTAATTCACTCATCACACCATAAGGTCACATATATCAAGGCAGAAAAAACAAAGAACTCATAAATTCAACAAGTAATATGTGTATTGAAACAAAAATTACAATAATCAAGAATACTGATCAATGTCCTGCAGAAAGTGCTTTTTTAAATGTTCATGTAATAAGATAATAAAAAGGTGTTGAGTTGACTCCAACTGAGAAAGAAAGGGTAATACTAATAATAATATCCTTTCAGCTAGTATATTAGGTCTGAGACCTGTCAGCTGTAATGTTCAAAATCAAATCAGCAGTCAAGTTACTTACAGAGAGAGAAAGATATAATACCGTCTGCAGTAGGGGAATATTTCTTAAAACGAGAAGTGTGAAGTATTCAGGCAAATTGTTTCTTTCTCTGCTGTTCTTTGAAAAACCTTTGTTTATATAGGATTTAGATAGTTGAATTAGTTGAAAATTATCGTTTTTAATTTTTCTTTCTTTCTAGCTGCGCCGATCCTCATGCACAAAGCATTTATTTTTGTCTTTATTTTTGCTTTCAAAGCATTAACTTCCGGGTTCACCACAAATTAACGTCAGCTTTTCAAGCTGATATTCAACAATATAAAATGCAAATTTCACTCTCTTCTCTGAAGAAAGCTTAAAATTCAATCAAAAAATAATATCGGTGTAGTGGTGAGCTGGAAGTTAATGCTTTGAAAGCAGAAATAAAATGACGAAAATAAGAAGTCTATGCATAGGATCAGCGTAGGTAGAAGGAAAAAAATAGAAATACTAAAAATGATAATTTTCAACCAATCAGAAGTGTTCACGCCTAGAAAAAGAAGTTTTTCAAAAAGACCGATTTTGATCCTAGGGGGTCCTATAAAAGCAAAGGTTTTCGAAGAACAGTAGAGAAGACAAACTTATGCCTAAATATTCCATGTAACTCGACTCTGAAATATTTGCCTACCGCTGAAGGTATTACAAGCTATATCTTTCTCTCTCTTCAAGTTTCTTCACTGCTGATATATAAAGCATTACCCTTTCTTTTCTCTATTGGAGTTAACTCAACACTTTCTTTTTCTAATTACATGAACTTTTAAAAAAGCATATTATGCATGACTTGGATCAGTATTTTTGACTACTGTAATCTATTTGTTTTAATACAAATATTACTTGTCTTTATGAGTTATTTGTTTTTCTGTCTTAATATATGTGACCCTATGTGTTTGTTGTAATTATCAATATATATATATATATGAATTAAACATTTTTTTTAAAAACAAATGATGTTGTTAGTTCGCTGACAGAATCTTGAAGAAGGCCGCTTTATCAAAAGGTTGAAACAGATTCTGTCAGCGAACTAACAACATCATTTGTTTTTTTAAAAAATGTTTAATTCATATATATATATATATTGATAATTACAACAAACACATAGGGTCACATATATTAAGACAGAAAAACAAATAACTCATAAAGACAAGTAATATTTGTATTAAAACAAATAGATTTTTCGACAAATGTTTAATTCATACTGTTGGATTCACTTCTATTCACTTTCATATATATATATATATATATATATATTATACATATATATCCACTCATTAACAACCACCATAGCTTCAAATACCGACTTCTAATTTATAAAGTTCACAATAATATTTTCTTCTTCTCTGGAGAAGGATCTAACTCTCTCTGTGAGCCAAAATATAATATTTGGGTTCTCCAAATATACAAAAAACAATTCAGGGAAAGACTATGATAGGACCAAATACAGTTCTACCAATTTTCGTCTTTTCCCTTTGCACAAAAAATTACGTCTACTCAAAGTCAACGGAGATGGAATTAAATCTGCTTGCTCTTCCCAGGTTAATATCTCATCTGAGGAATTTGGCGCCCAAATTTTCAAAATAGGGGGCCAGCCTCACTCTCAAAACCCAAAAAATCCAGCCAATCACAGACCAACACAGGAAAATTCCAGAACCTTTTGGAAGTTTCTGGGAGAAAACAGAATCTTTACAAAAAAATAAAATAAACTCATATTTTTCCCTCAAAGCAATGCCATTTACAATAACCAAAACAAACATTGAAATGCTTTCAACAGATATTTTAAGTTTAAAAACTTATCAAACTATTAGTATTTGTTAGTCAACAGTTTGGAATCAATTGTTGGTCTCTGTTTTAATTCTAGAAAAGAAAGAAAAAAGATCTAAATACACATACTCGGTCAGGCAGCAATATAACAATTCAAGAAATTTTATAAAACTTTCTTTTTCTAAATTGATATTAAAAAGATTGATATATAAAATATCTAGAATATCTAAATATGTATAATCTAATAATTCTGATTTTAAGTACATTATGTTAAATCAGGATTTTACCTTATTACTAAGTTGTAGTCTACAGCTTTAATTATTTTTGTAAATTATTTACAAAAATTTAATTTTTTAGAGGCTGGGCAATTTTGCATAAAAGAATGTTTGCTTGCGACACCGACATGAAAAGGGAAGTAACTCTGATTCACATCAACAGACTGTCGGTAATGTTAAAGAGGGCAAAACAATTCTTGTGTTTCTTACCGATTTAACACTTGTTTTTCTTATATCTACATACACATCTTGTAAATATATAATTGACGTCAATTTTCAGACATGTAGTACATCGTATGTAGCAAACCCGGATTCAATTTTTAAAGGTATTTATTTAACCCAAGATACCGCCTCAACACTCGTGACAAACAATTGTTTATTTCGTTTATTTATGAAATTAGTTATTTTAATTTCTTAGATTCGTATAAAAATATCTTAATATTTTTGTTTTCTTGTTGGTGTTGCTGCAAGATTTAGTATATTTTAATTAAAATAATTTTAAACTTTTTATTCGATTAAAAAACCAAAGGCTGATATATTTAATTAGTGTATTTAGTTTTATCAAATTACGTACTTTCTTCTTTTTAATAATTGTAAAATATTCTACTTATTTTTCCGAGTTTTTCACTTATTTCTTGAAAACAAAAAATAAAAAATATTGTCTTAAAAAAATTTAAACAATAATAAAATATCCCGTGAAATCGAATATCAAATCTCTTATTTAAAAAAAAAAAGTCGGTTTTGGGTTTGTTTTTTTTCATTTGTAGTTTTAAAAAATCCTGTGTTTTTAAAATGAAACCTCAAATTTAGTTTATCTCTAATTAATTTCTTGTTTAAATTCCAGTCCATTATTTTCATTTGTAAAATGCGACTTGGTAATTCTAGAGTTAACATATTTTTGTTTTTGTATTTTTAGAAAACTCGTATTATTCTAAAAATATTTGTTTGTTTCACAAAATAACTATTTTAAAGTACGAAATTAATGAAGACTCCCACCCTCACAAAAATGTATTTTATTTATTTTCGCCTTTTTAAGTAAAATCCGACAAAAATGAAATACAGTAAAATCTTTTTCCGCTATTTTTTCTAATTAATAAAACCACTTGAAAAAAAAAATATGTATATATTCTTTCATCCCAACAACATCGAAATAGTCTTTCTTTATCATCTTTTTAATTTTTTTTATATTGAACTATGATTTTAATTTTTTACCAACAAATATTCATTATTATGACTGAAAATTATTAGAAATGACAAAAATATTAAAATAAACCAAGTTTCCTAGTGTGTATATTACTATTATTTATTTATTCATTCATTCATTCATTTGGCCGTCTCTATTTTTCTTTTTTTTAAAGAAAACCCTCACTGCACTGAGAACTTTTACACATAATATTCGAAAAATAATGTTTGTTCAGTAATTTTTCAATAAAGAGACGGATTTTCAAAACTTAAAGAATACAAGAATATTGTTAAAAGGTTGTTTTTTTTTAAAAACAAACTTATTTGTAGTAATTTCTAAAACTAAAACCTGTCTACTTGACGTTTTTATTTCAACGAACTATTGGTCTCATCTTTTTTCGTTGTCCTTAGCCAAACATTTCAGCTGATACATCTTTCGGCTCTTTTTACGTTTGGTTTACGTTGTGTTATCTGATGTGTTTTTTAACACTTAATATGAAAGGTGTGTTAGAGTGGTTTCATTTTTTATTTTTAGTTTCATTTTAAAGATAAAAAAGGACCTTTCTTTAAAAAAAAAATTGTAATTAAAAATTTTTTAAAAAGCTCTTGCCAGAAAATGATATTTATTTAGTGAAAATAGAAGGAAAAAAAATAAGGTTTTCTTTGTTAATGATAAACATTTTTAGTTTTAAATTAAAATAGTTGATATTGTTGCAATGTGGAGGTTCTTGTCGTCAAAGTAATTATGATACACATAACCAGTATTAACAGAGTGACCATTAAAAAGGACGCTGGCAATATGGTCAGTGAGACCGAGTATAGTAGTCCTTTGTTTTAATTTGATTTTATTTCCACTTGGCTGTTTAGTTGGTAAACATGACTTTATTTCGTTGTTAACGAATGGGGTCTGGATGATAGTTGATGTTGGTAATCATTGGTGAAGAAAGATAATAATGGGTTAATGAAAACATATAAGTCTTATATGTTGTGTTAACATTGTATTATGGTTTATGAGTCGGGGTTACCTGTTTATGGTGGGAGAGTAGTTTGGAGTTATATATATTTAGGTAATTTACTCATCACACCATAAGGACACATGTATAAAGGCAGAAAAACAAAGAACTCATACATTTAACAAATTAAATGTGTATTGAAACAAAAATTACAATAATCAAAAATACTGATCAAAGTCCTGCAGAAATGCTTTTTTAAATGTTTATGTAACAAGATAATGAGTTGTTGAATTGACTCCAACTTATAAAGGAAGAGTTTTGTTCAAAATCAAACCAGCAGTCAAATTATTTAGAGAGAAAGATATAGCTTATAATACCTTCTGCAATTATGGAAATATTTCTTTAAAATGAGAAGCATGGAGTATTCAGGCAAGTTGATTCTTTCTCTGCCCTTCGAAAAACCTTCTCTTATATAGGATCTAGATAGGCTCCAAAATAGGGTCTTTTTGATAAACTTCTTTTTAGGCGCGTACGCCTCTGATTGGTTGAAAATTATCATTTTTGATATTTCTATTTTTCTCTCTAATCCTGTGCCGATACCCATGCGCAAAGCATTTATTTTTGTTTTCAGAGCGTTAACTTCCGGCTCACTACAATAATATAAGCTTAACACAATGTTTAACTAACAATAACATTGAATTATTGAAAAGATAAATCTATATATATCGGACTATTGTCCTCATCTTTATTGTTATCTGTACAATGTTTCGGCCGATGTGCCTTCTGTGGATTGAATAAAGGGTTGTGTTCAAAGTTGTGTGATGGCTTGTGATTACGAAAAGAAGGTTCCTGAGTTCAAGAAGGCTTTCAAGTCTGACAAGAAGGTTCCCGGGTTCAAGAAGGTTCCCGAATAAACGAAGAACGCCGGAGGGCACATTGGCCAAAATGTTGTACAGATAACAATAAAGATGAGGACAATAGTCCAAATAACACAAATTATCAAGCCTCATCTCAAAAATTCAGAGAAATAGCCACAAATTTTAATTAATCTTTAATGGCTTAGAAGACATAGGAAGTGATTATTTTCCTATTGCTGTCAAAGTCATAATTTTCTCAAAAGAAAATTCACAGAAATGTCAAAAAATTGGAAATTTCTTAGAATTTTCTTTTCCTTGATTTGATATCCTAATTTATAATTTAGTCTTTTGCTAATTAATGGCTCTTAAATAATTATTTGAGTTTGAAAAAGATCAAAATAAATTAGTATTATCTGCGTCATTCAGACTATTGTCCTCTTTTTTTGTTCTTCATTGTTATCTGTACAATGTTTCGGTTGATCTGCCCTCTGGCCTTCTTCAGGAATTTCTTGTTGAACTTGGGAACCTTCTCGGACTCTGGAACCTTCTTTTCAGACTCTGGAACTTTCTTGTCGTAATCGGGAGCCATCACGGAACTTTGAACCCAACCCTTTATTCACTCCACAGGGGTATCCTGTTTTCATTCCTCTAACCATAGCTGGGGTAGAGGCATTAAGCTGTGTTAATTATTATTCTATGTTACTGCTGCCCTTGGCCAGGATTGAACCTGCAGTCCAGAGATAACTGTCACTTAGAACTGTCTTAACCTAACTCCTTTATCCACTAGGCCATGTATCCAATCTAATCGTTGTACAGATAACAATGAAGATGAGGACAATAGTCCGAATAACTCAGATAATACTAATCATCAAGCCTCCTCTTAAACATTCAGAGAAATATCAAAATCTTATTATAACAGAGATTGTGGGTTTGTCTGTAACCGAAACAGTATTACTATACAAATCACAATTCCCTTTCTTATTTACATCACATTCTCCATTTTATTTTTATTTAAACCTCAATTATCAATAAAATTGTTTTACATCTTTAAGACTGTTGACCATATCTACATACTAATAACATGCAATTGTATTTATATATACAACAAAATTGCGGTTTACAGTGTGAATGGGAAGGCTAATTTGCATATTGATCTTAAAAATGTGAATTTATTAAATATAGGCTTAGTATTATTGATTTCTAATTGTTTGGTTTTATCTTAATGAATATGAGCAAAAATCTCGGGGATAAATCTGAAAAGAATTCCATTAATCAGAAGAAATAACTGTAATATTATTCTTTACTTCATGTTTTAACTAAATAGTTAAATTAGGAAAATTTACCAATGAAAGACGGGGGTAATGGAAAATGATGGAAGAGTTAGTTTCAAAGTTGTTCTATTTTTCGATTATACCCCCTCTGTTCCAAATCTTTTTATCTGAATTCTTATTCAGTTTCATTAGCCTTTCTAATTTAATATGATATTTTATCATATTAAAACTTAAGTACTTGCACCCAGAGGGTGCATATATTTGCTAGTAAATATAATAAGAATTCTTCCAAGCTGTAGCCATGTTAGTGTTACTGTATGGCTGCAGTAATTGGATTTTAAGGAAAATGCTTTGAGAAAAAGTCAGATGGGAACTACACAAAGATGCTGATCTTAGGTGTGGTGCACCGCTTTAGATACAAAAACAATCTTTCAGGTTTAGTGCTAGTGAAAAGGTGATAGACTCCCTCATTCTCCATGTGACACTGAGAATAGGCACTACCTTAGTGGAATAGGCCACTCTACTACTATGAGCCCAAGTTTACTTTTCTAGATGATACTATTAATAGTATTTTATTTTATCTTTCAGATTGAGTAAAGTTGTAATAAAAAAAAAAATTAAAAAAACAAGTAAAAAAAATTAATATGGAATAAAATACTTATGAAAAAATTAATGATCAGTGTTGACAAAACCTTGTCTATAACAATAAAAATACAAGAGTGAGTCAAAAAGTAATGCCATTTTGTTTAGTACAGGTATAATTACCAACATAGGAACATGTATCATACATCAAAATGAAGCTGGTCTTCTGTGGATCACATCCCTACTTCCCTACATAGTCACTGTTTCTCTCAATAGCAATGTTCCATGTTCAAATGAGAGTATGTATCCCTACCCCGTTAAATTCTGTTGACTGTTCTTTGGGCCACTTCCTTACTACAGATTTCACTTCCTGGTCACTGGAATAGTGTTTGCCTCTCAAACCCTCTTTCATGGGGTTGAAGAGAGGTAAACATTATTCCAATGACGAGTAAGTGAAATATGTAGTAAAGAAGTGGCTCAAAGAATAGTCAACAGAATTTTACTAGGCAGGGATACATGCTCTCATTCGAACGTGGAACATTGCTATTGAGAGCAATAGTGACAGTGTGGAGAAGTAGGGATGTGATCCAGAGGACCAGCTTCATTTTGATGTATGATACATGTTCCTATGTTGGTAATTATACCTGTTCTAAACAAAATGGCATTAAAATGACCCACAATTTTCTTTAGTTTTGCTTTTCTTTAGTTTTTTTTTTAAATTCATTTTTTACCAACCGTTGTTCAAATTCATAATTGTAAATATATAATTTGTTCTATTATAATTCTTTGTTTTTTCAAGTAGGGTTGAGTTTATGGTATATTAGTAGATGTTGGTTGCATGGCAATTGAATGAATGTATTTATTGTCAGTACAAATGAGTCTGCTAAGATAGATATAAGATTGTAAAAGTTAAAAATAAACACCACATATCTCCTCTCCTCCCCAAAAAACTTCAGCTGGTTAATTCCTATAACTTCAACATAAAAAAGGGAAACCGCTCTGAATGAATTTTATCTGTTAATTAATCTACCCATTATTTTCCCATTAAACTAACCCTAAAACCTAACCCTAACCCTGTCTTCTATTTTCCTAGTAGATCAATAAATAAATAAATAATTTATCAGTCAATCAGAGTGGTTCCCCTTTTTTATGTTGGAGTTATAAGAAATAACCCTTCAGCTATATGCCCAAGCTCTAAATGCTTTTTGATTTAGTGCATCCTGGAACACACATATTTGCTTTGAATGAGTCCCAACTAAATGGGTCCCAACTAAAGTTTCTTAACAGATTGTAAGATTTTTATTTATGATCTGGGGAAACAACTAAATCTGTCTAACTCCTACCTTGTAACCTATCCTGTGTAATTAATTTCTAAGAAACTATTGAAATGTATTTACAGTTAGCTTGAAATGGTGAGGGAAGAAAAAAGAAAAACTCTGGGATGCATGGATATGATTTTACTGCATCCTTTTAGATTTTTGTGCGTCAGGGATGCAGGACGCATACCTATCAGCATTTCTGCATTTAATATTCTGTATGTTTGTTCGTACAATAACTGAGTGCAAATCCTTTTTTGTAAAACTTGCCTTTTGAATTTCATGCTTGAACAACTTCAGAGCTTGAACATAAAAATACATTATTTCTATATTAAAAGGAAAGAAAACCTGAAAAATAAAGGAAGTCTAGAAAGGAACCAGTCATACAAGACTAACGAACTCTTATATACTCAAACAAGAACAACAACCACAATGTGTAACATGTCAAACACCTTTGACAGTTGAACACTTATTCATGGAATGCAGGTTTTTTGCTCACATCAGAAACCGTTATTTTAAAGCAAACAATATGAAAGATCTGTTTGAAAATGTCAACATGGAGGATATTCTCTCTTTTTTGAGAGAAATAAAATTATACCATAGAATATAGACATGAATCAAATCAATACCATACAACATAATCCCCAATAATGCTAACACATTTTTAAAACCAATTACTAAAAAGTATAAATATAAATACACGATATGTATAACTTTCTGTTAGGCATGACATAACCCCAGACGGGTTGATGTGCCATTAAAATCAATAAACAAACAAACAAACTGAAAAATGAATCCTACTTTACTGATATGGTAATAAATATAAGGGAAGACCCCATGGCATAATAGATAATGTGCTTTTGTTACAACATTGTAGTAAGCAAGTTTAAACTTCAATCTCACTACTGCCCTGTCGGTGGGGCGTTAGAATCCACCGACTGCACCTCTGCAGAGGGGTAAGACTCCCCTAATGGGGCCACCTGTTGGCCGTGGGTGGCGACCCATGATGGTCACATCGAGCCCTAGCACCTATATGATTTTCCCAACCCTATTGCCCTTATGGCAAGCCCCAACCCCTTTTTATCATATGGGTGCTAGAAGGCGGTGACTGAGGGTCTACATGTCCTGGGAATGACTTAATACTCTATCTGATGGTGAGGTTCCGATTTTGGAGGTTTGGGGAATGTGGAGCACCCCTTCATCACCATTGCTCCCTGGTCCACTCTGACCCGGAGTGGTAGTACCTGTTAGGGTCCCATCTATGGGTTAAATAGAAAAATGTATTTATAAAAAAATTGTATTATCCATTAAGAATTGATTTATTTCAAAACTTTATCGGCATTAAATGACCCACTGAGGTTGATATGCCGTAAAACAAACCAAACCAAAACGGATAATGTGCTTTTGTTACAATATTGTAGTAAGCAAGTTTAAACTCCAATCTCACTATTATATTCACTTTTGGGCTAATACTCTTGGAAAAGGTATGGACCTCCTCATTCTCACAGCTATGAGTTAAATAATGCCATTAGAGTTTTTCTACAATAAGGATGGCTTTGGTATTAGATAATCTCACAAAGTATTTCTCTGAATTTTTGAGATGAGACTTGATGATTAGTATTATCTGCATTATTTGGACTATTGTCCTCATCTTCATTATTATCTGTACAATATTTCGGCCGATATGCCTTCCGGTCTTCTTCAGGTATTTCTTGTCAGACTCGGGAACCTTCTTGTCATAATCGGTTCAAAGTTCCGTAATGGCTCCCGAGTCTGAAAAGAAGGTTCCAGAGTCCGACAAGAAATACCTGAAGAAGGCCGGAGGGCATATCGGCCAAAACGTTTTACAGATAATATAATGTAATTTATTGTGTACAGTGCTCAGGTGCACCACAACTCATCAAAGTCTCATGTCAGGTACACAGAATAAATAAGAATAATAATGAAGATGAGGACAATAGTCCAAATAACGCAGATAATACTAATCTCACAAAGGTTGATATGTGATTAAATTAAGAAACCAAAGCTTTTATAAATATTACCAATTTAGAATTACTTGATGAATTAAAGATGATTATAGATATTAATAATAATAATAATAATGAAATTATTGTATACAGTGCTCTGGTGTAGTACAACTCCTCAGCAAATGTGCATGTAATAGAACATAGGATAATGTAATAATGTCAGGAAAATGAACTGGGTTAATTCCTATGTCTAACATGATCAAAGGGGAACCACTCTTGACTGATAAATTATTTATTTATTTATTGATCTACTAGGAAAAAAGAAGATGGGTTTAGGGTTAGTCTAATGGGAAGATAAATAAATAATTAATCAGTCAAGAGTGGTTCCCCTTTGATCATGTTAGACTTATAGGAAATAACCATGAACAGTGTATAGTCATATATATATATATATATATATATATATGTATATGTATATGTATGTATGTGTGTGTGTATGGTGCGGGTGATATTAGTTATATAATAGAATAATAATGAAATTATTGCATAAAGTGCTCAGGTGCACTACAACTTATCAAAGGTGAATGTATAGTACATAGAATTATGTACAAATGTCAGGAAAATGAACCAAATATAAGTCATGATATACATATGTGCATGTGTATATGTTGTATACCCTTCTTTATTTACTTCTATTCTTCTTCTGATGTCTTTTCTATCTTACGTCTTCTTCTAACATCTCTTCTAGCGTCTGGACTTCATCTTGGGGACTTTGTGTCTGGTCTTCCATTGGGGATTTCTCTTCATCAGAAGCCCTGTGTCATTGGTAGTTTTTAGATAATAACACAAGACTTCGATTTAACTTAGATCATATTTATTTTGAAACCCCCACCAGACTACCTGCGCAGATCAAGTCGGAGCATGCAATACACAACTCACCACCATCGTGGTTTCTGGCCGACTGACTAAAACTCTCTCTAATCTAAACCGGAAGAGGGTCTCCTCCACCGATTCTCACGGTATCCCCCCGGAAAGGTTCAGGATGATTTCAAGCCTTGTCACTCATCCTTCAAGGCCATGGGCTGCAACTTATAACAGCCATTTTGATTTCTACACTACTGTACATAAATATTAAGAATCTAATAATTATGTAATATATAGAGGTGGGGTATCAGGTATAGTGTTGGTGAATTACAGGAAGTATGGAGGCTTTGAAGGATGCTGGGCTTCAACAGCTAACAACTGAGGCAGGTAGTTTATTATATGATTCAGCAACTCTGAGTGTGAAAAAAATATTTCCGTAAGCCATGTAAAAAAAAAAAAAGTCATCGGGGCGGCCTAATGTCGGTATGAGCCATACAGCGAGGGAGTCTATCCCCTTTTCACTAGCGCTAGACCAAGGAGATTGTTTTTGTGTCTGAGGTGGAGCGCCACACCTGCCATCAGCTCCTTACTTTACCGCACAGATCCCTGTTCTACTCATATGCTAAGTTGGCGAGGGATGGTATTGAACCAGGAACCTTGTTGCTTCTCTGTGCTATTTTCTGACTTATAATTGTTCTGGTTAGAATTTTAACTTCTGAAGAAGAATAAATGTTTTTTTTTTTTTTTGTTTTTTTTCCTTTTTTAAAAATTTTTGATTTTATGTTAAAGAAAAACAAAAATAGATGGACCATATGACCTTTAGGCACCCCTTTTGCGATCTCGATTCGTGGGGACATTTTTTCCATTTACACCATCAAAATCAATTTAATTGTTAACAGGCGATTTTTAGTTTTTTTTTTTTTTTTTTTTTAGTTTTTTTTTTTTATTATTATAAAACTAACCCCTAACCCTAACCAACAAATGGATTTTGACAGTGTAAATGAGAAAAGTGTCCTTGTGAGTCGAGATCGCGGAAGGGGTGCCTAGAGGTCATATGGTCCAAATAGATCAAAGAAAATCAGTCATAATATTTGTAAGAGTGAAAATATATTCAACACAATTTAAAAGTTTGAAGAAGAATTATTTTTTGATTATTTATCTTTATTATTTTTCAGATTAGACAAGTTAAGATCATCAAATTTCATATTCCTTTCATTATATAATGGCCGCTGTGTTGTGATATGGCTGAAGATAGAGAGATTCTTCGAGAAGTCTGGGAAGGGCGTATCCCAGTCGCTTTCAGTCTGTCTCCAGATGAAATCGTTAATGAACAACCTGACCCCTATTATTATTATGTGAGTATCTTAAATATCTGATTATCTCCCTTGAATTGAATATTAAAAGCAGTTATTTTTCATTTCTGAGAGGAACTATTTTTATAATTCCACTCTTACTTTTTCATCATTGTTTTTTATTTTTTTATTTATGTATTTTTTTTATTAATATTGTTTTGGATGGTGTATTCTTCATGGCAAAATGGTTATCTATCTATCTATACATATATAAAGGGCAGTTGTGTGTTTGTGTATGCCCGGAGGAAACTTCGAGAATAAAACAATTAACGACAAAGTAAACACACATATATATATATATATATATATATATATACATTAAATATCACCAGGGCTTGGTTTTTGAGCAAAAATAATAAAGATTTGATTTATATTAGTGAAGATAATTAAAAAATAAAATTTAAATGATAACAGCATGGATTTTTTTTCATTTAATATTTTAGATAGTAGACGTTAACATTTCTTTTTAGAGTAGCTGGATCAATGCAAGGTCTATTTTTTTTTTCATACGGATTTAAATGGGGCATCCCACGAGGATTCAACTCATGATTTAGTAATAATGGATATGCGGGACTAACTTAAGAAAATCCCCCTCTACCCAGGCGACGCCGGGTAGCTGCTGCTAGTACATATATAAAGGGAAGTTGTGTGTGTATGTATGTCCGGATGAATCTACGAAAATAAAACAATTAACAACAAAGTAAATATATATACACATTAAATATCACCAGTTCTTACTTTAAGTGCAAAAAATTATGAATATTTGATTTATATTCGAAGATATTTAAAAATTAAACCCTTGTTAGGTTATTTTATGTTAGGTGTGTATGTATATATATATATATATATATATATATATATGTACACACACACATTAAATATTACCAGTTCCTGCTTTTAGTGCAAAAATTATGTAAATCTCAAAAGTAAACAAATCAATACACCAGAGTTTTTGCACCCTACCTCTACCCACTCAACACTGGGTAGTCGCTTCTAGTCATTGTATAAAGTGGACTTGGCTACTTGAGTTCAAATCCTGAACAAAGCTTTAAATTTCACATATTGCTAATAACCTTGAGAAATGTATGTATCCAACTATTCAGTCTACAGCTATGGGTAAATAGTAGGGCAGACTGGGCTCTTTAACCTTGTTATGCAACCAATCTAGGAGAAGGAAAACTCTGAATTTAAACTTCTGTGTAAGCAGGATGTAACACAAAGTCAATTTTATTGCAGAGTTTAACAGGTTTGAATTCAGAGTTTTCTATTTCCTAGACTGGATACCTAAGTAAGGTTAAAGAGCCCAGTCTGCCCTACTATTTACCCATAGCTGGAGGGGTAATAGTTGGATTCATATCTTTCTTAAGGGTATTAGCGCTACCTGAAATCGGTGAAACAATTCATATACCTAGGTAGTAATATCACATCAACAGAAAGTGACGTCAATGCACACATAGGAAAGGCATGGGCTGCTTTAAACAAATTGTCAGTGATATGGAAATCCGATCTTGCTGACAAATTAAAGCGAAAATTCTTCCAAGCTGTAGTTATATCAGTGTTACTGTACGGCTGCACGACCTGTACTCTAACGAAGCACCTGGAGAATAAGCTAGATGGGACTTGGTCGAAAATGCTGCATGCAATATTAAACAAGGTGTGGAAACAACACCCCACAAGAAAACAGCTGTATGGCCACCTGCCCCATATCACACAAACCATCCATGTGAGGCGAACAAGACATGCTGGGCACTGCTGGAGAAGCAAAGATGAACTCATAAGTGATGTTCTTCTGTGGAAGCCAACACATGGGCAGAGTAGGTTGCCCAGCAAAGACGTACGTAGATCAGCTCTGTGTGGATATTGGATGCTGCGCAGAGGACCTCCCCAGACAATGAATGATAGGGAAGGATGACGAGAGATTGTCATGGATATCTATGCTACCAGCTCGACAGGATAATGATGACAATTATCAACACAGGAACATGTATTATACATCAAAATGAAGCTGGTCCTCTGTGGATCACATCCCTACTTCTCCACATAGGTGAATCAAAAAGTAATGCCATTTTGTTTAGGACAGGTATGATTACCAACACATGAACATGTATCATACTTCAAAATGAAGCTGATCCTCTGTGGATTACATCCCTACTTCTCCACATAGTCACCGTTTCTCTCAATAGCAATATTCCACCTTTGAATGAGAGCATTTACCCCTGCCTCATAAAATTGTGTTGACTTTTCTTTTGTAATAAAAAGAGTACTAGTATAGAGGGTGTTTCAAACTCTTTTATTTCTCAATTGTGGGATGTACAGGGTGTTCCAGAAAAGTTTATATTTTTTTGTAATCTAATAACTGCCAATTCTTGTTCAAATGATCTCAATTTTTTTAACAGCATGTTTAGAAACAACTCAAAATTCTATGTTTAATGTTTGAACACTTTTTCTTTTCTGGTGAACATCATTTTTATAACTGAAAAGAAAAAACAAAAAGAAAAGAAAAATTAAACATGTTTAAGTTGAGTTGTTTCTCCACATGTTGTCAAAATTTGAGATCATTTAAACAAGAATTGGTCAAGTTATTGGATTACAAAATTATATCATTTTTTCCGAAACACCCTGTATAAAATTGGGAAATAAAATTATAATTATAATAATGAAATTTATTGTGTACAGTGCTCAGGTGTACCACAGCTCATCAAAGTCTCATGTTAAGTACACAGAATAATGTATTAGTGTCAGGAACATGAACAGTTTACAGTAGTAATATGCATGTATGTGTGCGCATGTGTGCATATGTGTGTGGAGAGGGGCATCAGGTATAGTGTCGGCGGACTACAGGAAGCACAGAGGCTTTGAAAGATTCAGTTCTTCGGCAGCCTACAACAGATGCAGGCAGTTTATTCCATGTCTCTGCAATTCTGAGCATGAAAAAATGTTTCCGAAAGTCACGTGAGCAGTGCTGTTTTCTGACTTTGTAGAGATGCCCACGTATGTTAGAAAGATGGAGATCAAAAAAGTGCTCACGGTTGCTGTTGTTAAGATGATTAATGACCTTATGAGCGTTAACCAGGTCAGTTGCCAGACGCCGAAATTTCAACGAATCCATTCCCAGGGCAGTGAGACGTTCAGAGTATGGCAGATGCCTGATGGAGGGTATTCGTTTGGTTGCACATCTCTGTACAGTTTCTAGGAGGTTAATATTCTGAGCAAGATAGGGGTTCCAGACTGGTGATACAAACTCCAAGTGATACCATAGAATATAGACATGAAACAAATCAATACCATACAACATAATCCCCAATAATGCTAACACATTGTTAAAACCAATTACTAAAAAATATAAATACACAATGTATTACTTCCTAACTGTTAGGCATGACATAACCCCAGACGGGTTGATATGCCATTAAAATCAATAAACAAACAAAAACCTGTATAAAGCAGATGAAAAAGATGTCTCAAAAAATGAAAATATGAATTTTAGAATAACCAGATGCTAGTAAATTGTTAAATTGAGAGACAGAAGTTGTATTAAAATGTCATCACCTGAATAGATTCCTTTGCAATATTTTATGAATGTCTTCATGAATTGAAATTTTTTTTTAAATTGGGTTTCTTTTCTGCTTGCCTTTTATTTTTCAGTTGCTGGTACCTCGGCTGAGTTATTTCCCCTTGGTAACAGACAAAGTCCAGAAATATTTCCAGAAATTTCTTGACTCTGAGAAACCAGGTGAATTCTGGTTAGAATTTGATGGGCAGCCCCTGAAATGGTCAGTTTCCGGTTTTCTATTATTCTGAGATTCAGAGTAAATATTTTATTGTGTGGAATTTTTTAAAAAATGATGTCCATTTGTAATTTCCCAAGACAGTAAATGAATGAACAATTCAAAATTGGATTTTCAGTTAACATTGTCGACTTGCTAAAAAATGCACAAAAGATTTAATACGTTTTTTAATACAACAACCTGCATCAGTTTTACATCTTTTCCTTAAATTTGTGTTATAACTGACAAAGAGAATTTATAAGAGAATTTGCTGTGCCTTATACCAGTGATATAGCATGGGTGGGCACCAGAGAGGTGGTTACCCCAGGTGCAAAATTTTAAGGGGGTGACAAAATTGTTGGATAAAAATATAAAAAATGACAAAAAATTGTTAAATTGTAAATATGTTGAGAGAGACAAGGTAATCTATACTATGAGCATGAGTTGATGAGGGCAAGTTTTACAGGGAGAGAATTAAGGGAATCCATGTTATCAGTATTTCTCTAGGATGATGGGTTGATAGCAAGTTTGGTTATTTCCTATAACCCCAACCTAAAAGGGGAACCACTCTGAATGAATTTTATCTGTTAATTAATCTACCCATTATTTTCCCATTAAACTACTCCTAACCCCCCGCCCTGTCGACTGGGGCGTTAGAATGCACCTCTGCAGAGGGGTAAGACTCCCCCAATGGGGCCACCTGTTGGCCGTGGGTGGCGACCCGTGATGCTTAAGGATAGAGCCCAGGTGAATGAGCAGTTCATGACATGCAATACTCCACTTTGGCCCTATCTTGGGCTAGACGGGCGGTCGGAGAGGCCCCCTCCGATCAATCGGCTGGTCACGTCAAGCCCTAGCACCTATATGATTTTCCCAACCCTATTGCCCTTATGGCAAGCCCCAACCCTTTTTTATCATATGGGTGCTAGAAGGCGGTGGCTGCGGGTCTACATGTCCTGGGAATGACGTTAAACTCTATCTGATGGTGAGGTTCCAGTTTTGGAGGTATGGGGAATGTGGAGCACCCCTTCATCACCATTGCTCCCTGGTCCACTCTGAACCGGAGTGGTAGTACCTGTTAGGGTCCCATCTATGGGTTAAATAGAAAAATGTATTTATAAAAAAAAATTGTATTATCCATTAAGAATTGATTTATTTCAAAACTTTATCGGCATTAAATGACCCACTGAGGTTGATATGCCGTAAAACAAAACAAACCAAACCATACTCCTAACCCCGTCTTCTTTTTTCCTTTCTTTAATGGGAAAATAATAGGTAGATTAATTAACAGATAAAATTAATACGGAGTGGTTCTCAACCCATCATCCTAAAGTAATACTGATAACATGGATACCCTTAATTCTCTCCCTGTAAAACTTGCCCTCATCAACTCATGCTCATAGTATAGATTACCTTGTCTCCCCTTTTTTAGGTTGGAGTTATAGGAAATAACCGCAAGTTTTACAGAGAGTCAAGGGAATCCGTGCTGTCAGTATTACTCTAGGATGATAGGTTGATAACAAGTTTTTCAAGTTTGAAATAACCAACACACTTGTAATTAAATTATTTTTCAAAATATCTTTTTTTTTATTTTTATATTTCAGGCATTATCCTGTTGGAGTGTTGTTTGACTTGTATGGAAGTGAAGAAAGTCTCCCATGGAAACTCACAATACACTTTCAGGTGAGATAAATTATTGAACAACTTTTAAAAAATATATATATATATATATGGGTAATTCTATGTCAAACCATCCAAGCCATGTCACCCACCCACTTCAATTTGAAATTTTGTACAGGTGTAGACTGTTAAAGTTAGACAGTCCCCAAAATTTGAGCTTCCAATTCCAAGAATTGGCGGAGTTATGTCGATTTTTACCTGTCTAAATTTGAGGGGGGGGGGTCGTGAAAAATGGCGACTATTTTTGTCTGTAAAATGAGTTCTAGAGCTTCCTTACTCCTAAAAATGGGTTTATAAAAGTATTTTCGCTCGAGACACATTGGGATATTAATCTTGTTATGAAAAAATCAGAAATCTTCAATAACTTAAAATTGGTTGGCTTTCAGACTTTTCTGATAGCATGTTTGGATTTCTTGGGTAAAAAGGCTTTTATAAACCAATTTCTAGTAGTAGGGAAGATTTAGAACTTATTTTACAGACAAAAATAGGTTACAAAAAGTCACCTTTTTTTTTTTTTTTTTTTTTTTGCAACTCCTCTCAAATTTGGACAGGTAAAAATCGACATAACTCGGCCAATTTTTTTAATTGGAAGCTCAAATTTTAGGGAATGTCTAACTTTAACATAGTCCACACATGTAGAAAATTTCAGAAAAATTGAAGAGGGTGGGTGACAATTTTACTTTTTTCTGGGTGATTTGACATGGAATTGCCAACATTTTAGATCAAATTTATTAAAAATCTTCTATAAGATTAGCCTTTTTGAATGTATTTGGATAAAATGTAAATATATGATTTCTTTTAATAAAATAAATGATAAATATTACTCCTCCCCCACCCCAAAGGAGTAAGAGAAAAAGAGGTGTATTTGTTTGGTTTCTTTGTTTAATGGCTTATCAACCTTCATGAACTATTTAATGCCAAAGCCATCCTTTTAGAAGAATAGTAATGGTACTATTTAACCCATAGCTGGGGGGGATGAGGTGGTTCATACCTTTCCCAAAGGTATTAGTCTGAAAGTGAAAGTAATGACGCCACAAGAATTTGAACTCGTTTAGTATGATTTTGCAGTTCAGCAAGTTAACCATTACATCATGGGAATTCCCCAGCCATATTTGTGTATGTAAACATTGTGATGTACAAGGGTGAGTCAAAAAGTAATGCCATTTTTTTTTAATAGTGATCTCTGCAACATGAGTTGTTGGGGGGGGGGAACAATGGACAGGAACACAACTGCTGCGTTGTTACTTCAGTCGATGCCTGAAGAGTAAGAAAGATTTTGGTGCATTCCTTTTTTATATGTAGGTAAAACAGGTACTGTAACCAACCTGAGTCCTTTTTTTTTTAATCAGAATGTTTTTGGTTTTTTTGGTTTGTTTTGTTTTACGGCATATCAACCTCAGTGGGTCATTTAATGCCGATAAAGTTTTGAAATAAATCAATTCTTAATGGATAATACAATTTTTTTATAAATACATTTTTCGATTTAACCCATAGATGGGACCCTAACAGGTACTACCACTCCAGGTCAGAGTGGACCAGGGAGCAATGGTGATGAAGGGGTGCTCCACATTCCCCAAACCTCCAAAACTGGAACTTCACCATCAGATAGAGTTTAACGCCATTCCCAGGACATGTAGACCCGCAGCCACCGTCTTCTAGCACCCATATGATAAAAAAGGGGTTGGGGCTTGCCATAAGGGCAATAGGGTTGGGAAAATTATATAGGTGCTAGGGCTTGACGTGACCAGCCGATTGATCGGAGGGGGCCTCTCCGACCGCCCGTCTAGCCCAAGATAGGGCCAAAGTGGAGTATTGCATGTTATGAACTGCTCATCTACCTGGGCTCTATCCTTAAGCATCACGGGTCGCCACCCACGGCCAACAGGTGGCCCCATTGGGAGAGTCTTACCCCTCTGCAGAGGTGCAGTAGGTGCATTCTAACGCCCCAGCCGACAGGGCGGTTAATGATTCTTCATTAAATGACCTGAAAAGGGTTGATATGCTGTAAAACAAACCAGATCAAGTGTCACAAATAAGGGGTTTAATCGCTACGGTAGGAATTGAAATGATGATCACATTTGATATTGATTTATTCCAGAACTTTCCAGAAGAAGAGCTTCTTCACTGTCCAAACAAAGAAGTTGTGGAGTCGCATTTTATGTCGATGGTAAAAGAGGCAGATGCACTGAAGCACCGTAGTTTGGTAATTAATGGAATGCAAAAGAAAGACCACAAACAATTATGGCTGGGATTGTTAAATGGTAAGTTTCTTTTCTTTTATGTTTGCTTATTATTTATTTCTAAGTGTCAGTTTAGCTCAGTCGGTTAGAGCACTCGCCTAGGAATTGCTAGGTTCCAGGTTCTATACCAGTCCTTGCCATCTCGGCGCATTAGTAGCACAGCTTGGGTAATCTGATATGTGCGGTAATGCATCTAGGAGCTCATAGTAGATGTGGTGCTCCACTTTAGCAAAACTATTTATTTGTGGTAATTTTGTTTTTATCTATTTGTAAAGGTTGGTTTAGCTCAGTTGGTAGAGCATTCGCTTACAGATTACAAGGTTCCTTGCCAACTCAGCACATGAGTAGCACTGCTTGGGTAATTTGATTTGTGTGGTAAAGCATCTTTTAGCTGACGGTAGATGTGGCCCTCCACCTCAGCAAAACGCGGACTGCTATAGATAGATTATTGATCATATGGAAATCTGATCTCTCTAAGAATTTTTCCAAGCTGTAGCCATGTCGGTGTTACTGTATGGCTGTACCACCTGGATTCTAATGAAACGTTTGGAGAAAAAGCTGGATGGGAATGCTGCGAGTGGTCTTGAACAAATCTTGGAAGCTGCAGCCCACAAAAAAAGTAGTTGTATGGCCACTTTCCTCCTATCACACAAATCATCCTAGTAAGACAATCAAAACAAGTTGAATACTTCTGGAGTAGCATTGATAAACTCATGTTGTTCTATGGACACACTGTTACATAATCTCTGCGGTTGCATAAGATTATTGTCAATCCCCTGTATTTCTAAAGGGATGGCCCTTTTCATATCACGGGCGGGACTTTCCATGGAATATTACAGAAGGCCTGCGAAATACGTGAAGTCACGTGGGACCTGGTTGGGTCCTTAGTTTCAGTTTAGACGTCGGACAGAGAAGATGTACTGCCTTAACTGGAACTCACCTGCATACGCGCGCTATGTTTAGTTTCATGAAATGTTTAGTTAAGTAAATAAAAGCTTACGAAAATAACACGGTTTTGTGGTTGGTGAATGTCTTGGTAACAAGACTGATCTAGAAGAAGAAATGAGTTAAGTGTGACCGACCACCAAGATGAAGTCCAGACGCTAGAAGAGACGCAAGAAAGAAAGGAAAGAGGTATACAACAACACCAGTGTAGGTAAACTAGCAAAAACCTACATCAATCAGCTCTGTGTGGGTTCTGGATGCCGTGTGGAAGATCTGCCAGGCTGATAGGGTCTGGTGGCAAGAGAGTCATGGAATCTGTGCTGTTTGTGCAACCTGATAACAATGATGGCATTATATTATTATGATATTATGTAGTATTTGTTGGCATTTGGTCACTGCAGAAAAATACAGTAATATATATATATATATATATATATATATATATATATATATATATAGTCATCCACAGACATGTGTTTTGACTTATCAAGTCTCTTCAGTGTGGCTAGACATTTTGTGAGCTACCTACAGCTAGGATTGAAATCTGATCATTTCAGCATCAATCAGGCAGCTTAACTGCTTGGCTATCATCACCCACAGAATGTGAAGTGGATTTTAACTGTTTTAATACACACATCTGTATGTATGTAAAGGCCGTCATAGAGTGCTCCATCCCTTTTATAGGAGAGCGTTGCGTTTACGCTTTTGTTGGCGTATATATATATCCAACATTTCTATAAATTTAGAGCTCACAAGTAGGTAAATCCCACCCTGGACCTAATCGATATCTGTGTCAGAAAATCTCACATTGTGATAATCATTTTCTTTTTATATGGAAACTATCAGTTCTAATTTGTATTTGTTTGTTTATTAGAATGTAATTTTTTTTATTTAATAAAATTATAAGAATGTCATTTTTTTGTTAAATAGAAAATTTGTACCAAAATTTGTTCATCTAAAAAAAAAAAAAAAAAAAAAAATATTTATTTGCACAATATTTCTTTTTGTTTTTTCCTCTCAGATAAATTTGATCAGTTTTGGTCGGTAAATCGAAAATTAATGGAATCAGGGGAAGAAAAGTTTAAGTACATTCCGTACAAGGCTTACATGGTGAGTTGACTTTGATCACTTATTCCAGCAACCTTGGTAAATGGGCCACACTTTTTTTTTCTCCTTTTTTTTTTTTTTTTTTTTTTTTTCTTTTTTTAATTTTTTTAATTATATTTAACAAATTCTTGTTAAGAACATTGCATGGTCATATTCTAAAACAATTTCCTTTTCTGATAAACAAAGTTATAAAATCTCATTGTATAAACCAGTCAGAAAAGGAAATTGTTTTAGAATGTTTTTAAAATATTTATCATTATTTCTCAGAATCATTTGGTTAGTTTTTAAAAACTTGTCTCTTTTTTTTTTTTTTTTTTTCGTTCTCAGTCAGATGGCTCGTACAACCAACAACTGTTCAAACCAGTTGATGAGAATGGAACAGTTCAGGTTTTAGCAGATTTGATACGGCAAACATTACCAGATTTGGATGCCGAGGAAAGTAAGTTTTTCTTTTATATTAATATTTTTGGACTATATGACCTTTAGGCACCCCTTTTGCGATCTCGTTTCAGAAGGACATTTTTTCATTTACACTGTCAAAATCTGGTTGTTTGTTAACAGACGATTTTTAGTTGTTTTTTTTTTTTTTTTTTTAATTATATAACTAACCACATTTTTTGATGTCTACATTTGCTAAGTGTGTAAAATGTCCTAGGCATTTTAGGTTGCTTGAAGAATCTTTTTATTGTCTATCTGACCCTCCTTGGAGTCAGCTTTCAGAAAACAGCACTGCTCACGTTACCTTCGGAAACATTTTTTCACGCTCAGAATTGCGGAGACATGGAAGCCCCCCCCCCCCCCCTCTAAAATACATTTACCGCCCCAAGTTGGTTGTTTTCTTTCAAGTAAAACCACCGAGACGACATAGCTGGGGACGTTATTTCAATAGTCACCGGGTAGCAATTTCTGAGGCAGGAAACCGGGACGCACTTCCTCATAAATTACCGATTACTAGCTAAAGTACCCATTTATGTTGGGCTGCATCCTCACATTCCCAAAGTAAGGCTACCTCGGAATCACTCGTCTCAGTCGTCTAACTAGTCTGACCGCCATGTTATTACTGTTGATCTAGCGGGCTTATTAAGGGTTGGCTCTTCTTCATTGATTCTTCTATGTCCTCGGCTGGTCATTGTTTTTAATAATACAACAAGACTTGGTTGTTTTATGATAATAAAGCTTTATTATGCAACCCTGCCCATGATTCTGCTGTTACATAATTATTAGATTCTTAATATTTATGTTCAGTAGTGTAGAAATCAAAATGGCTGAGAGACATCCTCTCTGATAGGGTGCCGGCTAACATCTGATTAATTAGACTAAAACATATTCACACGCGTCCAATCGCATGCTTTCAAGGGGTCAAATCAAAAGGTTATTAACCGTCACAACTGTCAGGTAACTTTCCATGGTCCCTATCATTCTAAATTCTAACTACAGGTACATTCAAAATTTATGGGCTGCTCATAAATTATGTAATATTATCTCTTCTCTCCACTGTGGAATGATTGATATGAAATAAGTTTAATTTTATTTTTTGATTAAATTAACTAGCAAATATATGCATCCTCTGGGTGCAAGTATTTATGTTTTAATGTAATAAAAGTATTATATTAAATTAGAAAGGCTAATGAAACTAAATAAGAATGCAGATAAAAAGATTTGAAACAGAGGGGTGTATAATAGAATAGAACTGAAACTTACTCTTCCATCACTCCCATCTTTCATTGCTGAATTTTCTTAATTTAACTATTTAGTTAAAATAGGAAGTAAAGAATAAAATTTCTGTTATTTCTTCTTGTTAATGGATTTCTTTTTGAGATTTATCCCCATATTTATTAAGATAAAACCAAACAATTAGAAATCAATAATACTAAACACATATTTATTAAAATCAAATTTTTAATATCAATATGCAAATTAATCTTCTCATTCACACTGTAAACCACTATTTTGTTGTATATATAAATACAATTGCATGTTATTCGTATGTAGATATGGTCAACAGTATTAATAATGTTAAACAATTTTATTAATAATTGAGGTTTAAATAAAAATAAAATCATGGAGAATGACATAAATAACAAAGGGAATTGTGACTTGAGAAGTGTTATAGTTTCGGTTAAAGACAGACAAACACAGAATCTCCATTATAATAAGAATTTATTTTTTATTCTTTTTCCAGACAAGTCCAAATTGCGGGTTGTAACTCAAGGCATTGAAGTTCCATGGGAGACACCAATCCTTTGGCTTTGTGAACATCTCAGCTACCCTGACAATTTTCTTCATATCTGTGTCCACCAATAACATTCTTTTTTTTTTTCTTCATCATCTTACCCTTGTCTCCTTAAAAAAAGGAGAAATATTTAAAATATGAAAAAGAACAATCAACATTTTATGTTGTTTTGAGATTACAAGATGAAGTATTTTCATTATTATACATATTTTTTATGATTAATTTTGACTATTTTTCATCTTGTCGCTTTTTATCACAAATTGTTTTTTTTTTTCTTTATAGCTGATAAACTATTACAGAATTTGAATAAGTGTGAAGAGATAAAGTTTTGGTGGCCTAATTGGTTAAGGTATCACCTATGAAAGACGAGATTTCAAGATACGGGATGCTGATTAGTCTTCCATCCAAAGTTGTTTTTATTATTCTGAATTCCAGCAGTTTATCAGCTAAAAAGGAAAAACAAAAAAAAACAAAAACAAAAAAAAAACAAATAAAAAAACAAGACAAAACAAATGCCATGCTAAAAATGAAATGAAAAATGAAAGTCAAAACTTATTATAAAATTCCTGTAACAGTTTAGATTTCTGTGTGTACAGTAAATGACAGCATAAAAATCCTTCATGCAGAACATTGTATTTGTTGTACAAAAAAAGAAAGAAAAAATACACACAGATAATAATACAAAAACATTATCTTGTTACAGGCTATTGTTACAGAAAACAAAGAATACTATATATATAATAAAGACTGTATAAATTAATCACAATTGTTTATCAGTGTTTCAGAAACTTCATCATCGACTCAAGTTGGCAGCACGGATACACACGAGTCTCTCTCACCAACCATCCCTTTTTGCCATCACTCTTGCAGTGATGCTGATAGCTTTTTGGTTTAGTGCATCCTGGGACACACATATTTGCTTTGAAATGAAAATTTATGGGTCCTACTAAAGCCACCTAACTCTTACCTTGTATCCTATCCTGTGTAATTAATTTCTAAGAAACAATTGAAATGTATTTACAGTTAGTTTGAAATGGTGAGGGAAGAAAAAAGAAAAACACTGGGACTCATGGATATGATTTTACTGCATCCTTTTAAATTTTTGTGCATCAGGGATGCAGGATGTTTACCTATCAGCATCTCTGCCCTTGTGAGGTCCTCCACACAGCATTCAGAATTCACACAGAGCTGATTGATGTTTTTGCTGGTCAGCCTACACTGGTGTGTCCATGGGTAGGTGTCCACAGGAGAACATCACTTATGAGTTCCTCCTTGCTTCTCCAGCAATGTCCAACATGTCTTGTTCATCTTATGTGGATGATTAATTGTGATAGGGAGCAAATGGCTGTGCAGGTGCTTTCTTGTGGGGGGTGATGCTTCCAAGATTTGTTTAAGACAGCATGCAGCATCCTTGTGTAGTTCCCATCTAGCCTTTTTGTCTAAGTAAGTTATTAGATTCTAAGTGGTGCATCTGTACAGTAGCACTGACATGGCTACAGCTTGGAAGAATTTTCACTAGAACTAATACTACCCTCAACGGTACATCTGTGAGTGGAAGAGCTTCCATCTAAAAATTGAACTATGTCCTCTGCGTAGCATCCAGAATCCACACAGATCCGATTGTTGTAGGTTTTTGCTGGCCGGCCTAAACTAGTGTGTCTATGTGTAGGTGTCCACAGAAGAAAATCACTTATGAGTTTGTCCTTGCTTCTCCAGCAGTGTCCATGTTTTGTTCATCTTACTTGGATGGTTAGTGGCTGTACAGCTATTTTTTTGTGTGGTGCTGCTTCCAAGATTTGTTTAAGACAGCATGCAGCATCCTTGTGTAGTTCCCATCTAGCTTTTTCTCAAAGTGTTTCGTTAAGAGTCTAAGTAGTGCAGACATATAGTAGCACTGACACAGCTACTGCTTGGAATAATTGTTACTTTATCTTACCATAGAAATCAGATTTCTATATGATCAATAATCTGTCTATAGCAGTCCATGCCTTTCCCATGAATATATTGACATCACTTTCTGTAGATGAGATATTACTACCTAGGTATGTAAACTGATCTACTAATTTATGAGGCTTACCATCTAGTATGAGTCCTTGTCATCTGTACCTCTGCAGTGGGGTAAGACCCCTACCAATGGAGCCACCTGTTGGCCATGGGTGGCAACCTGTTATGCTTAAGGTAAAGAATCCTGGTGGATGAGCAGTCCATGACATGCAACACTCCACTTAGACCCTTAATTAAGCTAGATAGGCAGTCGGAGAGGCCCCCTCTGATCAATCGACTGGTCACGTCAAGCCCTAACACCTATATGATTGCCCCAACCCTATTGCTCTTATGGCAAGCCCCAACCCTTTTTATCATATATGTGCTTGAAGGTGGTAGCTGTTGGTCTTCATGTCCTGGGAATGATGTTAAACTCCAGTGAGGTTCCCGTTCTGGGAGATGTAGAGCCCCCCTTCATCACTATTGCTCCCTGGTTCAGTCTGACCTGGACTGGTAGTACCTGTTAGGGTCCCATCTATGGGTTAAATAGAAAAATATGTTTATAAAAAAAAAATTGAGTGTCCATTAAGAATGAATTTATTTCAAAACTTTGTCAGCATTAAATGACCCACTGAGGTTGATATGCCGTAAAACAAAACAAACCATCTAGTGTAGAGATGCCTCCATCTTGTTTAAAATCTATGAACTTTTATTTGAGTTCACATTCCTCTTGCTGCCTTCTCTAGACTAGTGCAGCAGTGATTCAGCTTGTGTAGGTGTATTAGTGATAAGTGCTATAAGAAGAATTATAATCAACTAGCAGGACCTGTGGATATACCACAATATGATAATTCAGTCATTACAACATTTGATATGTTTACTTAAGAGCTATTGCCAAATAGTTCAATTTGTAAAAAGTATAATAATCTTGAATTAACTCTCTCTCAAATTTTTTCTTTCTTTCCTTCTCCCGAACACCATATGTATATATATATATATATATATTTTTTAAATGTTTTTTTTAAATTGGGCATTATCATGAAGCATTAAAAAAATTTTTAATGCTTCATAATAACGCCCAATTTAAAAAAAAAACCTTTTAAAAAGTATATATACCGAGAGAAGCATACGGAGACCACCTAAAATACAACATATATATATATATATATATATATATATATATATATCTAGTTATGCAGCTTCATTATGTTTAATTGAAACAGATTAGCATTATCACCCCCTCTTTCTATCTTTCTCCTTTTTTCTTATATTTTTTTTGTGTAGCATGTCCTTTTCTCCCTTTTCTTTCTTTATAATAAAACAGAATGGTTCATTATCTAGCTGAGGTGAAGACACTCATAAAAATAAGAATTCTGCAGATAAGCAACACCAGATACTCAGGATTTATATTTTTGAATTTCATCTTGGATGATTTGGACGATCTGATTTTTAACCAGAGGGTGTTGGAAGCATATTAATATATAATCGATTATTGCATCACTATATGGGGCAGGTAAAGTAAGGAGCTGATGGTAGGTGTGATGCTCCACCTCAGATGCATGAACAATCTCCTTGGGCTAGCGCTAGTGAAAAGGGGATAGACTACCTTGCTGATTGGCTGATACAGACTTTAGGCCACCCCAACGACTTTACTTTACTTTTTATACAAACTAGCAAATATATGCACCCTTCGGGTGCAAGTATTTAAGTTTTAATGTAATAAAATATTAGATTAAATTAGAAATACTAATGAAACTAAATAACAATGCAGATTTAAAAAGTTGAAACAGAGGGGGGTATAATCGAAAAATAGAACAGCTGAAACTTACTCTTCCATCACTAAATTTTCCTAATTTAACTATTTAGCCAAAATAGAAAGTCAAGAACAAAATTACAATTATTTCTTCTTGTTAATATATTTCGTTTAAGATTTATACCCGAGATTTTTAGTCATATTCATTAAGATAAAACCAAACAATTAGAAATCAATAATACTAAGCACATATTTAATAAAATCAAATTTTTTATATCAATATGCAAATTAGCCTTCCCGTTAACAATGTAAACCGCTATTTTGTTGTATATATAAATACAATTGCATGTTATTAGTATGTATATAAGGCCAACAGTATTAATGTAAAACAATTTTATTAGTAATTGAGTTTTAGATAAAAAATAAAGTCACGGTGAATGTAACGTAAATAACTAAGGGAATTGTGACTTGAGTAGTAATATAGTTTCGGTTACAGACAGAAAAACCCACAATCTCCATTATAATAAGATATCTACACGGTTTAGTCAAAAAGTAATGCCATTTTGTTTATTTCATGTGAAGTTTTTTTTATAAAACTAAAGTCTATGTTGAGGACCTAACGAGGCTCAGAGCAAGACCCAACTTGTCAATTGACAATGTCTTCCTTCTGCATGACAATGCTCAACCACACACAAGCATCAGGACAAGGGAGAAAATTGCCTCATTTAGGTGGACAACTTTACCACATCCTTCATACTCACCAGATTTAGTGCCTTCAGACTATCATCTCTTCGGCCCCATGAAAGAGGGTTTGAGAGGCAAACATTATTCCAGTGACAAGGAAGTGAAATCTGTAGTGAAGAAGTGGCTCAAAGAACAGTCAACAGAATTTTACGGGTCAGGGATACATGCCCACATTCAAAGGTGGAACATCGCTATTGAGAGAAACAGTGACTATGTGGAGAAGTAAGGATATGATCCACAGAGGATCAGCTTCATTTTGATGTATGATACATGTTCCTGTGTTGGTAAATATACCTGTCCTAAACAAAATGGCTTTACTTTTTGGCTCACTCTTGTATAATCAAAACGGATATTACTATGTGTTATTTATTACCAAACTCTACAGCAATGAAAGTCTAACCCAAAATGAAATTACAACACATCTGTAACCAAGAATAAAATTTAGTTATATATAAGGTGGACTTATTTTAGGACTGCTATATATTGATGATTTTGGTTAGAATTTCAGTGCTGTAAAGTGATAATAAATAAGGTAATCTTGGACATTAGCTACTTAAATGAATGTAACCTCCCCTTGTTTTTTTCACTTTGAGAACGCCGTGTGTTTTGTTGTGTAAAAACAAGGATTTTTTGACAAATTGAGTATACCTATACTTTTCTAATATACAGGTACTCTCATAGAAATATTAACATCTTTTTTTTTTTTTTTTAAATCACCTGTGGGAGATTCTAAGCATATGTTGACAGGGTATGGTGAACGTGAGGAGACTGTTTGAAAATATATTAAAGGTATTCCTATTAGAGCGTTAACATTTTTATATATATTAAAAAAAAAAGATGTTAATATTTCTATGAGAGTACCTGTATATTAGAAAAGTATAGGTATACCCAATTTGTCGAAAAATCCGTGTTTTTACAAAGCAAAACCCACGTCTTCCTTAAAGTGAAAAAAAACAAGGGTAGGTTACTCTCATTTAAGTATCTAATGTTCAAGATTACCATAAATAATACCTAATGATATTATTTCTGATTGTATAATATTTCACTATAAATAATAAAATTAGAAGAAAGCAAAAGATTTAAGGTAAGTATCTTTAACTGACGCCCTGCCCTGTCGGTTGCGGCGTTAGAATGCACCGACTGTACCTCTGCAGAGCTGTAAGACTCCCCCAAATTGGGCCACCTGTTGGCCGTGGGTGGCAACCCATGATGCTTAAGGATAGAACCCAGGTGGATGAGCAGTTCATGACTTGCAATACTCCACTTTGGTCCTATCTTGGGCTAGACGGGTGGTCAGAGAGGCCCCCTCCGATCAATTGACTGGTCATGTCAAGCCCTAGCATCTATATGATTTTCCCAACCCTATTGCCCTTATGGCAAGCCTCAACCCCTTTTTATCATATGGGTGCTAGAAAGCGGTGACTGAGGGTCTATATGTTATGGGAATGATGTTAAACTCTATCTGATGGTGAGGTTCCAGTTTTGGAGGTTTGGGGAATGTGGAGCACCCCTTCATCACCATTGCTCCCTGGTCCACTCTGACCCGGAGTGGTAGTACCTATTAGGGTCCCATCTATGGGTTAAATAGAAAAATGTATTTATAAAAAAATTGTATTATCCATTAAGAATTAATTTATTTCAAAACTTTATCGGCATTAAATGACCCACTGAGGTTGATATGCCGTAAAACAAAACAAACCAAACCAAACATCAAAGCTGCAGAACTAGTTTTATATATATACAGGTTGTTCGGGAGAAATTTGCCAGTTTCATAAGGAAAAAGAAAAAATACTTTGTAACTACAAAATTTAATGGATTGTAAAGAAATTCAACAGGCACGGAAATTACACTACTGTAAACAAGTTTCACTCAAAATAACCACCATTAGCATCGATCACAGCCTCAATCCTGCAGAATCTGAAGCAAGCTGATGTTACAGTTTCCCTGGAAAGGGTCTTAAAAACTACCTTAATTCTGGTGAGTAACTGGGCTTTTGTAGTACTGGCACAGTGATTGGTGTCTTTCTCAACAGTGTCCCATGTATAATAATCCATGGGGTTAAGATCTGGGGAGTTTGGAGTTGTGAGTTTTTTTGGAGTTTTTTTTTCAAATTTAATTCACTTTGCAAACTCTCTTTTCCCTAATCCCAATTATCTACTAAGAGCTCAATTGGGTGACCCAGCAGGCCACATTTTTCTAGTATCTATATATTAATACCCTTGTTCCTTAATCTTCTGATCATTATCATCTTGCAACACCCTCTGTTGTAAAAATGAGACCATCCAAAATGAAATGCAAAAATATAAAGCCTGATTATCTGGTGTCACTTGATCACCAAATTCTTATTTCTTATGAGTGTCATCACCTCAGCTAAATAATGGACCATTCCGATTTATTTGTCAGATTCTCACTCTGAGCCTCTTTAGGGTCACTTGTAGGCCTTAGTTTTATAAAAAACTTCACATGAAATAAAGAAAATGGCATTATTTTTTTTACTAAACCTTGTAGATATTTGTATACCTACCCCATATAGTGATGTAATAATTGATTATATATTAATATGCTTCAAACACCCTCTGGTTAAAAATGAGACCATCCAAAATGAAATGCAAAAATATAAAGCCTGATTATCTGGTGTCACTTGATCACCAAATTCTTATTTCTTATGAGTGTCATTACCTCAGCTAAATAATGGACCATTCCGATTTATTTGTCAGATTCTCACTCTGAGCCTCTTTAGGGTCACTTGTAGGCCTTAGTTTTATAAAAAACTTCACATGAAATAAAGAAAATGGCATTATGTTTTTTACTAAACCTTGTAGATATTTGTATACCTACCCCATATAGTGATGTAATAATTGATTATATATTAATATGCTTCAAACACCCTCTGGTTAAAAATCAGACTATCCAAGATGAAATGCAAAAATGTAAATCCTGAGAATTCTTATTTTTATGAGCGTCTTCACCTCAGCTAAATAATGAACCATTCCGATTTATCATAAAGAAAGAAAAGATAGAAATAAGATATACAACACAGAAAAAATATAATAATAAAGAAAGAGAGTAGGGGAAATATATAGAGAGGGGGGCGAGTGAGCGGAAGCAATAATGCTAATCTGTTTCAATCAAACAATGAAAAGATAAAAAGAAGGAAACAAAGAAAAAAAAAAAGAGTTAAATGAAGATTAATCTACTGTTTATATATTGAATTATTTTTTGTTGTTGTTGTTGGCATCCATCTGCGAAAGACGATGGAGTAGTGTCCAAAAGTTTTTTTTAACTATATAGCCTGGAAGGTTGATATGGAGGATGTGCTTTTGCCCAAGCAGCAGACATCCCCCCCTCTCCTCACTGTCGCTGTGGTCCAAAGGAAAGGTAAGAAACCAATGCAGTTTGGCAATGGCAGTGTCGCAGGAGTTGCAGTGTAATGCTGAAGTTCAGTGTTACTCCATCTTAGGGACTCCGGCTCCATTTTCGGGGTTTAGCAATAGCATTTAAGAAAACATATCAAACATTGTAATAATTAAATTCTGATACTTTGGTATATTCACAGGTCCTGCTAGTTTGAAATATTTTACTGGCCAATTGAAAAGAAACAACAAAAAAAAACAGGGTTATTTGTGTGAAATGGTGTCAGAGTCAAACCGGTTCGCATATCTCTTGTTCAGCCTGGCGTTCACTTTTTTCTAAGCACGGCACTTCACCTGTTCGGGGGGGTGAGTCATTCAATCCCTCAATATGATCCCAATTATTTCAAGTCTCTTACACCAATCAGGTTGTGTGACAACTGGAAAAAATCAGCAGGCTGATCAGGTTTTCTGATCACAGGAAAATAAATCTCAGACGAAATAGAAATCCACACATTTATGTAATACTAGAAGCAGCTACCCGGCATCACCTGGGTGTGGGTAGGGCAAAAAAGTTTATCTCTCTGATCCATTATTTCTCTCAAATGCCACAAATCCCCACTATAAAGTGCTCTTGCCTGCAACCTAAAAATGGCTACATGAATCATAACATCTATATCGCAAAATCATTAATTATCTTATAAACAAAAGAAGGATTCACTGTCCACTTCACCCTGACCTAAAAAAAAACGAACACTGATAATCACTGTGATATTCAGCAGGTGGGCCTAAGATAATGGCCCACCTCAAGATCTCAGGTCTAGTCACAATTATTTTGTTTAACAAAATATTTATTTCACCCATATTTTCTCAGCCCAGAAAATAAAGATTCAGTCTCTATTTGTCTGTAACTGACACTATGTCACTGCTTACATCACAGTTATTTAAGGAATTAAGTAAGTTTATCAATGAGTATTTAATTTATTGTCAGTATCATTGCTACATAAGAATATTAAAATTTTATGAACAATCAAGTCAAATTTTCACAAAAATTTTGATAATTATTCACCTTTAGATGAATTAATGTTTAAAATAGTTTTTTCCTAAAATATATAAGGGAAAATATTTTTTTACTATGTTTACTCCCTACCCCTATTTAATTTTATGAAATCCGAACAAAACATATTTTACTTGTACAATTTAAAAATTTTTGTACAATTTTAAAAATTTGGACTGAATAAAGGGTTAGGTTCAAAGTTCTGTGATGGCTCCCGAGTTCGAAAAGAAGGTTCCCGAGTTCGAAAAGAAGGTTCCTGAGTCCGACAAGAAATACCTGAATAAGGCCAGAATGCATATCAGCAGAAACATTGTACAGATAACAATGAAGATGAGGACAAATAATACAAATAATACAAAATTAGCTTTGTATGGTATAAAAATATAATAAAATAGAATGTAATGAATTATGTGCTGTAATATGTTTTAATGTTTATTTTTTTTATAAATAATATTTTTCTTTGGTGTAATAAATTTGTAAACTTAAATATTTTTAGTTAACTTTTTAACTCTTTTTTTCTCTCAATATAAGGGTCTGAATAATTAAATTAGAAATTTTTAGAAACATTTTGGAGGTCCCTACTGTTGTAAAACAAAAGAAATATCTCAGTGTATATGAAATCAATTTTCCCCATTGAAATGAACTGAAATGTCATTAATCCATTCCAGCCCCACCAAAAATACCCTAATTTTTTTGTTACATTTATCAATAAGAAAAATCGCACAGTATTGTATAAAAATAGAATAGAATAGAATGTAATGAATTATGTGTTGTAATATGTTTTAATGGTTTTTTTTTATGAATAATATTTTTCTTTGGTGTAATAAATTTGGAAACTTAAATGTTTTTATTAAACTTTTTAATATAATCGTATCTGAAGCTCGCTCATACCTCAAATTTTAGCTCGTAACACAAAGCAAAAAAATCAACCGAGTGACAGCTCAAAATTCATAAGTTGGGATTCTCATAAGTCAAGGTATGTCACTGTATTAACTCTCTAGCGAATACTAGACTATATAAACTCTCAATATGTATACCAATTATTCTAAGTAGAATAAAGCTTTCCAAAGTCTATCGGTGTTATGGTTTGTCCTTACAATACCCTTTTCTCGGATATAAAAAGAAATATTAAATAAGAAGTGAGATAGAAAGGAAAGGGTGATAGAAAATGGGGACGGTAATAAGTTGAGGGTATCACAAAATTATCAAAGCTGGGAAATAGTGTTTTCTTAAATATAGAAGATATTGAAATAAAGAGAGAGAGACAGAAAAAGGAGAGAAAAAAAAAAAAAGAGATGACAAAATAACTAAATGAGAAAAAAGATTATTATTATATTTATTGAATTAGAACTGAAGGAATAAAAACATTTGCTACAGTAATTATTTTTATTAGTAACTTTATAGAAACAGGTAACAGTTGTTTCTGAAGAAGAAATTATAATGAAGCTGAAAGGGGAGGGCAGCCTATTTATTGGTGTTGTTGAACTACCTCACCCTCCTCCAACTTCTGTCAGGAGATTATAAATTTTGTCTCTCCCCAACCTCGCGTTCTTAGTACTCACATGCCATCAGAGACTTCCTCGATTGAACCAGCCACTCCCTGGTAAATCACCAGTCCACCCACTTTTTTTTTCACAAAAAATGTGTGTACTGGATTAACATGGGATTATCAGTTTTATTGAATTAGAACTGAAGAAATAAAGACATTTGCTACAGTGATCTTTTTTTATTAGCAAAAATAAAAAAAATAAATTTCTAATATATTAGTCCTATAAGGTCCTGTTCTAATCAAAATTACTACGGTAACAAAAGATAAACAAATATTTGATTTCTTTTTTCTTTTTGAATAACAATATCTTCATTCCTGTATGTGTGGATAAAAATTGAATTTGTTGCTTCTGTTGGCGGAAACTATTTCAGAATATTAAGATGTCTTGAAAATCTCAATGCTTTCTGGACTTTTCAATTTGGCCACCAAGGATTCCTCCATTCTTTCATTCTGTCTAACAGTCAACCAATCTTTCCAAGTTCCAGCTTTGCCTGAAAATACATTTTATGAATATGTTAGTCAAGACTTTTAATGATCATGCCTTTAAAAAAATTAAAAAATCTAAAATCACAGAATTTTGGGGAATAATTTGACATTTTTGATAATAATTTGTTTTAATATTTGAGATCTACAAGGTGTGTCAAAAAAGTATTGAGATTTTTTGTACTTTTTTAAAACAGTTTGTATTCCAAAATAATTAATTTTCCATTCATTGTTCATTTCTATCTTGGTAAATACAGCTTCAAACTGGGCACTTTTATGACACACCTTGTATTCTGAAAAAAATGAATGTTCCATTCATTGTTAATTTCTAACTTGGTAAATGCAGCTTCAAACTGGGCACTTTTATGACACACCTTGTATTCTGAATGTTCCATTCATTGTTAAATTCTATCTTTGTAAATACAGCTTCAATTTCAATACTTTTATGACACACCTTGTAGACGGGCAGGTCATTTAATACTGGCAAACTCTTAAAAGATTCATAGTGATAGCTTGGAAGAAAATTCTTTAAACTCAATTTTTTTTTTGTAACCAAATTTTCTATTTAACCTATAGATAGAACCCTAACAGGTGCTACCACTCTGGGTCAGAGTGGACCTAGGAGCAATGGTGATGAAGGGGTTCCCCAGACCTCCAGAAGTGGAACCTCACCATCAGATAGAGTTTGTCATTCCTAGGACAAAAAGACTCTCAACCACCACCTTCTAGCACCCATATGATAAAAATGGTTGGGGCTTGCCATAACGGCAATAGGGTTGAGACAATCATATACGAGCTAGGGCTTGACATGGCCGGCCAATTGATCGGAGGGGGCTTCTCCAGCCGCCTGTCTACCCAAAGTGGAGAGTTGCATGTCATGGACTTCTCATCCATCAGGATTCCATCCTTAAGCATCATGGGTTCAACTTTTAATGAATGGTAAAAGTCAAGATGGCTAAAAGGGTTAACATGGAGGTACTTTTGTAGTAATGGTTATCATCATAGGAAATGGACACGGTGATCCAAGTTCAAATCCCGGACGAGGCTGTTTGCCTTTCACAGTGCTAATGCTTTTTGAAAAAGTATGAATCCAATTATTCTCCCTCCAACTATGGTTAGATAGATCTTGGAATGGCAACCAGTCTAGGAGAAGGAAAACTCTGAATTTATTGTATCTCATGTATCTGAATTAACAGAGAAAATAGGAAGAAACACAAGTTAGTAAGTTGTTGGTATATTGTACGAGCGAAACAAAGAAAAGACGACTAAAATAACAAAGGACTTTTTCCCGGTAAAACGAACAAAGAAGTTAAAAAACGAAAGCGAGGCTTTCCGGTCAAGGAAGCAGGGAGAAGATAAAACAAATGTCCGTTATCAGATCAAAAGATAAAGATGCGTAGGCGTGTCATCAATACAAAAGCCGACGGGGGGGGGGAGACCACAGAGAGAGTCAGACAAGAGACATCGAACGGAGAATAAGTGAGTAACTGCACTCACAATGGGCTGTGAGCCGTCACCAGGCCCCTTCCACCTTACCAACGCTAGTCATCTCAATAGTAGCAGTCATTGTCAACCCATGGGCAGTTCCCATTGTCAACGCTTGCCACCCACTAACGTACAGCCGAGAAGAAGAAATAAAGTCAAAACTCCTTCTATACAGCATGTGTTGTGATTTCATTAAGCAACCACTACATATATCGTCTAGGATTAGTGATGATACCCGCTACGTATACAGATACACGAAGTAGGGCCGTGAATTTGAAGCCGCTATATAACATATAGAACTTGATGCCAGTATGCAACAAAGTAAGTAAGTAAAGTTGACGGGGGTGGCCTAAAGTTAGCGAGGGAGTCTATCCTCTTTTCACTAGCGCTAGACCAAGGAGATTGTTTTTGAGTCTGAGATGGAGTGACACCCCTACCATCAGCTCCTTACTTTACCGCACAGATCCCTGTGCTTCTCATACGCTGAGTTGGCGAGGGTTGGTATCGAACCAGGAACCTTAAGGTTTCTAGTCGGACACTCTACCGACTGAGCTCAAAAAAGGTTTACTAAGCAAGATACAAATGAAATGAGTAATCAGTAATTGTTACATTGTGTGCCGGGTTAGCTCAGTTGGTAGAGCGTTCAGCTAGAAACCACAAGGTTCCTAGTTCGATACCAGTCTTCGCCAACTCAGTGTATGAGTATCACAGGGATCTGTGCGGTAAAGTAAGGAGCTGATGGTAGTGTGGTGCTCCACCTCAGACGCTAAAATAATCTCCTTGGTCTAGCGCAAGTGAAAAGGGGATTGTCTGCCCCTGCACTACCATAAAATTATGCTTGCGCATTATCTGAAATGAACTTAATTGTTATTAAGAACACATTTTATGATATTTTTTGTGTTAAAGCATGCAGTTGTATTGATTCAAACAAGTTTATATTTTTTATTTATATTGTACAATAATTCAAAATGTGCTTTGGTTTAGTAAATTCCTATCATAAAATTATGCTTGCGCATTATCTGAAATGAACTTAATTGTTATTAAGAACACATTTTATGATATTTTTGTGTTAAAGCATGCAGTTGTATTGATTCGAACAAGTTTATATTTTTTTATTTATATTGTACAATAATTCAAAATGTGCTTTGGTTTAGTAAATTCCTATCATAAAATTATGCTTGCTCGTTATCTGAAATGAACTTAATTGTTATTAAGAACACATTTTGAATTATCCTACAATATAAACAAAAAAATATAAACTTGTTTGAATCAATACAACTGCATGTTTTAACACAAAAATATCATAAAATGTGTTCTTAATAGCAATTAAGTTCATTTCAGATAATGGGCAAGCATAATTTTATGGAAGGAATTTACTAAACTAAAGTTCATGATTACTGAAGTAATAACAAAGAAGTTTGAGTTGTAATAAAAATTATCCTTTATATGTATATTATAAATTGTATCAAATAAACAATAAGTTACAAAGATGCAGTTTGGTTAATGAATTTTCCTTTTATTACAATGTTTTATTAGTGTTTAAGCTTACTTGTATTTTAGTTCACCTGGTTCAAAGAGGATTGTACCCATGACTGCTCCCTTCACTTGCCAATGTCTTTCTCCTTGATTCTGTTGCTATCAACCTTCTCTTCCCTCATTCTCAGAATTTCCGTGAGTGAGCGGGAGTTATGAATTTAGCATCGGTCTGTCTGGTTTTGTCTATTTTTAGAATATGATCCTTTTTCTTTGTTTCTCAAACCTGCCCTAGCAAGAATCTACAGCTTATGAACCATTACAGACTTTATAGAAAACAGACTATTCCATTCTCCTCATTTCTATATGATGGAATGAAAACCAGATATTTGTAGACGAGAAGATTCCTTACCTCCAAGAACATAGCACGTCTGTATATGTCTGGCCTGTGCAAGGGGGTGGAGTGTAGCGAGTAACTACAGAGACTGAACTCACAACGTCCTAATCATGAGTCATAGCTCGAAGTCAAACTACTCTCCCTCGTTAATGCATATGCAAATTTCACACAGGTTGGGCAGCGCTAAGCATAATTGGCCCGGATGTAAGATCTTGATGAGGGCAGTTACTTATTATTTGAGGCTTACCTTCCTACACTGTGGGGCAGTTGTGTTTAATCTTCCTAACGAAAGCAGATACGTGTGTTGGATAGGAAATGAGTGAACTTTGATGGATTGATCAAAGACTGCAGTAATATTGTTGCAGGTGGAAAGATCTTGTCAGTGGACTTTTGCAGTTGAAAAAGTGATTACCATGGTTGCTTTCGGTCGTCACTTTACACAAACAATTTTAGGTTTGTTAGACTTTTTAGGAATTCTCCTCATTCCTATATGATCAAATTAAAACTAGTTAAACTCTGTTTAAAAATTGACCTTGTATCACATCCTGCTTGTGTAGAGGAGTTGGGTAAATGCATAGAAGTGGGGGGGAGTATTTACCTGATCTGAAAAAACTACTGCCTTTTTTCCACATGTCCATTCTACCAATTTCGGCACTTTCTTTGGCAGTCTTCATTTTTTTGAATGAACAAAATTCTGCAATTTTTTTAATTAGATCTTCATCTGGTTCCAAATTCAGGTAGTTTGAAAGTTTTGTCAAAAATGCGGGACAATCCTGAAATCAAAAACAAAAACAGAATCCATGAGAAATGAATTAGCAATAAAATGCGAGAGGTTTTTTTTTTGTCATTTTTATGATCCATTATCAGTGATGCTGATAGCTTTTTATTTTAGTGCATCCTTGGATGCACATATTTGCTTTGAATGAGTACCCGGGAAAATTTATGGGCCCCAACTAAAGTTTCTTAATAAATTGTAGGGTTTTTATTTATGATCTGGGGAAATAACTAAAGCCATCTAACTCCTACCTTGTAACTTATCCTGTGTAATTAATTTCAAAGAAACTATTGAAATCTATTTACAGTTATCTTGAAATGGTGAGGGAAGAAAAAAAAAGGGGATGCATGGATATGATTTTACTGCGTCCTTTTAGATTTTTGTGCATCAGGGATGCAGGACATGTACCTATCAGCATCTCTGCATTATTTCAATTTCTTCTTTTGCTGGTAGAACAAAATTGTTGCCAAGGCTGCTTATATTCATGAGAGACCCAACTTATGTGTTTTGAGCTGTCACTCTGTTGATTTTTTTTGCTTTGTGTTACGAGCTAAAATTTGAGGTATGAGCGAGCTTCAGATATGATTATGTTAAAAAGTTTAATAAAAACATTTAAGTTTCCAAATTTATTACACCAAAGAAAAATATTATTCATAAAAAAAAAAACCCATTAAAACATATTACAACACATAATTCATTACATTCTATTCTATTCTATTTTTATACAATACTGTGCGATTTTTCTTATTGATAAATGTAACAAAAAAATTAGGGTATTTTTGGTGGGGCTGGAATGGATTAATGACATTTCAGTTCATTTCAATGGGGAAAATTGATTTCATATACACTGAGATATTTCTTTTGTTTTACAACAGTAGGGATCTCCAAAATGTTTCTAAAAATTTCTAATTTAATTATTCAGACCCTTATATTGAGAGAAAAAAAGAGTTAAAAAGTTAACTAAAAATATTTAAGTTTACAAATTTATTACACCAAAGAAAAATATTATTTATAAAAAAAATAAACATTAAAACATATTACAGCACATAATTCATTACATTCTATTTTATTATATTTTTATACCATACAAGCTAATTTTGTATTATTTGTATTATTTGTCCTCATCTTCATTGTTATCTGTACAATGTTTCTGCTGATATGCATTCTGGCCTTCTTCAGGTATTTCTTGTCGGACTCAGGAACCTTCTTTTCGAACTCGGGAACCTTCTTTTCGAACTCGGGAGCCATCACAGAACTTTGAACCTAACCCTTTATTCAGTCCATGGCGGTATCCTGTTCTCATTCCGCTAACCATAGCTGGGGTTGAGGTTTTAAGCTGTGTTAATTATTATTATACGTTACTGCTGCCCTTGACAGGATTGAATCTGCAGTCTAGAGATAACTGTCACTTAGAACTGTCTTAACCTAACCCCTTTGTCTGACAAAAAATACCTGAAGAAGGCCGGAGGGCACATTGGCCAAAACATTGTACAGATAACAATGAAGATGAGGACAATAGTCCGAATAATACAAATAATACTAATTAATAAGCCTCATCTCAAAAATTCAGAGAAATAGTGCTGATTTTTTAATTTAAAAAATGTAGCAAAACAAATTAGTGTATTTTTGGTGGGGTTGGAATGGATTAATGACATTTCAGTTTTATTTCAATGGGGAAAATTGATTTGATATACAAGGAAATTGAGTTTTACTGCCACTAGTTTTCATAAAAATGAATGCTGATACTTCTTATTGATGTCATCAAGTTTATTTTAATAAACACTGTGAAATTGTATACGGAAAAATAAATAACATTTGTAAGGTTAATAGTGATATGTACTTGAAGATACAGACTCCGACAAAGGTTTGATAAACAAAACATTTAATACGTATACAGCACATGGATAAAAGGGTACATAATACTTTGTGTACCTAAATAAAGATAAAGACACATTCATGAATGGTACAAGATAAACATAAAAGCCACAGACATGAGACTAGGAATAGTCCATGCTGTGTGAATAACTTACACTAATGTAAGGGGGGACAGAGCCCCAACGAGAAGGGGTAGACCTTAACTAACCCATGTGTCTCGTAGTCGAGCAACCGGAAAAAGAGAGCCAGAGACGTTTGAACCAGGTGCTTAAATACTATAGCCCCTGGTGAGAACAAGCGACAACTCAGTGGGAAGATAATCCCTACACATTCAATAAAAGGATAACAGCAAATACTTTTCAAAGAAATAGAAAACAAGAAAGAAATGACCCACATTCTTACTGTGTCGCCTGTCCTAACCAGCAGCATAAACTAAATGGCGTTCATTTAATTAACCATTGAAATTAATTATTGAATCTATTATTGAGACAGTTGTTTGTGTTAGTATTGCAATGTATAATTTCAATTAAACTTAGTTTAAACAAATATTTTTCAACATTAAATGTATAGTAATTTGGGTTTTTTGTTGTTTATTTTTTTAAGCAATATGTAATTAAAAACAACCTTAATCCCCTAAAACCGTAACCCAAATCGCAAAATGTTAATTCACAGACTGTAGTTAAACTCTCATTGGGGACCACCAAAAAACTTTCCGTTTTAATTTTCCAACCTAAATCAGAAATCAGCCCTAAAGTTCCTGAAACTAGCTCATATGTAAATATTTCAAAACATTTGACTCGCTCTAGTATATCCTTTGTATTTCACATACAGAGGTAGTAATATCTCATCTACAGAAAGCAATGTCAATATACGCATTGAAAAGGTATGGATTGCTAATTATAGATTATCAATCATATGGAAATCTGATCTCTCTGATAAGATAAAGTGAGAATTCTTCCAAACTCTAGACATGTTAGTACTACTATATGGTTGCACCACTAGGAATCTAACAAAACGCTTAGAGAAAAGCTAGATGGGAACTCCACAAGGATGCTGTGTGCTGTCTTGAACAAATTATGGAAGCAGCACCCACAGAAAGGCAGCTGTACAGCCACTTACCTCCTACCACACAAACCATCCAAGTCAGCTGAACGAGACATGCTGGAGAAGTAAGGATGAACTCATAAGTGACGTTCTCCTGTGGATACTTACACATGGCAAAAACCTATATCAACCAGTTCTGCATGGATTCTGGATGCTATGCAGAAGACCTGTTATAGGGATGGTTGGTGAGAGAAAATCATAGGTATCCATGCAAAAAAGCAGCTGTAGAGTCACAATCCGGATGCTGTGTGGAAGACCTGCCAGGGGCGTTGACTGATAGGACGGCGTGTTGTCAGCACTACCTGATGATGATTGCTAATACCCATGAGAAAGGCATGAATCCACCTCCCTGTACTGAATTGGAGGTGTGAGGAAGTGTAACAGTTATTAGTGCAAAAAATGGATGACTTGGCTTGGTTTCTTTATTTAATGACATATCAATCTTTGTGGGTCATTCAATGTCAAAGTCATCGTTTTAAAAGAACAGTAAAAGTAAAGTCACCAGGGCGGCCTAATGTCGGTATGAGCCATACAGTGAATCTACACTGAAAATATGAATTTGTTTGAATCAATACAGCTGCATGTTTTAACACGAAAATATCCCCATTTCACAAGATTTTCAGATTATTTTAGCGTCTGAGGTGGAGCGCTACACCTACCATCAGCTCCTCATTTTACCGCACAGATCCCTGTGCTACTCATACGCTGAGTTGGCAAGGGCCAGTATCAAACTAGGAACCTTGGATTCCTAGCTAGACACTCTACCGACTGAGCTAAACCAGCCCATTGGTATTTAATTTAATCCCTAACTGGGGATATAAGGGGATACATACCTTTCCCAAGGGTATTAATCTGAAAACTAGTCTGCCCTACTATTTACTCATAGCTGGAGTGAAAATAGTTAGATTCATACCTTTCCCAAAGGTATTAGTGTGGTAATCTGAACATTAGCTACATAAATGAGAGTAACCTCCCCTGTTTATTTCACTTTGAGGAAGCCATATGTTTTGGTTGGCCATTTTAATTTCACTGTAAATCTACACTGAAAATATGAATTTGTTTGAATCAATACAACTGCATGTTTTAACATGAAAATATCATAAAATGTGTTCTTGATTGTGCTTGCGCATTATTTGAAATGAACTTTATTGTTTTGAGAACACAATTTATGATATTTTCGTGTTAAAACATGCAGTTGTATTGATTACGGTGAAATGAAAATGGCCAACCAAAACATATGGCTTCCTCAAAGTGAAATAAACAAGGGGAGATTACTCTCATTTATGTAGCTATTGTTCAGATTACCATTAGTGCTATGTGTCTGCCTTGTCTGTTTTGTTTTGTAATAGCCATCACATTGTTTTAATGGTCATGTAATTCAAATGCTTGCTCTCTTCAAGCTATAAAATGCCTGAAACCTAACCCTAAAGTTTTGCAGCACTCCGCTAGTCAACTACATATTCTGCTGTGCTTTTGAACATGTCGCCTTTTAGTTATTGAATTGTTAAGTAAAGAAATGAAATGCTGCAGGGTTTTGAATCAAGCAGCAGTCACAGGTCAAGCTGACATTCTCTGTGTGTTGGACTAGGTTGTTCGTAATAATCTCTGTCACATTCACCCAGGGAAACAAAGGCTAGCAGAGGGAAATGAAGTGTCACAAATCTTCCCAGAAAGTATTAGCATTAAGGTCCGACTTTTATTATAATGAAGATTTGGTGTCTGTCTATACCTGAAACTATGTCACTGTTTACATCACAGTACCCTCAGAAACTTTGTAAGTTTATCAATGAGTATTTAATTTATAGTCAGAGTAATTGATACATAGAATAAATCTTATTTATTAAATGATGTCTCTATGAGAATCTGAGTTAGATTTGCCTCAAAACAGTTCATGTTATGAGTGCGTTTAAAATCCTGCAATGTGTCTTATGTATCACTAAGAAATAAAAGTTTAAAATCAATCCTATGAATGATTTTATATACAAACCAATTAAAATTTAATTGAAATAAGTTATATAAATTATAGCCATTATTTTTTTTTACCAGTTTTAGTGTCCTGAATTTTCAGACCATTAACTTTTTCAAGACCCATTTTCTCATAAAAATAGCCACCTAAAGATATTATCTTTAACTGGCTTCACTTCAAGGTGGCCATACATCTTTTATGGCTTTCCTGAAACTTATGAACCTAACTGTGGTGAATCTTTATTCTTTCACGGACACATACACACACACATACATATACATATGCATGGTCCTAATATTATTGGAAAAATTAGGTATCAATTATCTGCCCTTGGCTGAAATCACCAAAATACAATATTGGCACTAAATTGAATTCCATGACTAAGTTACTTATAGTGTTGAGCAGCTATGAGCGAGATGTCTAAGTCCGGTCACTCCCAAAACCCTCAAAAGAATTCAGCAGATAAGTCTGGCTGCAAACGCCATTAAGTTTGCAATTTTGTACCTTTCTGAATATATGTTATTAACTTCAATTGTTGTTGTCTTCTTTATCAAGATTTAATTGCCTACGTTTCAACCTGGGAAATTATATGAAGCCCAAGAAAAAAGATCATAATATATTCTATTCTTCTTTTGACTGTATTTTAACTCAAGTATTTTGTCAAAATTATACCTATATGCACACTCAATATGAAGGTGCATAGTGTAATGGTTAGAGTCATAGGAAATGGACTCATCGACCTGAGTTCAAATCCTGTACAAGGCTGATTGCATTTCACATAGCGCTAATACCCTTGGGAAAAGTATGAATCTATATATTCTCCGTCCATCTATGGGTAAATAGTAGGGCAGACTGGGCTCTTTAACCTTGGATAGGTAACCAGTCTAAGAGAAGGAAAACCCTGAATTCAAACCTTTTAAACTCCACTAAGAAATTGACCTTGCGTCATATCCTGCTCATGCGGAGGGGTTGGTAAATATATATATATATGCACACACAGTGTAGGGTGTATAGCTGTAAACCAAAGTTATATCAATTAAAATCTAATGAATCAAAAACAAATGACATCTATGATGTCTGCTTCCTGTCTGCCATTTTGATTAAACTAGGAAATCCTGCGCGGCATTTTCAAAGAAAATTTGCTGCATAGATATACAGCAATCAGTGTAGATATCTGTGCATGTATATATATATATTAATTTATTTGTACATGCATACATACAAAATATACATATGTATATATCATTTCAAACACATATTTTCCAATTAATTCTTTTTTCTTGCATGACATTTTGGAATGATTATAAAAGCTATTAACACAAAATTTGGTGTCATTTAGTGTGATAAGTGATTAAAGGCATTAGAAAAATACTTTTAAACATCTCAGTGTATGTCGGTATTAAAATAAAGTCTTATCAAAACATAAGAAGAGACTTATTTAAATTTAAATATCTCAGTATATGTTCTGAATTAAAATAATGTTTTATCAAAAAATAAGAAGAGACTTATTTAAATTTAAATATCTCAGTATATGTTCTGAATTAAAATAATGTTTTATCAAAACATAAGAAGAGACTTATTTAAATTTAAATATCTCAGTATATGTCTGAATTAAAATAATGTTTTATTAAAACATTAGAAGAGATTTATTTAAATTTAAATATCTCAGTATATGTCTGAATTAAAATAATGTTTTATTAAAACATTAGAAGAGACTTATTTAAATTTAAATGTGTCAGTATATGTCTGAATTAAAATAATGTTTTATTAAAACATTAGAAGAGACGAATTTAAATTTAAATATCTCAGTATATGTCTGAATTAAAATAATGTTTTATTAAAACATTAGAAGAGACGAATTTAAATTTAAATATTTCAGTATATGTCTGAATTAAAATAATGTTTTATTAAAACATTAGAAGAGATTTATTTAAATTTAAATATCTCAGTATATGTCTGAATTAAAATAATGTTTTATTAAAACATTAGAAGAGACTTATTTAAATTTAAATGTGTCAGTATATGTCTGAATTAAAATAATGTTTTATTAAAACATTAGAAGAGACGAATTTAAATTTAAATATCTCAGTATATGTCTGAATTAAAATAATGTTTTATTAAAACATAAGAAGAGACTTATTTGTCTGAGTTTTTGAGAAGAAAGAAAGAAATAGAAAAAAGAAATCAAATAGAAAAAACAAAGAACAAAAAAATGGATGAAAAACGACCATACCTTTTTAGCCTCTTCATATGTCACAAGCAAAATATTTGGATTGTTTTTTTTGGCTTCCATCCAATCATTCATATGATCATACCAACTGCCATAATGGACTGAAATATCAAATTTATATAATAAAAGTTAAAACATTTATCCTTTGGTTCCTCTGACTTATATAAATAATATAATCTATCCATATATAAAGGGCAGTTATGTGTATATGTTTGTCCGGAGGAAACTTCAAAAATAAAACAATTAATGCCAAAGTAAATATATATACATATTAAATATCACCAGGGCTTGGTTTTTGAGCAAAAATAATAGAGATTTTATTTATATTTGTGAAGATGATTAAAAAATAAAATTTAAATGATAACAGCATGGATTTTTATTTTCATTTAATATTTTAGATAGTAGACATTAACATATCTTTTCAGAGTAGCTGGATCAAAACAAGGTCAATTTTTTTACATAGTGATTTAAATGGGGCATCCCATGAGTATTCTACTCACGATTCAGTAATAATGGATCTGCAGGACTAACTTTTAAAAATCCCCATCTACCCAGACAACGCCAGGTAGCTGCTGCTAGTAATAAATGAATAAATGAATATATATATATATATATATATATATAGTTTTTGTTCCGTAGTTAGGGTCTTTCCATGTGTGGTTTAACCAAGCTGATGCAGGTAGACCATAAGGAGAGCTCAATGTACCTAATACCAGTGAGTAATTTTTCTCTTTCTTCTTCTCTTCGTCTCTTCTTTTTTCTCTTTTTTTTTTTTTTTTTTTAATTATTTTTAGCCTTGAAATTCTGCTCATTTTGTATATACACTCTTACAACTATTTCTCCAAGGAATATGCCCCAAGCTAAGCCACACCTCATCCAAAACATAGACCTCCCCGCCTCATCCAAAGAAACTAACCCCACCCATTCCAAAATAAGACACCAACGCTCCCTCCCCTAAATTGATAGATATAAAAGAGATGTTACTTTGGGAAATTCTCAGTAAGAGTCATGTTCTTGTGATTACCTGAAGATGCCGTATTAATACGGTTGAAATAAATTATTGTAATGAAGTAAGTTTAGAGTTTTTCTTCATTTACTAAATATATATATATATATATATATATATATATATATATATATATATAATATAATAATACAATAAAAGTTAAAACATCATTTGGTTCCTCTGACTTGAACTTTTTTTAATAATTCATATCACCCTATACAAGGACAGTTGGCTACTAGATAAAAAAGATTACAAAATGACAAAGGGTAAGTGTTTTTTGAGACGAGGCTTGATAATTAGTATTATTTGGATTATTCGGACTATTGTCCTCATCTTATCTAAAAAATTCATAGAAATAGTGTATATAACAATAAAGATGAGGACAATAGTCTGAATAAACCAAATCATACTAATTATCAAGCCTCATCTCAAAAATTCAGAGAAATAGTGTATATAACAATAAAGATGAGGACAATAGTCCAAATAATCCAAATAATATTAATTATCAAGCCTCATCTCAAAAATTCATAGAAATAGTGTATATAACAATAAAGATGAGGACAATATCCAAATAATCCAAATAATATTAATTATCAAGCCTCATCTCAAAAATTCATAGAAATAGTGTATATAACAATAAAGATGAGGACAATAATCCAAATAATCCAAATAATATTAATTATCAAGCCTCATCTCAAAAATTCATAGAAATAGTGTATATAACAATAAAGATGAGGACAATAGTCCAAATAATCCAAATAATATTAATTATCAAGCCTCATCTCAAAAATTCATAGAAATAGTGTATATAACAATAAAGATGAGGACAATAGTCGGAATAATCCAAATAATATTAAAGAGTAAGGATATAACAAAAGAGTTTTATAAGAAGACAACAAAGCAGAAATCCAAATTAAGATAGGGTATGTATTTTCCTGACTTCCCACAAAGTTGGGGAGCCATGCACAAACTGAAGCTCATGTGTGACCATTACAGCAACAATGAGCCTGTTCAAGACTTAGATAGGTGACCATTTAAGCAACAGCAGGTACTGTAAGTAAAACTAAATATCAAGATGACATGATTTGGCATTAAATGACAACTATACAACTATAACTTATTTTGGCTGAACTTGCACAAAGGTGTCAAAATTAGGGTGACCCAGAAAAAACAGAACTCACAAATTTTGTATTAAAACTGTTAATCTTAACTATGATGGTCTAGGGTTAGGGTTTAGGGTTAGGATTAGGGTTAGCGTTGTGGTTTATGGTTAGTTTAATGGGAAAATGAATAAATAAGTTGGATTCTGTTTTTCTGGGTCACCCTGTATATTGGTGACCCAGAAACAACAGACCCACAAATTTTGTAATAAAACTGTTAATTTTAACTAGAGGGGTAGGGTTAGGGGTTAGGATTAGGCTTAGGGGTTAGGGTTAGGGTTGGGGTTGGGGTTTAAGGTTAGTTTAATTGGAAAATAAATAAATAATTTGGGTTCTGTTTGTTCTGGGTCACCCTAATTTTGACACCTTTGTGCAAGTTCAGCCCTTATTTTTATAGTATTTTCATTAAATATTTCATGCTGTGTACTTGTGTTATGGAAATATTTATTAATCAAATTTACTTGGTAGTTGGTTGGATTTTACAGCATGCCAACACTTGGGTTATTTTATGCTGAAGACGTTTTTGTTTTATTCATTCTTATTGGGAATTCAATTTTTTTCAATCAATTCATTATGGAAAATGATAATGATTTCCAACAGTAAATAATAATCTTTTTTATTTGTGCGGATGGGTTGGTAAACACATACAACAGCAATGTGCAGACACTGGATGCCTTGCTGATGACTAGCCAGGAGCGATAACTGATAGGGATGGATGGCAAGAGAGAGTGATGGGAATCCATGCTGTCAGTACGACTTGATGATGATGTTGACCCTTTAATGATTAACAATCCATCATCTCTGTATAGGTCAATATGTTACTGATTAACTATTTTTTTTATTGTGTATAATAGACATATGCCAATCAATTCATTATGAAAAGTAATAATGATTTCCAACAGTAAATAATAATTATTTTTTATTTGTGCATGTTTATGTGTGTGTGTGTGTGTGTGTGTGTGTGTGTGTGTGTGTGTGTTTTCTCTCATATGGATTCCTTATAAAATAATATCGATTTCTGACTATACCAAATAATCTGTCCACTTTTATCTTTTATATCTATGAATGTTTTCACCTTGTTACTTGCTGTCTCATATTTTGTTCCTTATCAAAAGTGCAAATCTCTTATATCAAATTATATGAATGTGCAATTATTTTTATCTCTTATCTTGTTGAACAATACTTTGCTGAATTTTTTAAAATCTTTCCACTTGTTCACCTGTAAAATATCTGTCATCATTAAGTCATGATGACATAACAAATTCACATTTGAATATCAATATAACCATCCATCCTTATCAGTCATCACTCCAGGCAAGTCCTAAGCATGACATCTAGTGTCTGCGCATAACTGTTGTATGTATTTACCAAACCCCTCCCCACAAGCAGCATGTGACACAAGGTCAATTTTTTTGGCAAATGCTCATCATGGCATCCAGTGTCCATACAGAGCTATTAAAAGTTTTTACTGATCGGCCAACACTGGTGTGTCCATGTGTAGGAGTCCACAGGAAAACCTCACTTATAAGTTAGTCTTTACATCTCCAGAAGTGTTCAGCATATCTTGTTTATCTTACTTGGATAGTTTGTGTGATAGGAGATAAGTGGCCGTACAGCTGCTTTTTTGTGGAGTGCTACTTCCAGAATTTGTTTGGATCATATGACCTTTAGGCACCCCTTTTTCGATCTCGTTTCTTAAGGACATTTTTTTCATTTACACTGTTAACATCCTTTTTTTTTTAACAGACGATTTTTAGACGCATTTTTACAATTTTACACAGTTTTATTGGACATTTTTTAGTAGCAAATACACTTTTTCTTTTTTACTTATTTATGTTTTTGTTGTTAATTAAACGAAAGACCATGTTTTTATATTAAATTCACTTTTTCTTTTTACTTATTTAATGTTGTCCGTTTTTTTGTTAACAGATGATTTATCGATTTTAAAAAAATTATAAAACTATACCCTAACCCTAACCCTAACCCTAACCCCTAACCCTAACAAAATATTTTTTTAATAAATACTTTTTAATAAAGCTATAAACGAAAGACACGTTTTATATTAAAATAGTTTTTATTTAATCAGAAGAGAGATGCATGCAGGTATGTTTATTTCAATAGTATTTTTAAAAAAATAAAAATAGTTTTTTTTATTTACAAAATCTTTAAACAAAAAACAAGTTTACACGGGAATAGTTGTTGTCGTTAGCATATGTGAAAAAATTAATAAAGATAAACTAATATTGTTTTGTTTTTTTTATAAAACTTAAAATGAAAGACATGTTATTTATTTTCCATGTGCATCTACCGATAGTTAATATTAAAAAATATTTATTTAAAAAATATGTTGCTAGGTTTAGGGGTTAGGGTTAGGGGTTAGTTTATGTGTTAGGGTTAGGGGTTAGTTGTAAAAATGCGTCTAAAAATTGTCTGTTAAAATAATGATACAATCATACTGATACAGTTACAGTTTTGAAGAATTTAATCTTATCAGAGCAATCAGATGTTCAATAATCTGTCAATAACAGTCCATGCCTTTCCTATAGAATACTGACATAATTTCCTGTAGATGAGATATTTCTACCTAGGTATGTGAACTAGTCTATTAATTTCAGAGGCTTGCTATTTAATGTAGAGAAGACTTCTTGTTTAAAACACATGAATTTTGTTTTATCTGAGTTCATCTCAATAATCTCTTCACTTTCATCTTTTATATCTATGTATGTTTTCACATTGTTAATTGATGTCTCATATATATATATATATATATATATATATACATATATATATACAACAACCAAAAAATCCAGTAGTCGTCAGAAGTGGTTAAAAGTAACACACCTGATGATTCTTTGTAAAAGCTCAAGGTCTTGAATTGTTTATATATATATATATATTATATATATATATATATATATATATATATATATATATATATAGTCACCAATACATTTAAAAGTCCATTTTACCAATGGTTTCGGAACTTCACTTCTAGGTGATTATCCGTCATCAGAAACGTTTCTGATGACGGACAATCACCTAAAAGTGATGTTCCGAAACCATTGGTAAGACGAACTTTTAATTGTATTGGTCACTATAAATAAATAAATAAATAAATACACCACTTATAGAAGTAATTGAGCACTTTATAATCATTTCTCCAATAATAATAACAAAGAATTAACTACATATATTATATATATATATATATATATGTACACGCATATATATATATATATATATATATATATATATATATATATATATAAGGTGTGTCCAAAAGGTATTGAGTTTTTTTTAAATTTTGACACACCTTGTATTCTGAGAAGAAAATAACATTCCATTCATCAATTTTTTCAGAATACAAGGTGTGTAAAAAAATAAAAAAATACCAAGTTTAAAGCTGTAGTTACCAAGATAGAAATGAAGAATGAATGGAACGTTATTTTTTTCAGAATACAAGGTGTGTCAAAAAGTACAAAAAATTTCGATACCTTTTTGACACATCTTGTATATATATATGTGTTTGTGTATGTGTGTGTGTGTGTACGTGTGTGTGTGTGTATCTGTGTGAAACACTGTAGATTGCAATAACAAAAATCTGGACAATTACGTAAATATTCCCAATAAGGAAAATGTTTCTATTTTATCTTCTTCCCTTCATTCTAATTTTCAATTTCTTCTTGTTCATACTAATCTCATCACTTGATATTCCACAATGAAATTCCAACTTTATATGAAATTTTTTTTACTTACCATTACCTTCGAGGAACAAATTAAAAAAACTTGGGAAAGTTCCGTCATAGCCAAGCAACTTCAGACCAAATGTTTGTCGATAATTTGAAACCACTACATCTTTTGGATTACGTACTAACAAAATAATTTTGCCTTCCTCAACCATTTTCTTTGGGAGATGTTTTGGTCTTAGGTGAGTGTTTAGCACTCTTGGAGATGGCCGTTTTTGAAAGGCATCAGGCGTCAGAAATTCCATCATGTCTTGTTCTTTAGTTCCAGTCAGATGTTCTGCTTCTCTGTTTATCAACATGCAAATCATTTCCCAAAACCAGTGAGTTCCTAGAAAAAAGGAAATAAAATAACAATAAAAGAAATATATTTCGGAGGTATTTACCAAACTCATTTGCCACCGGGAATATGCGACACAAGGTCACAAGGATGAGGCATCCAGTGAGGATCCATTCAGTAGTAATGGATCTGTGAGATTAACTTGTTAACTATTGCACCATAATGGGAATGCCCCAAAGAAACATAGATGGTATGAAATCAGGATTTGGAGTGAAAACGTTTCATTTTCTTTCTTGTTTTCTCCCACCTTTTTTCATCTTTGTTCACCCCTATAATTTATTCCTTGTTTTCTCCCACCTTTTTTCTTCTTTGTTCACCCCTATAATTTATTCCTTGTTTTCTCCTACCTTTTTTCATCCTTGTTTTCTCCCACCTTTTTTCTTCTTTGTTCACCCCTATAATCTATTCCTTGTTTTCTCCCACCTTTTTTCTTCTTTGTTCACCTCTATAATTTATTCCTTGTTTTCTCCCCCCTTTTTTCATCCTTGTTCACCCCTATAATTTATTCTTTGTTTTCTCCCACCTTTTTTCCTCCTTTTTCACCCCTATAATCTATTCCTTGTTTTCTCCCACCTTTTTCATCCTTGTTCCCTATAATTTATTCCTTGTTTTCTCCCACCTTTTTCATCCTTGTTCACCCCTATAATTTATTCCTTGTTTTCTCCCACCTTTTCATCCTTGTTCACCCCTATAATTTATTCCTTGTTTTTCTCCCACCTTTTTCATCCTTGTTCACCCTATAATTTATTCCTTGTTTTCTCCCACCTTTTTCCTCCTTGTTCACCCCTATAATTTATTCTTTGTTTTCTCCCACCTTTATTCCTCCTTGTTCCCTATAATCTATTCCGTGTTTTCTCCCACCTTTTTCATCCTTTTTCACCCCTATAATTTATTCCTTGTTTTCTCCCACCTTTTTCATCCTTGTTCACCCTATAATTTATTCCGTGTTTTCTCCCACCTTTTTCATCCTTGTTCACTCCTATAATTTATTCCTTGTTTTCTCCCACCTTTTTCATCCTTGTTCACCCCTATAATTTATTCCTTGTTTTCTCCACCTTTTTCATCCTTGTTCACCCTATAATTTATTCCTTGTTTTCTCCCACCTTTTTCATCCTTGTTCACCCCTATAATTTATTCCTTGTTTTCTCCCACCTTTTTCCTCCTTGTTCACCCCTATAATTTATTCTTGTTTTCTCCCACCTTTTTTCCTCCTTGTTCACCCCTTCTTTGTTTTCTCCCACCTTTTTCCTCCATTCCGTGTTTTCTCCCACCTTTTTTCATCCTTTTTCACCCCTATGATTTATTCCTTGTTTTCTCCCACCTTTTTCATCCGTGTAACGCCTATGATTTATTCCTAAATTGGCCGTCAAGATCGGAATTTCTGCATCAACCATGGATTTCAGGGTCTCTATGCTTGATGAAAGTCTAGCCGAATGCCGACGTTGTGTTCAGATCTCAAACGACTAGAAATCTGCTTTAGAAACTGGTATTCCACGGCTAACGGCGGCCTAGTGGTCACATAAAGAAACAACGACTCTTTTTCTTTTTAAAAACCCAACAACATTTATATTCAATAGGAGAATACAAAACAATTATTTCTCAAGGCTGTGGGAGCGATGGACCTCTAATTAATAACTTCTGGTCAGAATACGATCAGGGCTTAGCAAGGTATTGTTCAAAACAGTTCATAAAGTTGACTAAGTTTTTCAATAGTCTTAGCTGAAGTCAGTTTCTGTCGGCTCAGGGTTTTTGAGTTAATCTTCGCTTTTCTAGCCCGCTAAGCTCAACTACCCATCAAGCTTTCTGAGCTTCCTCTCTCAAGACAGCTTGGCTTCATCTGCTTTTTCGTCAAAAATGTATCAGTTAAATAATATCTCAACCGGACATTCTGATTTCCGGTTGACGTGGAGATAGCAGAAATTTTCTCTGGACCTCCCACTTTATCAAGGGTACCACCTTCTTTTCATTTCCGCTAAATCGACAGAGGCTAGCCTTTAAGTATTTCCCAACAAAATGTGTGGTCTTAAATACATTTGGTTTTAATTCATTTCTTTTGGTCATCTATAAAATTTTCAACAAAAAGTTTATCTTTTTCTTAAGTGGAAAGAAAACAAAATTTTTCTTCCTTTAGATCCAAGCCAAGTCATGGTCAACCGATTTGTCCTGGTGCCTAATGGTCTCACACATCAGAGGATAACTACCGCTGATTCGAGTGGATTCTCCCCGGGGGTCTTATGACCCAATTGAGATTTTACTTTTGATACGGACATTCCGATCACATTGTGTGGCCTTATGATCGCCACCATCTGTTTCGATTTACATTTCTGTTTTGTTTGTTTCTTTCTTTCTTTTTCTAATTTCAAACATTGAATCAGGTCACAAGTGTTACTCACTAGATTTGACTCTATGGCTTAGAGCACAGACTTAAATCCAAGGTTTTAGGCCGACCTGATTTTGCCTTATCGTCAAGGTTCTTGCACCCCGAGCAAAATTTCTTCAACCATCTTCTTACTGTACTGTGATCAACTTCACATTTATCTTTTACAATATGAACTTGTAAAGCACAACTTCCTGAATTAGACTACATTGGACATTTGTGGGGATTAATTAAAATAAAATCAAACCAAACAAAAATAGATAAAACAAAAGTAAAACAAAATGAAATTAAATATTAAAAAAATAAAAGGACACAAAAAGTTACAATCTCCCAGAAGACCTCAGACCGGAAGAGCCCTCTGTGCATGTGCAGAAAACTCCCAAATTTCTAGCACCTAAAAGGACTCTCAACTCTTTTTACTCCAAGACTTTGAAAGAGAAACACCTACTGACTTGCTCGGGAAAATATTTCCCCTCTATTAAATAGTGTGAATCAACGAATAAAAGTCTTACCCTAAAGTCTTATCTTTGTTCCTTTCACTTTTGTTCTTTTTCAAAATTCCCCTTCAGCTTTCCAGCTTACAAGAAAGAAGAACCGACTATATTGGGGTTTAGACACACGTGTATTAAGAAAACTAGCAAATATATGTAAGGTGCAAGTATTTAAGTTTTAATGTAATAAAATATCATATTAAATTAGAAAGGCTAATGAAACTAAATAAGAATGCAGATAAAAAGATTTGAAACAGAGGGGGGTATAATAGAAAAATAGAACAACTGAAACTTACTCTTCCATCATTCCCGTCTTTCATTGCTAAATTTTCCTAATTTAACTATTTAGTTAAAATAGGAAGTAAAGAATAAAATTGCAGTTATTTCTTCTTGTTAATGGATTTCTTTTAAGATTTATCCCCGAGATTTTTGCTCATATCCATTAAGATAAAACCAAACAATTAGAAATCAATAATTCTAAGCTGATATTTATTAAAATAAATTTTTTAATATCAATATTATAAAAAAATTAGACACAAACGGCAATACTCCGAGGTTTGTAATGGAGTTAACCATGAGTGTGGCAGACAGGTTGAGAGTTAAAGAAATAACCAAACAACTAGAAATATGAATAAAAGACTGTATTACAGAATAGCAAAAGGATTGCAAACTTTAGTTCGTTTGCGCAAATATAATTTGTCACTTATCTTGTGTATCCTGAGATATGGGGTATTAACGGAGCCCTTGCTACGGCCTCTCATAGTTCTGATATGATGTACTTCTGTTTTGCGTCCGACTCCGAAGTTGTCTGTTGAAGAATAGGAGCGACTCTGTTTTAGGTCTGTCCCCAGTGCTAGCTGGATCAGAAGAGAGCACGAGTTTGCTTATTCGGCTTTGCCACCACAGAATGCTGGCTCGTGATTGGTTGGTTTGAAACAGAGGCTCGCAGACAAAGGACGATAACCCCCATACCCCAAATTCTCAATAATATGCAAATTAGCCTTCACGGTCACACTGTAAACTGCTATTTTGTTGTATATAAATACAATTGCATCTTATTAGTATGTAGATAAGACCAACAGTATTAATAAGCAATTTTATTAATAACTGGGGTTTAATTAAAAATGACAATCATGGAGAATGGGATGTAAATAACTAAGGGAATTGTGACTTGAATAGTGATATAGTTTCGGTTACAGACAAACAAACACACAATCTCCATTATAATAAGATTAGCCACTCTTGAACCTTCTCGACTGTTTCACTTACATTTTTTTCTTTTGGAGTGATGTTCAATGAATTGTTATAACTTAAAGAGTAAGACTATTTAAGCGATAGGTTTGAAATATATGTGTTTAGAACATATAAAATTAGCTTGAACTATTTTAAAAACATATTCGTGCCTTTCTTACCAATTCGATTTTGGGGATCAATTTTTATGGTTTGTATAAAGTGTAAATATTTTATTTTGTACCTATTTTAATCACTTCTATTTGATATATATTATACTATGATTTAGAAATGTTCAAAAGAGCCTCAATTGAACTGACAATTCATTTTTGATTAATAAGTTTAAAAAAATTGTTTTGCTTTTATATTTATTTGTTGCATGTGTAGGGTCCGATTTGTTTGGTGTTTGTGTGGTTAAAGAAGATCCGAGTTTTGATCCCCACAATTCAAATGTATATTACTATGGAAATGCAGTCTCCGCAAAAAACAAGAGAAGAAGACAAAATTGATACAATAAACAGTTTTATATAGTAATACAAGTGGTATAGTTTTGTTCTTTCAACGAGGTGACAGACGATATGTGTATGTAGTTAGTAGTGTATGCTGAGTGCGTCCGTATTGTTTATATTGTATTTATGAATGAGAAAAGACTTACATTGATATAGGGATAGGCGATTTTGTCGTCTGCTAGGAATTTTAAAAGCAAATTAGAAATAATTAAATCTATTATTTAAGGTCAAACTTTGTCTAAATCGATAAGTAGTAACATAATAATCATCATTAAAAAAAAGAAAAATATCATTACATATGCAGTTTATTTTTAATAGATTTAAAAGTATTTGCTTTGGTCAATTTCGACGATATCAGCCAGTCAGCCTCGTTTTCGATGTTTTTAAGTGCTTATTGACAATTTTACTGTAACATTCGCGATTGCAAAAAAAATTACCAAAAATCAGGTAATTATCCGATCTTAATGAAATTTTCAGTATTGATTTAATAATTAATGCATTTTATAATGCATCAGTTATTTTATTTCAAAACTTTAATTTAGTATTTTTAGAGAAGTCGCTGCCTGAAGGCACAAAATGATATATCAGTTTGGTCTCTTATTTTCGTTTACTATTTTCTCTCTCTCCCGCTCAACAACAACAAGTTTCAATCACAGACATTCTTTTATCAAAACTGCTACAAATTTGACAAGTCCAAACGAACAAATATAAACAATACACACGCACTTGTCACACACAACTATGTACAGACACATACAGTCGGCAACATCGCTAAAAGAACAATTGAATATACCAAGTGTAAATTAATGTATATAAAGTTGTTTATTGTATCAATTTTGTCTTCTTCTTTTGTTTTCTACGGAAACTACATTTCCGTAGTCATATACATTTAAATTGTGGGTAACCAAAACTCGGATCTTCTTCACATATTCAAACATCGAGCAAATTCGGCCCCTACACGGGAAATTGTAAATATTTAGTTCTTTGCATTTTAAGGGGGCGGGGGCGAATAAACGAATACATTTTCTACCATCAAGAGACAAAGATTCTTTTTTTCTTTTCTTTATTTTTAATAAAATTGTTTCAAAAATGTAAACAATAAAAAGACTATTCTTAAGATAAACGAACATTATAATACACTAATTCTTAACTTTGTTTATCGTTAAATCTTTAAACTAACAATTTACATTCGAATGAATCCAGCAGATAAAGACACATATTGATTGGTTGGATTTTACACCATGTCAACCTTTGAGTTATTTTATGCCAAAGTTGTGTTTGTTTTTTATTCATTATTGTTGGGTATTCAATTTTTTTTACTCATTTTTCATCTATTTACTCCATAGAAGAGACTCTAACAGGTACTACCACTCCAGGTTAAAGTGGACCTGGGAGTAATGGCAATGCAGGGGTAATCTACACTAAAAGTTCCAGAATGGGAACCTCACCACTAGATGCAGTTTAACGTCATACCCAAGGTACTAAGACCCTCAGAAACCACCTTTTAGCACATATGATAAAAAGGGTTTGTAGTTTGCAATAAGAGCGATACGGTCGGGACAATCATATAGGTGCTAGGACTTGATGGGATCAGCCAATTGACTGGGATGGGGTACTCTCTGACCATCCGTCTAGCCCAAGTAAAGATCAAAGTAGAGTGTAGCATGTCATGGATTGCTCAGCCACCAGAATCCCTCCATAAGCATCACGTGACGCCACCCACGGCCTACAGGAGGCCCAAGATCCTACTCAACAGAAGTGCAGTCGGTGTATTATACAGCCCCAGCCAACAGAGCTAAATAAATAAGGACACATTTTTAATACCTAGCCCCTTCTAATTGTTACTTTTTTAGAGTGTAAAAAAGAAAATAAATTAAACAAATTTATTTTTATCACTTTGACGCAACAAGCAATTAAGAACTGATTTCAAGTTTTTGTCATGTGTACAAAAACGTTTTTAGAAAAAAAATGTTCCAAAACAGTGAAATTTAAGAATATATTTTTTTAAATAATATTTTAGATGGAAAAAAAAAAATTCCTAAAATAAACATTCTACTATACCAATTCTCGGCGACACTTTAATTTGATAAATCCTTTTCCTCTTATTCTATCTCTTACTGCTGTTTTCTCTTTCTCGCTCACTCTCTGGTGTTCCTAATTTTTTTTTCATCGACTGGGTACTTTTGCTAGTATATATATATATATATATATATATATATATATATATATAATTAGGTACCACCAATTTTCCCTGTGAAATTTACCCCCCCCCCCTATATTTAATATAATGAAACTTGCATAAAGGTTAATAATTATCTTTAAAAAAATTTGAAACATTAAACAAACTCCTGATGTTTAAAAAAAAATTTCAGCTTACGGAAATAATGAAAATTATGAACAAAAAACAATGTTTACATTTTTGCACAATTAAATCAATTGAAATTTAACGTAGCCAAAATCAAGTTATGACTAGTCATAAGTTGATTTTTATTCTATGAAAAATCAATTAATGGTCCGATTTTCACGAAAATTTCCAGAATTACATAGTTTTTGGTGAAAATATGTCTGAAATAGTTTTTTTTCCTAAAATATATTAGGGGAAATATTTTTTTACGAGGTCTACCCCCTCCCCCCATTTTATTTAATGAAATATGAACCGACAAAAAAACTTTTTTCTATAAAGATAAGAGTCAGAATAATTATATCAGCAGATTTTTTCGATGTGAGAGTTTTTTTTTAATTAAAGAACCATCAATACAGAATTCTGCTAAAAAAAATATCAATAAAGAAACTAACCATGTTGTAAAAAAACGGACTGTTTTACTTATTTTTCAAAATAACGGTGAGTAAGTTTTCTCCAATCGGATAATTTGATCTTTGAATTAACTGTTTTTCTTTGTAACAACTCTTTATGCTCGTTATTTCTTTTTTGTGAGATTAAAAAGAAAAGTTCAAACATAATTGCGTTTCTTCCTTCAATAGGGCCTAAACTGATCCCGTGACGTATTTTGGTAGCACTTTATATATATATATATATATATATATATATATATATATATATATATTGTGAGCAGACAAGAAAATTACCTACAAATTAGGAAAGTTAAGATTTCTTATCAAGATAGCTTACGTTAAACATGATGAAGGATAAATATTCATACTTTTCAAAAATGTAAAAACCTCAACGTTGTTACCATCCTACCCCCCCTCTCCAAATTGAATTTTTTATAAAAATCATAAATATATAGTTGGTAAGTATTATATAAAAACATTCTTTAGTTTTCATTAATGGAAAAATAAATTATGCTTCATTTGTTTTTCTAAAAACCTCTTTTTATTTATTTGAATTTTTGAGATGATGATAATTTGTATTATTTAGATTTTTTTTACTGTTTTCCTCATCTTTATTGTTATAAACACAACGTGCTCTCTGGCCTTCTTCAGTTGTTTCTTGAACCCAGGACTGTTCTTATGGAACTCTGGAGCCTTCATATCATAGTTCTAAGTGACTGTCGGTTGGAGGTTGCAAGTTCAATCCTGACTACAGTCGAATAGATTTTTTTTTGTTATTTTTTTTAGAAGGGACCGGTCACTATCAGAAGTGACCCTTTCAACGAAAAATTTTTTTCCTATTTTTATTTTTTAGGAGGGACCGGTCTTTATCAGAAATTACCTTTATCAGAAGTGACCCTTGATCAATCCCTCAAAAGTTCACTCGCTCAAACGTGGGTCTCACTTCACTTTAAGAAGATCAAAACTCGCCCCCTGTTCTCTGTCACATGAAACCCGTTAATTTTTTTTGTTGATAAAAATCTAAATATATAGTTGGTAAGAAAGTATTATATAAAAACATTCTTTAATTTAAAAATGTTTTTCCTATTTTTTTTTAAGGGAACATTTGGGATCAGAAGTTATCCCTTAAGCTTTAAAATGTTAATTAATAAAGGTATAGGTAAGAACAGACATGAAATTGATATGCTATTTAGGGCCACAAGAAATTAAGCATACAGGTAAGATACAATATCATCAAAACAAGAAAGTAAATTAGACAAACGTACATGTAACAGTTGTGACCACTAACTACTGGTAACTACATTAAGCCCGCAACATTCTAGTAGGGTTTGTTTACATCCGCCCAGCCTCACTTTGAACAGGCCCTAGGTACTAAAAGGGTTGCTGTAATTCACGTGAATAAATACATATACATAAAACATATATCTGTGTGAGTACACTTATTTCATGGTAGCAGCGGTGTTCCGTAATACCTCGCGCACTTGATACATACACACACGCTACGAGAAAACACTTATTCACCTCCAAAAAAAAAAAATAAGGAACCGAGAGAGTCCCTCGTAAACAGCAGTGTCAGAGACAAGATGGCCGCCATAGACAACATTACGATGAAATGGGACAACCCAAACAGAGCTGAAGCCATATCAATGTTCCGGCAACAATGCGAAATGCTATTCAGAAGAAAAAAAATAACAGACCCACAGGACCAAATTGACGAAATCTTACTTCGCACAGGAGAAAAAGGTATTTTGAAATTTAATAGTTGGGGTCTGTCTGCCGAGGACAAAAAACGGCCGGATATCGTATGGGAAAAATTCGAGGAATACGGAAAGTCAAACCAAAATTTTAGAGTAGCCCGCTTGGCACTCAGACATGTTAACCAAAAAATTGACAGTAATACCAACGAACCAGAGACAATGGACGAATTTATTTCCAGAATACGTCTACAGACAGCGCAGTGTGATCTTCGGAAAACGAAACACAGAGACGAGTTTAACTCTGAGTTCGATAAAACCATCATTGAACAAATAATCGCTGGTACAATATACCCAGAAGTTCAAAAACAATTACTGGCAGAAGACAAGAAAATGACCCTAGAAAAAGCTATACACATTGGGAAAAACCACGAAGCTTCAATTAACCACATGAAGCAGTTACAAGCTACAAAAATGCAAAACCCACAACAAAACGCCACAGTTGATAGCATACAGAACAAACACAAAAAAAAATGCTGTCCAAAATGTGGAGAAAACCACAGGCGATACGACAAATGCCCAGCCCAGGGCACAAAATGCCTAAAATGTGGGAAATGGAACCACTGGGCGAGTGTTTGCAAAACACCATACAACACTCTACCAAGGGAACGGTACAAGTCGAAATACGACCAGAGATATAACAAAAATATTGATGCTGTAGACAATGACACTGACAATAGCGATTCCGAAGATTTACAATTTCATAACATAAACAGTTCGGATAACCGCACAGAGGTCACAACAAAAATAAAAATCCAAGTACCAGGAAGAGAAAAGATCCCAGCGAAACTACTTGTAAAAGTAGATACCGGTGCAGAAGGTAATATTCTACCACTGCGGATCTACAAAGAAATGTGTCCAAATCCACCAGAAAAATTAGTGAGACACTCAGACACCATTCTAACAGCATACAACAAGACTATCATACCACAAATTGGCACCATCAAACTCCAATGCAAGTACAACCAAGACACATGGTCAGCAGAAAAATTTTACATCACAGACACAAACGGACCAGCAATACTAGGATTACCAAGCTGCCGCAACCTAAAAATGTTAACCCTACACTGTGAAATAAAAAGAAATACCAAATACAGTCCATCAACGACCTATTACGGGACTACCCAAAACAATTTGACCGTATAGGCCACTTCCCAGGTAAATACCACATTGTTCTTGACCCCGCAATAACCCCAGTCATACATGCACCACGAAAATGCCCCATCCACCTAAAAGAGGAAATAAAAAAGAATTAGACAAGATGGTGAAAGACCGTGTCATAAAAAAGGTTTTAAAACCAACCGACTGGGTCAGCAGCCTAGTATATAGCCGGAAAAGCAATGGACAAATGAGGATCTGCCTGGACCCAAAAGATTTAAATAAGGCAATCAAAAGATGTCATCACAGAGTCCCAACCCTAGAAGAAATAACCCACAAAATGGCAAAGGCAAAATGGTTCAGCAAGCTTGATGCAAAAAATGGCTACTGGTCCATCGAGCTTGATGAAGAAAGTCAAGACTTAACATGCTTCAACAGTCCATTTGGCAGGTACTGTTTCATGAGGATGCCATTCGGGTTGGTGATGAGCCAGGATATATTCCAACAAAAGATGGACCAAATACTCGAAAAATGCTCTGGAACCATTGGTATCTCTGATGATGTTGTAGTATTTGGAAAAGAAGAAAAGGAGCACGATAACAACTTGCTCAGCCTGATGGAAGCTGCAAAGGAAAATGGTCTTGTGTTCAACAGCACAAAATGCAACATTAAGACCAAATCCATCAAATTTTTTGGCGGAATCTACGACGAAAATGGAGTACACCCAGATCCCCAAAAAGTAGAAGACATCAAAGCCCTAAAATCTCCTACCAATGAAGCTGAACTACAGCATATCTTAGGAATGGTGACATACATGGCCCCTTTCATACCTCGACTGTCTGAACACACTGCCAATCTTCGCGACCTCCTAAAAAAAGGGAACATATATACATGGACAAACAGTCATGAGAAGGCCTTCCAACGAATCAAGGCCATAATCAGTAAAGAGACAACCCTAGCATTCTTTGACCCTACCAAGCCAACAATCATCCAAGTTGATGCTTCGAGCAGAGGACTAGGAGCAGCTCTACTACAAAATGATAGGCCAGTTGCATTCGCATCCAAATCACTCACCTCTGCTGAGCAAAGATACGCGAACATAGAACGCGAGATGCTGGCAGTGGTATTTGGATGCCAGAGATTCCATACATACGTGTATGGGAGGCCATTCACAGTTGAGACAGACCACAAACCACTAGAAATGATAAGCCAAAAAATCTGTCAGCAGCACCCCCAAGACTACAACGAATGTTAATGGAAACGCAGGGATATGATCTCACCATAACATACCGTCCAGGAAAAGAGGTACTGTTGGCTGATGGGCTGTCAAGATTGCCTAACAAAAATAATTGCAACCCAGTAAACCTGGATGTAAGAATTGAGTTTGTACAATTCAGTACAAACAAACTCGAGGAGCTGAAGGAGGAGTCAAGAAATGACCAGGTAGTGTCAGCACTACGAGAAAAAATATATGATGGATGGCCGGACAAAGCCAAAGATACCCCAGCACCACTCAGACCATATTGGTCATTCAGAGATGAGCTATCAGTAGAGGACTCCTTAGTACTGAAAGGGGGAAGGATACTAATCCCTAACACCATGAGGAATGAAATCCTAAATAAGATCCATGCATCCCATCAAGGCATCGAAAAAAGTATCCTAAGAGCCAAAACATGCGTGTACTGGCCAGGAATAAATGAGGATATCGAAAAAAATGTTAAAGGATGCCTCACATGCCAGAAATACCAAAATGAACAAAAGAAGGAAACCATGATGCCACACGAAATTCCTTCCAGATCATGGAAAGTAATCGGCTCTGATCTCTTCCACGTAGCAGGGGAAACTTACCTACTTGTAGCCGACTACCATTCCAAGTTCCCGTTTATCAGAAAAATGCATAACACATGCACAAGCCAAGAGGTGATACATGCATTGAAATCCCTATTCGGAGAACATGGGATTCCGGAACGTATCATAAGCGATAATGGCCCGCAATATGATAGCTATGCATTCAAACAATTTGCCAAAGACTGGGGATTTGACCACATTACCTCTTCACCAACATACGCCCAGTCAAATGGTTTTATAGAAAGAACCATCCAAACAGTAAAAAAAGACACTAAAAAAGGCCAAAGACAGCAACACAGATATAGACATGGCATTGCTGTGTTTGAGAACAACACCAATCAATCACAGCCTTCCAAGTCCAGCACAGCTGCTGTACAAAAAAATGATCAGAGGAAACCTCCCAATAAGGATCAGGAACACACATCCTGAAAAGGACAAAATTTCAGAGGAGTTACACAAACGCCAACAGGAACAAGAAAAATACTACAACCGGGGTGCTAAAGATTTGCCAACACTCCACAATGGCCAATATGTAACAGTAATAAACCCTCAGTCAGCTACATGGGAAAAGGCAGTAGTTACGGGCACAAACAAAGAGCCCAGATCCTACAATGTTACCACAGAAAATGGTAACACCATAAGGAGAAACCGACGCCACATACGTACAGACCCATCGACAAGGGAAGAGAGAGATATAATACCAAGCACACAACACCAAGCCAGACCACATAAACCACATGCTGACAACCAAACTTCATCAGGAAGACACACCAGAACTCCAACACGCTACAAGGAATACTTACTAACAGACGAAACAATGCCTATATAACCAACAAATGAACATAAAACATTAAAATAAATAAATAAATAAATAAATAAATAAATTAAAAAAAAAAATTAAAAAATTAAAAAAATAAAAATAAATTAAATAAAATAAAATAAATAAATAAATAAGAATAATAAAGTCATAAGTGACTAGAAGAAAAAGGCAAATACAAACATTATACATATACACAAAGTCATTGACAACATCACTACTCAAAAAAAAAAAAAAAAAAAAAAAAAAAAGAAAAGAAAAGAAAAGAAAAGAAAACTTTCAGTTGCACAGAGGGGGATGTAACAGTTGTGACCACTAACTACTGGTAACTACATTAAGCCCGCAACATTCTAGTAGGGTTTGTTTACATCCGCCCAGCCTCACTTTGAACAGGCCCTAGGTACTAAAAGGGTTGCTGTAATTCACGTGAATAAATACATATACATAAAACATATATCTGTGTGAGTACACTTATTTCAGTACATGGACTTAGAAAAGCACATATAAAACATCGTCATCAAGTAAATTAAACAAACGTACCTGAACTTGGAAAAGCACATAAAAAAACATCGTCATCTCGGACCTGGAAATTTGGCAAAAGTGGCATGCTTTCTTTAATAAAAGGTAAAACCGGTAGTGGAACATTGTCGTAATTCCATACATACATAAAATTTCCATCCTCATCGTACAGTTTGTCACCAACAGGCATTTTTGATTCACTAATTATTTCTTTGATTTTGCTGGCCATTTTCATGTCCAACATACCCAATTTAGTATTTTTGTTTTCCTCTGACATTGTGAGATTTTACTTCTACTTAAAAAAAAATGATTATATAAAAGTTAGCAAATAGCAAAAGATAAAATTCACGAGATTAAAATGTTTACAACCGTTCTTATGTATGTCTGTGCTGAAACTGATAAAATGTGTCACTTGGTAGCAGGAGCAGCTATGACCCAAATCCTTTGTATTTTTTAAACCTCGGAGAGATAACAGTTCAGGAATACCCATTTTTTCGTTTGCTTTTCATTTTAAAAACGAATTAAAATTAATTAAATCGATTATTTAAGGTCAAATTTTTGTCTAAGTCGAAAAGTGCTAACATAATGAGCATCAAAAAAAAATATTACACATTGTTCGGCAGGAATAACTCTGAGACGCGTGTGCATAAATATACGTGTTTATTTGTCTACGTCATTTCAAGGATTGCCCCACAATCAAAAGCCCATTAAGGCATTACAGATATTGTGTCCGCTTATGTATATATGTCGACCAACATCCCCCATATATACAAAAGTCTGAAATGTTTATTTTTATGTGAGTTGCCATTCACCATAGCGGTTAGGTGTCTTGTTTGCAGTGGCTCTTTTCAGACGTGGCTGTCTTTCAGCCATGTCTGGTTGCTGTTGTTTGGTGATATCATGTCTACAGTTTGATCCTGTCATATTTCTGTACTTTAGTATGTTTGTGAGTCTTAAATGTCTTCTGTTTCTCACTAGTCTTTTCCCATTTTCCAGTTCGATCATGTATCGCCGGAATTCAAGTTTTTCTATTATGATCGCTCTTTTCCAATATTGGCCATTGCCATATGGCTCTACAGTCACTTGGTCACCCTTTTTTAGTTCTGCCAGGTCGTTGTTTTGCCTTTCGTATTTTGGTTTTTGTTTCTTCAGCATTGAATGGGGATAGGAATTTCTTCATCGTTGGCAATATGCTTCTTAGTTGTCTCTCTAAGAATCTCTGAGCTGGAGACATTCCCATGGGTTTTGATGGCGTATTAGTAAACTCTAGTATGGCTAGGCAAGGGTCACTGCAAGGGTCAGTGCTAGGAATTATCACCTACATGGCACCATTTATTCCACATCTCTCAGATCTTACGACACCAATGAGAGATCTACTAAAAAAAGTGTCGAAGTATGGATGGACGGAAAGTCACAAAAAGTCGTTGCAGACGATAAAAGATTTGATTTGCAAAGAAATGCTGTTAACGTACTTCGACCCTAAAAAAGAAACTATAATTCAGATAGATGCGTCCAACAGAGGCCTAGGAGCAGCTCTGATACAGGAGGGAAAACCCATAGCATTTGCATCGAAATCGCTGATAGAAACAGAACAACGATATGCAAACATTGATCGGGAGCTCCTAGCAGTTGTCTTCGGATGTGAGCGTTTCCGAACGTACATCTATGGTTGTGCCTTCCAGGTAGAAAGTGATCACAAGCCTCTAGAGATGATCAAACTAAAAATCCTGATTGCAGCCCCATCTCGTCTCCAACTAATGTTATTACGCCTACAAGGGTATGACATGACCATTGCCTACCACACAGGAAAAGAAATGGCACTAGCGGATGGTTTTTCCAGACTCCCCAACAAGAAAGCGAAAGAAGCAATCGACCTGGACATAAAAGTCGATTTTATCCAATTTTCAGCTCAGAAGTTGACACAGATTCAACTGGCAACCAATGTTGACCCAACAATGTGCGAACTAAGGGAAATGATCCTGCACGGTTGGCCCGATACGTTCAGAGAAATTGGGAAGAATATGCGACCATACTGGCCCTACCGGGATGAGTTAATAATAGAAAATGGGATCTTGCTCAAGGGTGAACGAATCATCATCCCAAAATCCCTGCAATAAGAGATACTGTACAAGATCCATTATGGCCACCAGGGAATGGAAAAATGCAAGTTGCGAGCCAAAAGCTGCGTATTCTGGCACAATATCAACCAAGATATTGACAGATTAATCCAGCTATGCGATGCCTGCAAGGAGCACCAAAAAATGCAAAGTGCTGAGACCTTGATACCACAGGAAATCCCAGTAAGACAATGGCAAATAGTAGCCACTGACTTGTTCTACTTTGAAGGATCAAATATTATCCTTATTGTGGATTACTACTCCAAATACCCCGTTGTGAGGAAGTTGAGTAATTTCTCCAGCCAAGAGGTTATAAACACGATGGTGCGAGTGTTTGAAGAGAATGGCATTCCAGAGAGAGTGATAAGTGATAACGGAGTGCGTTATAGCTCAGCTGCATTTAAGCAGTTTGCAAAAGAATGGGGATTTGAGCATCGCACATCATCTCCGAGATACCCACAGTCTAATTGATTTGCGGAACGTTGTGTGCTGTCAATAAAATCCGTCATCAAAAAGGCTAAGTCAAGTAACCGTGGCATCGACATGGTACTGCTATGCCTTCAGACAACTCCGATAGACCACACAATATCATCACCTGGAGAAATGCTGTTCAACAGAAAATTAGTTAGCAACATTCCAGTAAAATGTACTAACCACAGCGCAAAAAAAGCGGAGATATCAGCCCGTTTGTACAAGAGACAAGCTGAACAAAAAGCTTACTACGACCAGCTTGCAAAAGACCTACCTGACATCCAAATAGGACAGCATGTTAGGATGCACGATAAGGACACAAATAGATGGAGCCCTGTAGTTGTCACACAGACATGCACAGAGCCAAGGTCCTATATCATTAAAACCCCATATGGACAGGTCCTCCACAGGAATCGAAAACACCCGGGGGAAGACCCATCTACAGCAACTAGGTATCCACCAGAGATCATACCATCCAGAGTTGAAACCAACCCAACAAAAAACAATCAAACAAAAATACTAAATACCCTATCCCAAACTAGCACCGCCCTGTCGGCTGGGGCGTTAGAATGCAACGACTGCACCTCTACAGATGGGTAAGACTCCCCCAATGGGGCCACCTGTTGGCCGTGGGTGGCGACCCGTGATGCTTAAGGATAGAGCCCAGGTGGATGAGCAGTTCATGACATGCAATACTCCACTTTGGCCCTATCTTGGGCTAGACGGGCGGTCGGAGAGGTCCCCTCCGATCAATCGGCTGGTCACGTCAAGCCCTAGCACCTATATGATTTTCCCAACCCTATTGCCCTTATGGCAAGCCCCCACCCCTTTTTATCATATGGGTGCTAGAAGGCGGTGGCTGCGGGTCTACATGTCCTGGGAATGACGTTAAACTCTATCTGATGGTGAGGTTCCAGTTCTGGAGGTTTGGGGAGTGTGGAGCACCCCTTCATCACCATTGCTCCCTGGTCCACTCTGACCCGGAATTGTAGTACCTGTTAGGGTCCCATCTATGTGTTAAATAGAAAAATGTATTTATAAAAAAATTGTATTATCCATTAAGAATTGATTTATTTCAAAACTTTATCGGCATTAAATGACCCACTGAGGTTGATATGCCGTAAAACAAAACAAACCAAACCAAACCAAACCAAACTAGCAATCATTCATGTCCCACATGAATCACATACACGCTATAACACAACAGAAAATAAAACAACTAAATCTGGCCGGATAATTTTTTTTTTCTTGAAATATGCGTTGAAGGCAGTTCAATGTTTATTTTTTTATTTTTTGTAAAGGGCATTAATCTGGGAAGGATACGAACTTATTTTAATGTAAAGGTTCTGTCTTTCTCAGGTGACGCCCATAGAATTCTTGACTTCTTCAGGTCGGTCGGTGATTGGTCGGAATTTTTTTTGGAACGAGGCTGATTTCCTGTTCCCTGAAAAGGGGCGCGAAATTCAGCAGACAGAAGATTGGGTTTGCAGAGTCCGGTCTAATTTTAGGCTGTCTCCGTTGGTTTTTTCCAATGTTAATTAAGAAAATGTTAAAAACGAAAATTGATAAAACTAGAGAAAGTTTATCATAGTCTTTCCCGGAATTATTGTTTAATAATCTCACAGAGTGGGATTATTTTCTTCTACAAAGAAGAATTTGAATTGTTTTATTATATATTCGGAAAATCCAAATAGTATAATTTTGGCTCTCAGAGAGAGAGAGTCCTTTTCTTCCCTCCGAAAGGAAGAAAAGTTATTGTTCTGTGTCGTCTTGAAAAGCCGACTTTATTTTAAATTCTACCATTTTATTTGCAAGAAGCAAGAAGCAAGAAGCTTCGTTAATTTTCAAGGCACTTTAGCCTTAAACATTTTTGAGACAGGAGATTGACTTTGAGAGGACCGGGTCGATTTTGTTGTCTCCGTTGACGTGGAGTCAACGTAAAATTTTTGGCACCGGGATAAGACGAAGATTGGTAAAACTAGAGAAAGTTTACCATAGTCTTATTGGGTTTAATTCTCACAGAGTGAGATTTTGTTTTTCTTCTCCAGAGGAGAAGTTTAATTATTTTAAATTTTTTTGTTGCATATTTGGAATACCCAAATATTGCAGTTGTCTCACAGAGTGAGTCAAGTATTTGAATTATATTTTTATTGTAAGTCGGCATTTGAAACCGACAAGTTTTCTTCAGAGAAGAAAATAATATTTGTATTTCCGAGGGTCGGCTTGAAAATTCAACCTTTATTCTTTTTATTATAGAGACATTGTCTTATCTCTAAAATTGTACACTTTGTTTGCAAGAAGTAAGACACTTCTTCATTCCTAGGCATTTTATCCTTAAATGATTCTGTGGTGAAAAGTGATTCTAGCACTCGAAAACCCATAAAGGAAAAAGGCCCAGCTTCGTTTCGCAGGGCTGGGTCTGTGTTTTCGTAGATCCCTTTTACGTTGATGTCGCGCACGCGCTCAGAAAACGGAAGTGAGCGAGCAGAAAGGTAAACAAGCAGCGGCGAGACGAGAACGCGAAAAGAGGGTGTCCGAACGAGTGAACGGAAACGAAGTGAATAAGAGTGAAGGAGCGATAAAAGAGAAAACTGAAAAGGATAACGAAGGGAAGAAGGAGACAAACGAACGAGAGAAAGAACACATACAGAAGCTCAGAAGAAGGAATACAAGGATAAAAGAGACAGACGCAGGTTGAAACGAATTCTTTGTTTTACTGTATTTTAACTTGTCATTTGCTGTTTTATTTTTGGCAAAATAAATCAGTGACTCTTAGTAACTGTTAAGTTTTTTTTGTTGTTCGGGCTAACTTCAAGGCACAGATTCTTGTGCCTCGAAGCTCGACCAGACGAAATTTCTGCCCCATCATCGTAGCAGTAATAACCCAAGAAGGAGAGAGGAGAGACTCGTTTCAATCCAAAAGAGGAAGATCCTATCAGACGACACTGCCTCTTCACCCGACTGATAAGATCGCCCCTTACTGACCGACAGAGGAGAAAGAGAAGAAACAAATTTATTTACTGTCTGAACTCTTTGTAATTGTGAGTAGAAACACCTGTAACAACCTTTTTTATAGCATGTAAAATTCCTTATTTTTTCGGCCTTGTGCCTTTCTTGTGCCTTTTTTTTTTGCACTTTGTTACCACCTTTTGTAGTCTGTAATATTTTTATTTTCTATTTTTCGGCTTAGAGCCTAATTTATTAAATGTAGCATAAAGGACAAATTATGCAAGTTACTAGTTGTCTTTATTTTTTGTTCTTATAATAAACTTTTGTATTACAATATTGTTTCCTTTGTTGGGTCAGTAAAATGGTTATTCCTGTATATAGAGTGAGTGAGGGAGAGGCTCTGTTATTGGATATACCAATCACGTGATAGCCCAGAGTTTTGGCACAATATCCAAAGAGTGGACAGACAGATTCCACCCGCGGTACCACGAGGCAACGAATTCAGGGGCTCAAGGAAACCACCCTAAGATATATTCTCCAACGCGCCGGTAAGTCTGTTGTATTTCTTCTTTGTGGAATTATTAACAGAAAATACAAACTGTTGATTTAAATGAGGTTTTATTTTTGGTTTGAGAAAAATTCTGCTTTTACATAAAGTTGTACTAAGCTTGGTTGTAACCTCTTAAACCGTCGTGTGGATCCAGGAGCTGATGGCTGAGCTGAAGTTTACCGGGGACTGTCGTGGAAAGCTGGTCTGTCCCTTCTGGGTTCTAGTCGTCAACTGACTTCTTCCACGTGTCCCTTTCAGAGACCTTTACAATTACTACTATCCTACCTCCTATTATTATCTACCTCTTACTGCTACCTCTCCTATTCCCATCTAAAAGAAACGGTCCTTATTTTACCGCCCAAATTTAAATTCTTGGTGCCAGTGTGTCTACATTTTTCTATTTTTAGAACACTAGCCAAACGCCATTGTTTCAACCATTACAAGTCCCTTAAACTCAACTTTATATACAGGAAGGACTTTATATTGTTGTTTGTTGTTTTATGCCTAGCCAATAAATTGTTTGAATTAAAGGAAATATTAATTCCTTTCTTGTTGTTGTTAGTCTTAGAACTGAATGTTATACTAACACAATAATTAGTGACTCCCGACTGAACAAAGAATTTCTTTTGTAAATTTTCATAGATACTAGGCTAGTTCTCCGTAGTTGAAGGCAAATTGTCGGACAAAGAAGGAACAACACAAAAGTAAATGCAGACACTTGTATTGACATAAAAATACATAAAATGTTGCAAATTTATTGGTATTTGCTACCAGACTCATCTGTGGAGGGATTTCTTGTAGTACTGGAGATAACACAGTTTTCTTCTCGTCGGTGGGAAATGTAGTTAAGACGCTTCGTCTCGGTAGTTGTTTTTCCTTTGGTCAGTGTGCGTTCGTACCGGCCTTTCTGTATAGTATGCTGGTACGAGGCCTTAGACGGAATCTGGTTGTAAAGTTCTTGTGATAAATGGACCCCGTTTTGGGGCTAAGTGATGAGAGCGTTTCTTTTGACGTCTCTCTCTAGTAACAGTTCCCTGATAAGTAGGCCCTGATTTTGGGCTAAGTGAGAGAGCGTGTTTTTTGACGCCTCTCTCCAGTAACAGATCCTTGATAAGTACGTCCGTCCCGGACGGGGCCCACAGACTAGTGCTGGGGTATATATTATTATTTATATTTTGCTTGGAGGCAATTATAATTCGTATATCGCATAAAATTCGATAATCATAGAAAATAATCATGACAAGTGAACCTCAGCAATAATATATACTTTATTCAACAATGCTTCTAAAAAACAAACATCCCCAAAAATGTTATTTCATTCACCGTAAAGCATAGGCCTGGTTTGTTATTGTTCACTCAACGTCCTCGTACTTCATATGGTAGAGGCGTATCATTATCATTGACAGGTTAATTTCGCATGGATTGTCTGCTGTGTATCGGTGGCCGAAGCAGTAAAGTCTCTGACTCTCCTGCTGAAGTCCCGGTTTCGATTTTTGTCGGAGGGAAGTCGTTAGTATACATCGCTGATGAGACTTAATAAAGTCGAAACAGTCTGTACGATGTTCTACACACCGCACAATTCTTTGCCGAGGTTCACTTGTCATGATTATTTTCTATAATTATCGAATTTTATGCGATATACGCATTGTAATTGCCTTCAAGCAAAATATAAATAATAATATATACTTTATTCAACAATGCTTCTAAAAGACAAACATCCAATATATATATATATATATATATATATATATATATATATATATATATATATATATTGTGAGCAGACAAGAAAATAACCTACAAATTAGGAAAGTTAAGATTTCTTATCAAGATAGCTTACGTTAAACATGGTGAAGGATAAATATTCATACTTTTCAAAAATGTAAAAACCTCAACGTTGTTACCATCCTACCCCCCCTCTCCAAATTGAATTTTTTATAAAAATCATAAATATATAGTTGGTAAGTATTATATAAAAACATTCTTTAGTTTTCATTAATGGAAAAATAAATTATGCTTCATTTGTTTTTCTAAAAACTCTTTTTATTTATTTGAATTTTTTGAACGTGCCCTCTGGCCTTCTTCAGTTGTTCCTAGAACTCAGGAATGTTCTTATGGAACTCTAGAGCCTTCATATCACAGTTCTGTGACTGTCGGTTTGATGTTGCAAGTTCAATCCTGACTACAGTCGAATAGATTTTTTTTGTTATTTTTTAGAAGTTACTGGTCACTATCAGAAGTGACCCTTTTAACAATTTTTTTCCTATTTTTTATTTTTTATTTTAATGACCGGTCACTATCAGAAGTGAAAAAAAATTTTTTTCCTATTTTTTTTTTTAATGACTGGTCACTATCAGAAGTGAAAAAAAAATTTTTTTTTTCCTATTTTTTTTATTTTTAATGACCGGTCACTATCAGAAGTGACCTTTTTAACGAAAAGTTTTTTTTTCCCTATTTTTTTATTTTTTTGGAAGGGACTATCAGAAATAACCTTATTAATGAAAATATTTTTTCCTATCTTTTATTTTTTTAGAAGGGACCGGTCACTATCAGAAGTGACTCTTTTAATGAAAATATTTTTTTTTTTTTCATATTTTTCATTTTTTAGAAGGAACCGGTCACTATCAGAAGTGATCCTTTTAACACAAAGCTTACGGAAATAATGAAAATTATGATTGAAAAACAAAGTTTTCATTTTTACACCGTTAAATCAACTGAAATTTAACGTAGCCAAAAACAAGTTACGACAAGAGGATTTTTAAAAAATTCTATGAAAAATCAATTAATGGTCCGATTTTCACGAAAATTTCCTGAATTGCTTTTCTTTTGATGAAAATATGTCTGAAAAAGTTTTTTTCCTAAAATATATTAGGGAAAATATTTTTTTACGAAGTCTAGTCCCACTATTTTATTTTGTGAGATATGAACAAATGAACTGGAAAAAATGATTTTTTTAAAAATAAAGATAAGAGTCTGAATAACTATATCAATAGATTTGTATAAGATTCAGGGCAGTAGCTTTTGTAGAAAAAAACATGAATTCTGAAATAAAAAGTGCTAACAAATGTCATAATATTATTATTTTAAAATTGTTTTTGCTTTTTTAATTGATGTGTACCATATTCTATTAAATTGTCAAGAAAAAAAAAAGAAATTAATTTTAAAGAGATTTTAAATCTTTTGCGTGCTTAAATAATTTTGTTTTTTTAATGTTTAAAAATTATTTTTTGTGTGTACAAATCGAATTTTTCACTAATATTTAAATATATGAATTTTAGAATTCAGGTAAACTAAAGATTTGTCCGATCCACGATATATTGATATTTTTAAAATAATTTGTAATTTTTATTGTTGATTCTTATAATGTATGGAAGAGCAAAACTAACAATATTTGTAATACTTATGGTCTTTTCTTTGCTTCAGTTACACTATAAGCTCAACTAAAAAAATATTCCAGAGTTATTCTGAAACTAGCACAAAAATAAAATCTTTCAAAACCAATAATCGGTTACTGAATATGCACAAGAAAACAATTATGTCGAATACAGCCACCCATACATTTAAATGTATAATTGACAAAGAGAGATAATATGTAAATTTGCGGTCCACTTTCTACAGAAAAATCACCCTTTTGCAAATAAAACGAACTGTTGGTTAGCCCCAGTAAGAACAGGCATGAAATTGATATTTTTAGGCCACAAGAAATTAAGCATACAGGTAAGACACAATATCATCAAAGCAAGAAAGTAAAAGAGACAAACGTACCTGAACTTGGATAAGCACATATAAAAGCATCGTCATCTCGGACTTGGAAATTTGGCAAAAGTGGCATGCTTTCTTTAATTAGAGGTAAAAGCGGTAGTGGAACATTGTCGTAATTCCATACATACATAAAATTTCCATCCTCATCGTACAGTTTGTCACCAACAGGCATTTTTGATTCACTAATTATTTCTTTGATTTTGCTGGCCATTTTCATGTCCAACATACCCAATTTAGTATTTTTGTTTTCCCCTGACATTGTGAGATTTGGCTTCTACTTAAAAAATGATTAGATAAAAGTTAGCGAACACAAAGAAATAAAATTCAAAAGATTGAAATGTTTACAACCGTTCTTATGTCAGTCTGTGCTGAAACTGATAAAAAGTGCCACTTGGTAACAGGAGCAGCTATGACGTAATTCATTTGTATTTTTTAAACCTCGTGGTTAGGAGAGAGATAATAGTTTAGGCTTACCCAATTTTTCGTCTGCTTTTCATTTTAAAAACGAATTAAAATTAATGAGCATCAATTAAAAAAAAGCAAAATAATATTACACATGTGATTTATTTTTAATACATTTAAAACGATTTTTTCGGTCAATTTTGATCGCGTTCGGTCTGAAACTCTGTTTAAAAATGGCGAGTTACAAAATTAATGTAACATTCGTGATTGAAAAATAAATTACCAAAAATCAGGGAATTATCCGATTTTAATGAAATTTTCAGTATTGATTTATCAATTTATGAATTTTATAATGCATCAGTTATTTCATTTCAAAACATTTATTAGGTATTTCTGCTATGATAAATTAATATATAAAATTCATTTAAAATATGAGCAGCATGATTTTAAGTTTAAAATGTCATATTATTAGATTCTAAAATAATAATAATAATAATAATAATAATAATAATAATAATAACTACTTTACTTTAGTATCAATCACACATATCCTTTTGGTCGAAAACTGTATTGGAAATTTAGTGCCCCCTTTTAAACAGAACAAATATTGATGTATATTTTTAAATAAAATGATAGCCAATTAAATAATCATCGAAATGGGTAAAAAAAATCTCCCCAAATTATCTTTTTTAGTTTTTATTTTCATTTTATTTTCTGATTTTTGGTACTTATTTACTACCCGAGCAGATTCTTAAAATTTCTTTCTTTTTCTTTTCATACCTTCGGTCTTTTGTCTTTTTATTTATACAGAAAATAATATCAATCACACCGATATTTTGCGCCCAAAAAAACAGGGGGGGGGGGTCAAAGTTAAGTGACCTGAAAAAAAAAAAGTTTTGAAATGAAATAACTGATGCATTACAAAATTAATTCATTGATAAATCAGCACTGAAAATTTCATTAAAATCGGATAATATCCTGATTTTTGGTAAAATTTTTTCAAAATTGTATTTAAGAAATGTTATTTCAAAATTTTATTTCAAATTTTATTTCAAATTTTATTTCAAAATTTTATTTCAAATTTTTTTTAAAAATTGTATTTAAAAAATACGGATTTTTCGACGAACCTGATATACCTATAATAGTTATGTAATGTCTGGTTGGTAGGCGGGTTGGTTGGTTTTTACGGCATCTCAACCCGTCAAGAGTTATTTTATGCTGAAGACGTTTTTGTTTTATTTATTCTTGTTTTTTTTTTGTTCCTTTTTTATTTTAAACACATTCTTTTGAAGTACCTTTTTTAATTAATCCAATATGACTAATGGTACCCTAACAGGTACTACCACACAGGGTCAGAGTGGACCTGGGAGTAATCGCAATGAAGGGGTATTCCACACTCCCCAGAGCTCAAGAATTGGAACTGCACCATTAGATGCAGTTTAACGTCATACCAAAAATACTAAGACCCTCAGCGACATAAAAAGGGTTGGGTGTGTCATAAGGGTTGGGACAATCATTTAGGTGCTAGGGCTTGATATGGCCGGCTGATTGATCAGGTCACCACTCATAGCCAATAAGTGGCCCATTGGTGGGATTTTAACCCTTTGCAGCCAGTGTATTCTTCTGTCCCAGCCAACGGGGTGGGTAAAGTCTGAGGAGTGACATATTGTCGGTATCAGCCGAACAGTGGGGGTGTATATCCCCATTTTGCTAGCGCTGGACCAGGGAGATTGTTTTGGTAAAGTGGTGCACCACACCTACTGTCAGCTCCCAGATTCTTTATCGCATAAATAGGATTGCTCAAACTGTTATTCATGTGTTGACAGGAGCCAGTATCGAACCTGGAACCTTGTGATTACTTGGAGGATGCTCTACTGACTGAGCTAAACCAGTTCCATAAAAGGAGCACCTACTGTTGCTAAGCAGGTTTCGACTTATCTGTACCCGAGAATGTAAGCACTTACTCGTCACTGGAATAATGTTTGCCTCTCAGCCCGTCTTTCATGGGACCGAGGAAGTGATGTAAAGTTTTTAAGTGCCATCCTTGGCCAGTTGAAATGGGCTTAAAGAAAGTCCTATGTTAATGGAATCCTTTGGTAATCGTATAAGTTCTATCCTGCGTATTGGTAAAGGTCCAGTGATTTAATCCTAAGTCCGTCGTCTATGAACGTTACAGTAATTTTGACCAGTAGGGTCGGTTAAGTATTGTATCAGCCTCAGAGTACTGCCAGTGATTGGCTAAGGAAAAGATCACATGATCTGGCATAGTCTATAAGTAGGAGCGAGTATCTAGCACACACCTTATATGTAAAAAAAAGTCAACAAGTGAAATCTGTAGTGAAGAAGTGGCTCAAAGAACAGTCAACATAATTTTACGGGGCAGAGATACATGCTCTCATTCGAAGGTAGAGCATTGCTATTGAGAGAAACGGTGACTATGTGGAGAAGTAGGGATGTGATACACAGAGGACATGAACCAGAACCTAAAATTTCCAATGCACTTTAACAGCAGATGATTTGACCGAACCTTTATCATTCGTAAACATGCTGGAACATACCAAATCTTTTGCTACCAAGTCAAAGAAATGCAGTCCCCACCCTCTGATCAGGATTTTATTGCTCAAGATGTTGTCACGGGGTTGATAGAGGATGCCGACTCCCGCGAATGTTTTGAAAAAGAAATGAAGTGACACAAACTGGAGAAAGGAGGACAAGCGCCAAGTTTTAGGTTTAATAAAGCGACAGTTTGCATGCGGGTTACAACAGAACAAAACAGTTAGGTTGTTAGCATCGCGGGCCTGGAAAGTGAGGTTGGTTGGTATCGTAAGATGGGCGGATCTTTCAGAGGCTGGAAACGTGCTGGACCAGGTAGACAGGAGGTGACTGGACCAGGTAGACAGTATGGAAGGGGGAAATATAGGGGGGGGAATAGATGTTCGTATCAACAAGCTCCCGCCGAGAGGGGGGGCAAAAACAAGCAAGTCCACAGTCTTCCAGCAAGGCAAACCTTCCCCTGGTCAACACGCTCTTCGTTTTCGTTTAGCAGCTGCAAAAAATCACATTAAAGAATTACTCGGTCGTTCGCGTCAGTCAACCTGCTACTGCAACTTCTTACTGCCCAGCGTTTGACTCACACGTTATTTATGTACGCATTTACCGAAACATCCTGGCACTTCGCGTCCGTCCAATGCCTAAATCGCGTCTACCTTCGCATGCGGGAGGACGCGGGCTCGATCCCGGCAAGCAAGGCAATGTCTTGCTCTTTTTCGTTCTCCGTCATACAACTGGACGGGTAGACAGGAAGCAACTGGACCAGGTACACAGGAAGCGGCTGGACCAAGTAGACAGGAAGCGACTGGATCAGATAAACAGGAAGCGGCTGGACGATAGGGTAGGTCGATTTTTCACTTTGTAAAAATATCAAATTGTCCATCTATGCGAAAGTTGTGTGTTAGTATACTGAATACTGATACCAAAAATGATATCTTTTACTTGAACCATTGAGGAAATAGCATCAAAGATCGTCAACTAAAATGCACTAAAAATCCTCGTTTTAGCAAAATTTAGCTTTAGAAAACGAGGATTTTTGTTAGCCACTACTACCCGGTCAGCTTTGGTGTTTCTAGTGAAAGAAAATTCTCTTCGTCAGGTTCAGAGTGCATTCCACCTTAAACAGGTTATAATCACTAATCATTGGAATCTGTTGGTATTACAATTGACCCGTATCTTTTATAAACTGAATGTTTATGTGTTGAATTATTAATGCATATAAGGTGTGCTGGAATCCACCACTTAAACTTATAGACTCTGCGTAGGCGTGTGGATAAAAGCCAGGCAACCAACAGTTTGAAAGCCGTTCATTTGTACGTATTTGACATTGACGAACGGGTCTGCAACCAAGGACTTTGCTCAACCAAGGGAGTCTACCCAATACCAAGGGACACCAAGGAAGAACCAAAGGATTTTACCCAACACTAAGGGACACCGAGGAACAACTAAAGGATCCTTCACTAAAGATCAGCCTCTGCTTAACACAAGGGATTTCCACTGTAAAGTGCTCTAACTTGAAACCTAAAAGTAGCCAAAAAAATCGTAACATTATGCTTCTTCTGGTCAGTATAAGTCTTGATTTTGATGGTAGTGGAGTGTCGCTAAGATTAACCGCGTTGTGTGCAGCTGGTTTTGAGGTAGTTGGAAAAACGGTGGACGATGAAGGTAGCACACATTTTTGAGCAGCCATTCGCGCTATGATAAGGTTCAAAGATTGCTCTCTGGGGGAATTACGGAACCAAGCATTTTCCATGGTCTGTACAAATAGTTGTAAATAAAGGATGTTGGAAAAATTAGGAATTAATTATCTGCCCTTGGCACTAGGGGCCGAATTAGCCAATATCGTACATTGGCGCCCAAACTGAATTCCATGACTAAGTCAACTGTTCTTATCTGGACAACTTTACAATAGACAGAAGAAACTAAAAAGAACAGGACACTAATCTTGAAACAAAAATTTTAATTATTTTTACTTTTAATTTAAAAAATTTGAAATAAATCACTAAGTAAGCCTGAGCCTATTCTAGTAGTGACCAGGTTTGAATTCAGAGTTTTTTTTATCCTAGACTGGTTGCCTAACCAAGGTTAAAGAGCCCAGTCTGCCCTACTGTCTACCCATAGCTAAAGGGAGAATAGTTGGTTTCATACCTTTCCCAAGGATATTAGCGTTATGTGAACTGTGGCTTCGTCCAGGAATTGAACTCGGGTCGACGAGTCCATTTCCTGCGACTCTAACCAGTACACCACCGTGCTTCTTGAAATATTTCTAGTAGCTGCTAGTGTATGAAACTAGACATACCGAAAATGGATATATATATATATATATATATATATATATATATATATATATATATATATATATAATTGACATTATTTATCAGACGTGATGACAAGGCATAACATTCGAACAGATACCTTCATATCTATTAATATTATAGATAATACAAAGTACAATGATGCATGTATAATTTTGCATTATATTGCAGTTCTGTATTAATTACAATGAATGTATGATAAAGTTTTAAAGAAAACTTTATAATGCTAATATCTTGGTTGTCGTTGTTTTTGGGACAAACTCAAGACATATATTTTTGTGAATCACATTGTTTTTATTTAATCTTAAACACCGGACCATAACTACGCGTAGCTGGGCCCTGCTGGGTATCTCCTTTCATTATGATGTTTAGCAGCTGACTGACTCTAAAAGCCTTTCTCACTGTTGACTTGCAACAGGATTCGAGGTCAAACTAAGGTTATCAAATATCAATCAATCTAGCAATCCAGACTTGAATTCAAATAACATTGGAACATACCCCATTGATTTAAAGGGGCAGGGTTGGGTTTATTGTCCAGTGTTTCAGGAGCCTCAAAAGAGTAATATCGAAGCGATTCACGCACTTTTTGCACTGTCCACTGCATGAGTCTAAGTTTGTGCGTGGTCCCCACGTTAAAAAGACTTTATGTCATTCCGCTGGGCAGAAGGTCAGGAAAACACACACACACACACACACACACACACACACACACACATATATGTATATATATATATATGTATATATATATGTATATATGTATATGTATATATATATATGTATATATATATGTATATGTATATATGTATATGTATATATATATATATATATATATATATATATATATATTTATACTAGCAAAAGTACCCGGTCCATGACCGGACTTTAAAAATGTTAACACCAGGTAGTGAGTAGGTAAGAGAGAGAATCAGGAAAATAATTTATAGAAGTAAAAAAAAATGTAATCCTTAACTTTTGAGTGTTTTGAAATATAATTCTATTTTTCAAAAACTGTTTTGTACATATGACAAAAACTTAAATTCAGTTCCTAATTGCTTGTTTTCTTAATTGTTTGTTGCATTAAAGTGATAAAAAGTATTAATTTAATTTATTTTATTTTATTACCCATAAAAAGTAACAATTAAAAGGAGCTAAGTATTAAACATGTGTCCTTATTTATTTAGCACTATCGATTGAGGCTGTACAATACGCCGACAGCACCCCTGCTGAGTAAAACCACTTTCCAATTGGGCCACCTGTTGGCCGCAGATGAGGACCCATGGTGTTTGTCGAGCAGTCCATGGCATGCACCGTTACTTGGGCTAGGCAGGCGGTCGGAGAGGTCCATCCAATCAATCAGCTAGTCACGTCAAGTCCTAGCACTTATATGATTGTCCCTACCGTATTGCTCTGATGGTAAAACTGAATCTAGGGGTGAGGTTCCAGTTATGGAGCTCTGGGAAGTGTGTGGAGTACCCCTTCATTGCTATTACTCCCAGGCCCACATTGATTCGGGTGTAGTACTTGTTAAGTCCACCAAGTACGACCACTCTAGGCCCCATCTATTGGTCTAAATAGATTTTTTTTAAAAAAGGTGTTTTAAAAAATATGTTTAAAAATGAATTAGAAATAATTTGAATGCCCAGTAATAATAAATAAAACAAACATTACTTCAGCATAAATTGTTTTAAAATCTCAATAACGTGTTTGTTTTAGCACGTATTTTCCTACTAGACAAAATGTCTGTTTTCATTAATTTTTTGGCAGAATTTAATGTTTAATATGTATCAAAAATTAATTACATATGTAATATCATTTTGCTTTTTTACTTATGCTCATTATGTTACTACTTTTTGACTTAAACAAAAATTTGACCTTAAATAAGTAAGTCGTTGGGGTGGCCTAAAGTCGGTATCAACCTATCAGCATGGGAGTCTATCCCCTTTTCCCTAGTGCTAGACCAAGGAGATTATTTTGGGGTCTGAGGTGGAACGCCACACCTACTATTAACTCCTTACTTTACCGCACAGATCCCTGTGCTACTCATACGCTGAGTTGGCGACGACCGGTATCGAACTAGGAACCTTGTGGTTTCTAGCCGAACGCTCTACTGACTGAAATCGATTTAATTAATTTTAATTTGTTCTTAAAGTGAAAATTAGCGCTTGAATTGTTGATACCTAATAAAAATACATATTAGTAAATATTATTTGCCTTTCTACGACCACATGCTTAGAATAGAATTATTTAGAAATAAAAAAAATTCGTCTTTTTTTATACAGTAAGTGTCTGTTTTAAAGCAAGTTCACAACCTGTACCGACGAATGGGGTGGAAGTTTTTTTTTTAAATTTATTTATTCTAAAACTCATCTTTTTTTTTATTACAGTTAGGAACCAGTCTCAACTCTACTTCAAAGTTCGATTTGTGCCGACAGGAGATGGGTGGGAGGGTAATTTTTTTTTTTTTTTTTTTTTTTTTTTTTTAGAAATGAACATTCGTATTTTTTCATACAGTAAGAGACCGGGTCTGCCGACTGAAAAGTTCAAAACTAAACTCATGCCTACGCGAGTAGGGTGGGGGTGAATGAGTGTATATACGGTGTTTTTTAATTTTTTCTTAATTATTGAATTATATCGCTTAATTATTAAAAATAAAAACAAATTTTGTATGTTTCTTAGTTATTAGCATATCAAGTACTATGCGAGATTTCAAATCTGAATGACCCCTCGTTTGTGAGTTATAAGTCCAGACGTACATACCAAATCATGCCAAACTTTCTTTTATATATATAGATGAGTTTGGACTGAAAAGTGGATAGGATAACGCCATATCTGCTGTGGGTGAAATATTTATCATTGGGATCCAAGCACAGCAACACCACCCACTTGCGAATGGCTAAAAAACTTCTATTCATGTGAGTAGCTATTTATCTAATCCTTTCGACACGGATAGGAGGTGACACAAAGACATAAGTACAGAGCAACCAGCAACGATCGAACTCGCTTTACATTAGTAATGGATCTGCGAGACTAGCTTGCTAACCATTACACCACGACGAGACGCCCCTATTTACCCAAACCGTTCGCCACAACGTCGCAAGTATAGGGCACCCAGCAAGGATCGAACTCGATTTACATTAGCAATGGATCTGCGAGACTAGCTTGCTAACCATTACACCACGATGAGACGCCCCTATTTACCCAAACCGTTCGCCACAACGTCGCAAGTATAGGGCACCCAGCAAGGCTCGAACTCGCTTTACATTAGTGATGGATCTGCGAGACTAGATTGCTAACCATTACACCACGATGAAATGCCCTCATTTATCCAATCTATTTGCCACTGGTAGGATGTGACACAATAGGGCATCCAACGAAGATCAGTAGTAATGGATCTGCGAGATTAGCTTGCTAACCACTACACCACAATGTGATGTACCCAAAATTTTAGTAGAATATTTACTTAGACATTATTTCTTAATTTCATTGCGATTCTAAAATAAAAAGCGAGTAATTTAGGAAAAGATTTGGGTAATTTTCACCTTTAGTTGGCTAAATTCCTAGTATAAAATTGTGCGTGCGCATTATCTGAAATGAACTTAATTGTTATTAAGAACACATTTTATGATATTTATGTGTTAAAGCATGCAGTTGTATTGTTTTCGAAAAGTTTCTAAGATTTGTGTATTTCGCACGAAAACTTTCAAAATGGCTACCGGCTTGTTTCAAAGTGAAAGTCAGTTGGCTAAATTCCTAGCATAAAATTATCTGAAATGAACTTCATTGTTATTAAGAACACATTTTATGATATTTTTTAGTTAAAGCATGCAGTTGCATTGTTTTCGAAAAAAAAGTTTCTAAGATTTGTTTATTTCGCACGGAGACTTTCAAAATAGCTACCGGCTTAGTTCAAAGTGAAAGTCAAGGGAGGTTACTCTAATTGCCTTATTTGCTAGGTGAAAATTACCAAGATTTGTATTTCATTTACGAACATTCATTCAATTTCCAAACAACACACGTACATACCATTACGTCTGCAAAAATGAAAATATTCGCTATCATTTGTAAATAGATTATATTCATGTTTTCATTCAATCGACTTTTGTAAATTTTATCACATTGTTAAAGATTGTTACCTATGACCAAGCACATTAAGAAACTGTTGTTTTCTTATCTTGTCTGGTCCACCACAGAAGTATTTGACCATATGACCTTTAGGCACCCCTTCAGCGATCTCGACTCACAAGGACACTTTTCTCATTTACACCGTCAAAATCCGGTTGTTTGTTAGGGGTTAGAGTTAGGGTTAGTTTTATCATTAAAAAAACTCTAAAAATCGTATGTTAACAATTAACCGGATTTTGACGGTGTAAATGGAAAAAATGTCCCCACAAATTGAGAAAGCAAAAGGGGTGCCTAAAGGTCATATGGTCCGAAGTATTTATTTTCGCTAGTCCCCCTATCACTATTTCATTTTGAGATCTATTTAAAAAAAAATTTAAAATGCTGAAAAGTCGCCCTATGATAAGTGTTGTAGCCTGGTTAGGGACCAGAATAAAGACACAAGAGAGGAAATGAGTTAAACAAATATATTGATAAAGAACAGTAGTACAAACATATACAAATGAGACGGTTACACGAGAGAGGAAATGAGTTAAACAAATATATTAACAAAGAATAGTAGTACAAACATATACAAATGAGACGTTACACAAGAGAGGAAATGAGTTAAACAAATATATTAACAAAGAACAGTAGTACAAACATATACAAATGAGACGGTTACACAAGAGATGAAATGAGTTAAACAAATATATTAACAAAGAACAGTAGTACAAACATATACAAATGAGACGGTTACACAAGAGATGAAATGAGTTAAACAAATATATTAACAAAGAACAGTAGTACAAACATATACAAATGAGACGGTTACACAAGAGATGAAATGAGTTAAACAAATATATTAACAAAGAACAGTAGTACAAACATATACAAATGAACGGTTACACGAGAGATGAAATGAGTTAAACAAATATATTAACAAAGAACAGTAGTACAAACATATACAAATGAAAAAGGTTTCTCGCGAGGCTGTCTTATCAGCTATCCGCTGAAATATTAATTCTCGCTTAAGTGCAGAACCTGCTACTATTTATAGTTGGAAGAGTTCATGCATGTGTGATAAATTATCATAACAGTAAGCAACAATGAACTACAGAAGAACTTAAAATTCTTCAGTTTTTAAGTATTAAATTAATATCTAAGCTTACCTTTTAAAAGTTCAATGATAATTTATCCGCTGCTAATTGATTTTAAGACAAAATTCAGTTAATACGAGAGTGCTCAAAAAGTAATGCCATTTTGTTTAGGACATGTATAATTACCAACACAGTATAGGAAAAAATAGAGGGGGAAAATAAAGATTTAACTTAGTTTTTGTTGAGGAGGGGGGGGGCAAAAAGAAGCGAGTCCAATGCCTTCTCGCAGGCTAAACTTTCTTTTTTGCAAACACCGACTTCTTCTTCTTCTTCTTCTTCTTCTTCTTTTCTTCGTCGTCGTCGAAATCCTCTAGCAACTACCGTAACAACACTCGTTTCTGCACTTCCCGCTTCTGGGTGTTTCCTTCTATTTATACACAGTCTGCTTCTATCACCCGGGCGTCTGTGCTTCACATACGGGACTCTCAACTCAATCCCAGTTGCTGGAATGCCCGCAGCTATCATCCGGGCATCTGGTGTTCACATACGGCACAGTGGCATCTCGATTTCGGTGCCCGCGCCAAAGTGTCGCCTTTTCGCATTCTAAAGGACGCCGGTTCGATCCTAGGTCAGTCCTACACGCCAGGCAAAGCCTAGCCCGCTTCCTTCGAGAATACGGCAAGTTTTCATGCCCGTCACTCAACTCGTGTTCTCTGTCACACAGGAACATGCATCATCCATCAAAATGAAGCTAGTCCTCTGTGGATCACATCCCTATTTCTCCACATAGTCACGACTTAGTTTTATTTTTTTTAAACTTCACATGAAATAAAGAAAATGGCATTACTTTTTGATCCACCCACGTTGGTGGATGTACAGTGAACTCTTGACCAGCAAAGACCAGAACAAAAACAAGGTGGTTAGGTTAAGATGTCCAATTTTATTTGGCAAAAACAAATGAAATATAACATGTCAGAAAAATACATATATTATTCTGCCTTCTTACTTGTGTGAAGGAATCGGGCTGTAGCTTAACGAAACGGCAGAAAAAGAACATAAAACAACGAAATAAAAATGATGAAAACAAAACCTGAGACAGTAAATATAACGTAAAGGTTAGGTATTATTAACAAATAAGTTCATTTAAAAAGAAGAAAGTGTCACACCTAGTAAATAATACGATGCTCAAAATCTTACCCCCTCCCTTCCACCTAACATTTTCTTCAAAACTGGGTCAGTCACCTGTTTGTTCGAAACTGGGTCAGCCGGCCAGCAACCCGCTTGTCCGTACTTCTGATCTAAGCGAACTTAGAACTTTCTCAACTGGCCGAAATACGTGCAATTTTTGTGGACATTATAGTATGCACTAATCAGTGACGAAATCAACAAGCGTTTGAAAATAGTCCAAGGAATTCGCCTGTGGAAAAATTCGACCTGAATCGGCAATGGAAAATTAATTCTGCTTGCCGACGCAAATCAGAACAAACTCTGGCGTAATTAGTGCATAGAATTTACAGATAACAACGGCTTCTTTGACGGATTCAAAGGCCTTCCCAAATTGCCTCTTGCCCTAAATAAAACTCCAGTTTGTGGCGAGCTCTCCAGCTTTACCCACTTGTGGCAAACCTTTTTTTTCCTCTTTTTTTAAATTTTTATTTTATTTGGCTTCTTCCTGGCCATGGCTCGTCTTTGACCTCGGTTTGAACCTTCGGCTCGGCTCTGCCTTCGGTTCCTGCTTCCTGCTCGGTGCCACCTGGGTCTCCTGCCTTCAGCTAGCTAGGTTCTGCTCCGGCCTCCTTGCCGCCTACGTTCCAGTGGTACGCCTACATGCCGGCGAACCGCACACGTTCCAGCTAGCTGACAATCCAGTCTCCTGTCGACCCTGATCCGGCCTCCTTCTAGCGAGCCTCGATCCGGTCATCTCACGATCCAGCTCTTCCTTCTAACGGTCCTTTTCAGGACCCTCTTCCAGCTACTGTCCTTATCAGGACTACACTCAAAGTCTTTCCTTCACTAGACCCGCAATTCCTAGCGGACCCTGGAACTGTCAACCCTTTACCAACTAGTAGTGTTCGATTGGCTATCTTCAGCCCGGCGAGACGTCCATCGACCTCGTCCCTGTCGTAGTCTATCCTTTAACAACTACTGTTGTGCGCTGCCCTGTCGGCTGGGGCGTTAGAATGCACCGACTGCACCTCTGCAGAAGGGTAGGACTCCCCCAATGGGGGTCACCTGTTAGCCGTGGGTGGCGACCTGTGATGCTTAAGGATAGAACCCTGGTGGATGAGCAGTTCATGACTTGCAATACTGCACTTTGGCCCTATCTTGGGCTAGACGGCGGTCGGAGAGGCCCCCTCCGATCAATCGGCTGGTCACGTCAAGCCCTATCACCTATATGATTTTCTCAACCCTATTGCCCTTATGGCAAGCCCCAACCTCTTTTTATCATATGGGTGCTAGAAGGCGGCGACTGAGAGTCTACATGTCCTGGGAATGACGTTAAACTCTATCTGATGGTGAGGTTCCAGTTTTGGAGGTTTGGGGAATGTGGAGCACCCCTTTATCACCATTGCTCCCCTGGTCCACTCTGACCCGGAATGTTGGTACCTGTTAGGGTACCATCTATGGGTTAATAGAAAAACATGAGTTGATAAACAAAATTGTATCATCCATTAAGAATTGATTTATTTCAAAACTTTATCGGCATTAAATGATCCACTGAGGTTGATATGCCATAAAACAAGCCAAACCAAACCAATACTGTAGCATTACAAGCATTTAGCTGAAAAACGCTGACATTTTCAAATTTGCGACCTTAATCAGTTCAATTTGCAATTTCTCGAGGATTTCTTAACCAATCTTAAAAAGATTTATATGGTTGGAAAGAGAATAGAGTAATCTTCCTAAATATGTAACTTTTATCGGTTTTCATCAATTGAATTATTTTTTACAGCGAGTTAAAACCGTATTTTCGGTCGAACAGCTGAAAACAAAAATATGACCGGTTTTTTTTAGGATAAATTTTACACGCTGTTTTGTTTTTCAAAATCAAAGTAGGTAATCTTTATCAATATTCTTGAAATTTTGCACTCAAATAGAAGACACCTGGAAGTACAAACGGGTTGTTTTTGTTTTTGTTTCTAGGGTCCGTGGAAACGAAAATATCAGAGGGCAAAGTTAAAGGTTATTTGTTTAAAAAATATGAAAGACGCAATTTGTATGTAAAATTAGAGACTTTCAAAATTATTTTCCTATAAAATTTGTGAAATTTAAAGATTGCTAGATGCTTCGGGTTTTTCTCTGAAAATTTTGATTTCGAAGAATTTACGTGATTTTTGAATGTAAAAACAGCCTGTCAACTGGCGTCACAAATCGGACCTTATTGATTTAAAAATCATAATTTCTCGTAGATTTATTGTTCAATCTTAAAAATATTCATATGGTTGAAAAGAAAAGAAAATAATCTCTCTAAATATGTAATTTGTATGTGTTTTTATTAATTGAATATTTTTTTACAGCGAGTTAAAAACGTATTTTGCTTTAAAAAAACCGAAAATGCGTGATAGGAATTTTTTTCCGAGAATACATTTTACACTCTACATTTCTTTGGAAAATCTAAGTGGCTAATCTTTATGAATATTCTTGAAATTTTGCATTCAATTAGAAGACACCTGGAAGTACAAAAGGGAGCTTTTTTTTGTTTCTAGGACCCGTGGAAGTAAAATTACAATAGTGCAAACTCCAAGACTATTTGTTCAAAATGAGTATAATTTGCGAAAAAGGGCACTTTGTATGTAAAATTCGAAACTTTCAGAATTATTTTGATATAAAATTTGTAAAATTTGAAGAATGTTAAGTTCTTCGGCTTTTTATTCAAAAATTTGTATTTTGAAAAAAAATCTCAAATTTATTTGTCCAAGGCGTACGACGTATGCCTGTCTCCTCGGCTAGGCATTATGCACACAATAAAGTTTTAATTCATCGCTTATTTCTATCGCCAATTTTTAAAATATTTATACCTTTGAAAATAAAATAAGAATCTTTCTAAATATTTAACTTTTATGTGTTTTTAACAATTGAATTATTTTTTACGTTCGTTTCAATTTTGGAGAAAAAAAACTTGAAATTACGAGAAATGTAAACAAAAACAAAATTTGTAAACGTACAATGTACAATCGTGCATCGTACATTTCAAAACAAAATATGACCCAGGAAAAACAGAACCCACTAATTTTGTAATAAAACTATTAATTTTAACTGGGGGGGGGGGTAGTTTAATGGGAAAATAAATAATTTGGGTTCTGTTTTTTTTTCTCTGAATCTTTCTAAATATTTAACTTTTATGTGTTTTTAACAATTGAATTATTTTTTATGTTCGTTTCAATTTTGGAAAAAAAATTGAAATTACGAGAAATGTAAACAAAAGCACACACAGTTTGTGTGAAAACATAAATAGATAATCTATTACTTTTCTGTAATTCAACATAAGCATTAAGAAATGTATTTTTTAATTCAGTGATGTTACATATTTAAATTAATATTATATATGTGTATACATATATTTACGTTTGAAAAATCAGCCTATGCAAAGCGTACAATGTACTTTTCAATCGTACATTTGAAAACAAACTATGACCCAGGAAAAACAGAACCCACAAATTTTGTAAGAAAACTATTAATTGTAACTAGGGGGGTTTAGGGTTAGTTTAATGGGAAAATAAATAATTTGGGTTGTTTTTTTTTGTCACCCTGTAATATAATGGGATTTTGATGAGAATTTAGCCGTAATATCATGGGATTTTTAGTATTATTTGCAAGTTTTACCCAATATTTATTTAATATTATTTTTTGGCATGAGAATTTTAAGATTTACACGTAAAAAAGTTTGATAATTATCGTATTTTATGGAAATTTCCGCAACAACGAAATGTCGGAAATTCCATGTGAATTAACCTCCCCTGCCACTAGGGGGACACATCGCCAATGGGATACTGGCGTCAAAATCAAAACCCACGGCTTGTCTGGGGGCCCTCATACTGGACGTACGTATTTTTTGAGTCAAACCCTTTCTAGGCATAGTATCAGACATACTCGTCGGCCGTTACTATAGCATACTGAGAACCTAATAATCTACCTGGAGAGGGACCCATCCACCGTTACCTATCACAGAACACGCATTAATGGTAGTCGCGATTCACCGTTCCCTAAAATTCTTGAACAGGGCCACATAACCAGCTCAATTATAGCTATTTTCCTAGCAACGAAAGAACACCTATCACCACGACACAAAGAACTCTTAGAACAGATAAGTCTGGTCGCGAATTCCAACTAATTTGCAAACGCTTTTTGTTGTTAAACCCTTTTGTAAATCCTTCTACCCCTTTTTGTTGTTAAACCCTTTTGTAAATCCTTCTACCCCTTTTTGTTGTTAAACCCTTTTGTAAATCCTTCTACCCCTTTTTGTTGTTAAACCCTTTTGTAAATCCTTGTACTTTTGTAAACCTTGTAATTTTTGTAATACAAGTGTCTGCAATCTACTTTTGTGTTTGTTCTTCTTTGTCCGACAATTTGCCAACGACTACGGGGAAATAAAAGCCCCTTCGAAACCGTAAATACTTTTAGAAATTACTTTTTTTAGCTATGTTTTAAAGTCAGTAATCCTTAAAGTTTTCCTTGTAAATTCCTACCATAAAATAAACTGAACCCTCATTTTATGTCTGTGTTTTTGCAATAAATGTTTTATTTTTCTTCAAAGTGATGTTATTTATTTGACTTAATACTATACATGCAGTATTATAATGAAAATGTTGAATAATTGGGTGTTAAACTTTTTTAAAAAAATCGCTGCTATCTGTATCTCTTATTGTCTAAATAATGGGTTAAAGCATAGAGTTACATACAATTTGAGTGCATAATCAGAAAGAACATACAATTTTACATAAGAATACCAAATTCTATCAAAATTGCTCCAAAAATAAAGAAACGGTGAAGAAATCACTGAATTTCTTTTTTTTTTATGGTCCGTGATTTGACATTTTTGAAACAAAATCATGTCCACATTTGTACCCCCAATTTCGGGGCTTTCAATTCTCATAACTTTTGAACCACTGGGGATATTTGCATAATTCAAACGGTTCTGAACTCCATTTACACAGCTCTATATAACTAATGTGATTAAACAACAATAACCTCAAAAAAAAAAATCAACTGGGAATGCTAAATACTGTTGTGCGGTATGTGTTCCTTCCAGCTCCAATGAGACGTCCTTCGACCTCATCTTCCTTAATCTCTACATTGGTCCCTTCTACATATTTCCAGTCACCGGAAGACCCTTACGTCAACGGTGATTAACGTCAACATTTCGACCTGCGGTGCCACACACGCACATTTTCAGTCGTCTGAACGACCTGTCATCTAACCACAACCAACGTCACCTACCCGGCCTGTGGTGCTGCTTCCAGTACATTTCCAGCCTTCATGGATGACCAACATCTTTCCGGCCTGTGATATCGACGACCTATCCTTTTCAACTGTAGTTATGCGGTAACTAAACATTTCCGTATTTTGTTAACCTAAATCTCCTTGTCTGCCCTCCTTTGCTTAGTTGTATCATTTTATTCCTTTTGTTTTTATTGTTCGCGGGATCAACGTCCTTATCGGCTCCACGACAAAAGAACATGAAAAGATAGAGATACAGTTCACATAGCGCTAATACCCCCGGGAAAGGTATGGATCCAACTATTCTCCCTTCAGCTATGGGTAAATAGTATGGCAGACTGGGTTCTTTAACCTGGGTTAGGCAACCAGTCTAGGAAAAGTAAAACTCTGAATTCAAATCACTTAAATCTCCGCTTGGAGTGGTCACTACTAGAATAGCCTCAGTCCTAATTAGTGATCTATTTGGACCATATGACCTTTAGGCACCCATTTTTGATCTCGATTAAGAAAGGACATGCTTTTCATTTACACCGTCAATATCCGGTTGTTTTAACTGACGATTTTTAGATTTTTTTAAAATTATAAAACTAACCACTAATAACAGAAATAAAAGCTAAACAAGTAAAACTATTAAGACTGTTGTTATGAAGGAAAGGTACAAGGCAACTATAGAATTTATAATTGGGTTAACAGTTTATTGGTTTTGGTATTAAATGTGTGTGAGTATACAATTGTATAAATGTCTATAAGAAGTTGCCAGAGGATTTCTCCTGGTAGGATATATTTAGGTAATGCATAGAGGTTCAAGTACACTTATCTTAGTTGTATTTGTCTTAGCAATGTCTCGAAGTTGTCCGGTGAGGTCGCTGTGGTTCTGTTATGTCTGCATGTCAGAGTTAACATGTTTCTCTCACGGGTGCGGACTCTGTGCTTCTGCTAGTGCCAGCTAGTTCTGTTCCCTTTGCTTGTCGGGCTTGTTCTGCTGAATCAGGGTTCAGTGTCTCTGCCCGAGGCCGGTGGTCTCGCTCTGCCCCCTAGTCCGGTCTTCCGGTGAGGGCAGATAACCCAATTTCCAATACTAATCCTAACTGACGGAGAAACATGCAATGTTTCTTTATTGTATGTTTGATGGATTATTTTATTGTTCATTTTAATTTTACAAATTTTATTTATCTAAGTGACTTGTCTCTTGCATAAATTCTAACCATGTAATTAGTGGTTACCAAAATATTTCCTGTTTGATGCGACTCCACTAAGTGTGGAGGTTGTTAGGACTATGTCCTTTCGGCATTATTATGGCCGAGTTGAGTTTTTTTTGTTTGAGTGTAACTCCACTAAGTGTGGAGGTTGTTAGGACTATGTCCTTTCGGCATTATTATGGCCGAGTTGAGTTTTTTTTGTTTGAGTGTAACTCCACTAAGTGTGGAGGTTTTTAGGACTATGTCCTTTCGGCATTATTATGGCCGAGTTGAGTTTTTTTTTGTTTGAGTGTAACTCCACTAAGTGTGGAGGTTTTTAGGACTATGTCCTTTCGGCATTATTATGGCCGAGTTGAGTTTTTTTTGTTTGAGTGTAACTCCACTAAGTGTGGAGGTTTTTAGGACTATGTCCTTTCGGCATTATTATGGCCGAGTTGAGTTTTTTTTTTGTTTGAGTGTAACTCCACTAAGTGTGGAGGTTTTTAGGACTATGTCCTTTCGGCATTATTATGGCCGAGTTGAGTTTTTTTTGTTTGAGTGTAACTCCACTAAGTGTGGAGGTTGTTAGGACTATGTCCTTTCGGCATTATTATGGCCGAGTTGAGTTTTTTTTTTGTTTGAGTGTAACTCCACTAAGTGTGGAGGTTTTTAGGACTATGTCCTTTCGGCATTATTATGGCCGAGTTGAGTTTTTTTTGTTTGAGTGTAACTCCACTAAGTGTGGAGGTTGTTAGGACTATGTCCTTTCGGCATTATTATGGCCGAGTTGAGTTTTTTTTTGTTTGAGTGTAACTCCACTAAGTGTGGAGGTTGTTAGGACTATGTCCTTTCGGCATTATTATGGCCGAGTTGAGTTTTTTTTTGTTTGAGTGTAACTCCACTAAGTGTGGAGGTTTTAGGACTATGTCCTTTCGGCATTATTATGGCCGAGTTGAGTTTTTTTTGTTTGAGTGTAACTCCACTAAGTGTGGAGGTTGTTAGGACTATGTCCTTTCGGCATTATTATGGCCGAGTTGAGTTTTTTTTGTTTGAGTGTAACTCCACTAAGTGTGGAGGTTTTTAGGACTATGTCCTTTCGGCATTATTATGGCCGAGTTGATTTTTTTTTGTTTGAGTGTAACTCCACTAAGTGTGGAGGTTTTTAGGACTATGTCCTTTCGGCATTATTATGGCCGAATAGATGTTTTAATCTGTTGATTGTTTTGTTTCCCATTTATTTGGGTGTTAAGTATTTTAGAAAATGTATTGCCTTTATTTGGCATGATATTTGAATTTTGTTTTTCGTATGTTGGAACCCCTGTATGTATTTTGTTTTATTTTGTTTTAAAAATGAACTTTGGGGTCCATAATTTTTGCAGTTTTAAGTCTTGCTAGGACTAGTTGCCGACCCTATTGTAGGGTCAGTAAATGGCTGCAGTTTAAAGTCTTGTCCTGGACGAACATGGCCTTTATAATGTTGCCAATATTCCAAAACAGAATTTAGTACTTTCTCTGTAGTGTCTGTGAACAGCAAACTCTATCTCCCTACGACAAATTAGCCTCATTTTCTTGTAATCTTCGATTATCCTGTCGAAGTAGTCCTTTATTGTTTTTCATTCTTCTGACAGGACGTAGGGACCCAAATGCATCTCTTCTAATGACTCCACTACTCCCAAAATTTTTTGCTCCAACAATTCTATGAAGTATAGAAGAGAGTCCATCTCGAATTTCTTTTTAATTTCTTTATTATTTTATTTTTATTCGTTCAACGTCTGCTTCCTTTTTGTTTCCTTGGTAGTAATGTAGCAGCAGCAGCAGTGAGGGGGGCTTTACAGAGACCACAGAAATAGAAGGCCCATTCATTGGGTGTGTGACGTCACAAAAGTAGCCCCGACTTAGAGCAAGTGAAATAGATACCGGTGTCTCGTAAAGACAGTAAATAAACAAAAATGTTACGTTTCATTAAACTTTAATAACTGAAATTTGGGCACTCTATGAGGAAGTTCGTCCCGGTCCCCTGCCTCCAAATTTGCTGTTCGGTGACGTATCAAATACCAACCCCAACTAGCGGTGTTACTTGAAAGAAAACAACCAACTCAAATAACAACCCCAACTATCGTATCGGCGCCTATTTAAGGGGGGGGGGCGTTTTTGTCTTAATTCTTGTTTATTTATTTTTTCCATTCGAAAGAAAAAACATTAAACTAAAATAAATAGGTAGGTAGGTAAACACGCAACGATATAGATAGATAGATAAACACAACGATATAGATAGATAGATAGATAGATAAACACGATATAGATAGATAGATAGATAGATAGATAAACACGATATAGATAGATAGATAAACACAACGATATAGATAGATAGATAGATAAACACTAGGTACCACCAATTTGACCCTGTGAAATTTACCCCCCCCTATATTTAACACAATGAAACTTACAGAAAATTTAATATTTTCTTGAAATTTTTTTTCCATTTTAAAGAAAAAACATAAAATAAACTCCTGATGATTTTTAAAAAAATTTTTCAGCATACGGAAATAATGAAAATTATGATTGAAAAACAATGTTATAATTTTTGCACTGTTAAATCAACTGAAATTTAACGTAGCTAAAAACAAGTTACGATAAGAGGATTTTTTTAAAATTCTATGAAAAATCAATTAATAATCTGATTTTCACGAAAATTTCCATAAATGTTTACCATTGGATGTAAATACATTGTTACATATTAATTGGATCTCTATTACTTTTTAAGGTAGTATAGAAATCCTTATGGCAATCAGTACAGCTGATGGCCTTGAGAGTGAGTGACAATGCTTGACCTCACTCTCACCTTGCGTTCTGGGATGAACGTGAGAATCGGAAGCGAAAGAAAGCCCTTCCGGTTTAAGGTGTAAGCAACTCAGTTAGAGTTGCAGTTAGTTAGTTGAGAGTTAGGACTGAAGCTAGCAAGATGTGACTCTCCGCGCGCATTTTGTCTGGTTCTGGGGATCCGGAATAAAATAACATCAAAGGTAAATCGAAGTCTTGTTGTTATTACTAAAAGCTAACAATGACACAAGGCTTCTGATAAGAAATGGTCCCCAGCAGAACCAGACACGGAATCCCCAGATAAGAAAGACCAGACGAGACCTGTAGAAGATATACCCGACCATTAGAAGATAGAAGAAGCAGATCCGGCCATAAAAGAGGTATATAACAACATCTGAAATAGTTTTTTTCTAAAATATATTAGGGGAAATATGTTTTACGAGGTCTATTCCCCCCCCCATTTTATTTTATGAGATAAAAAAAAATGACGCTTCAGAAAAAATTTTTTTCTTTTTTTCTATAAAGATAAGAGTCTGAATAACTATATCAATGAAATTGTATGAATGTACAAGGTCTAGTTTTTTTAAGGAAAAATTAATGAAATCGGAAATAAAAAGTGCAAAAAAATGTCATAATATTAATATTTGAAAACTTTTTTTTTTGCTTTTATAATTGGTATTCTATTAAATTGTCAAAAAAAAAAAAATTTTTTTTAAAGAAATTTTCAATCTTTTGTGTGATTAAATATTTTTATTTTCTGCGTGAAATAAAATTTTTTTTTGTTCCTGCGTCAAAAAATCGAATTTTTCACGGATATTTAAAAATATGAATTTTATAATTCAGGTGAACTAAACATTGGTCCGATACGAGCTCGATTAATATTTTTAAAAGAATTTGTAATTTTTATTGTTGAATAGTAATGTGTGATCCTTAGAATGTATGGAAGAGCATTGCTGACATATTTGTTTTACAAAGAGACGAGACGCTTCTAAGTAAGCAAAGTTTGTTTCTGTTAGGCTGACAGTGTTAGCGTGAAAAAAATTATTTTATTTAACTTTTTCAATAATTAAAATAAAAAATAAGTATAATAGATTATTTTATCAGTTTTTATCTTAGAAAAAATATTCAAGTTTTCATTCCATACTTTTACTGGTTAATTGTAAAAGGGAAATCATTAGTAACTTTTCTGTCTATATTACGGTCTGAAAATTACCCTTTCGCATGTAATACGGGCAGGTTTGTTTATTTTTTAAGATAACGATGTAATTTTTCCCAATCGGATAATTTGATCTTTGAATTAACTATTTTTCTTTGTAACAACCCTGTACGATCTTTTTTTTACGAGATTTTTGATAAACAAAGTTCGGAAATACCTATTTCCGTTTTATTCAAGATGGCATAAACGCTTTGGTGGTACCTAATAAACACGATATAGATAGATAGATAGATAGATAGATAGATAAACACAATGATATATATATAATATATATATATATATATATATATATATATAAACACAACGATATAGATAGATAGATAGATAGATAGATAAACACAACGATATAGATAGATAGATAGGTACCACCAATTTGACCCTGTGCAATTTACCCCCCCTACATTTAACACAATGAAACTTGCAGAAAAAATAATATTTTCTTGAAAAGATTTTTTCCATTCGAAATAAAAAACATTAAACAAACTCCTGATGATTTTTTAAATTTTTTATCAGCTTACGGAAATAATGAAAATTATGATTGAAAAACAATGTTTTCATTTTGCAATTTTGGCAGCTGTTAATCAACTGAAATTTAACGTAGCTAAAAACAAGTTACGATAAGAGGATTTTTAAAAATTCTATGAAAAATCAATTAATAATCTGATTTCCCGAAAATGTCCATGAATGTTTACCATTGGATGTAAATACATCTGAAATAGTTTTTTTCTAAAATATATTAGGGGAAATATTTTTTACGAGGTCTATCCCCACCCCTATTTTATTTTATGAGATAAAAAAAATGACGCTTCAGAAAATTTTTTTTTCTTTTTTCTATAAAGATAAGAGTCTGAATAACTATATCAATGAAATTGTATGAATGTACGAGGTCTAGTTTTTTGAGGAAAAATTAATGAAATCGGAAATAAAAAGTGCAAAAAAAATGTCATAATATTAATATTTGAAAACTTTTTTTTGGCTTTTATAATTGTTATGTACTATTAAATTGTCCAAAAAAAAAAATTTTTTTTTAAGAAGTTAATTTTTAAGAGATTTTCAATCTTTTGTGTGATTAAATATTTTTATTTCTGCGTGAAATAAATTAAATATTTTTTTTTTTCCTGCGTCAAAAAATCGAATTTTTCACGGATATTTAAAAATATGAATTTTATAATTCAGGTGCACTAACATTGGTCCGATACGAGCTCGATTAATATTTTTAAAAGAATTTGTAATTTTGTTGTTGAATAGTAATGTGTGATCCTTAGAATGTACGGAAGAGCATTGCTGACATATTTGTTTTACAAAGAGACGAGACGCTTCTAAGTAAGCAAAGTTTGTTCCTGTTAGGCTGACAGTGTTAGCGTGAAAAAATTATTTTATTTAACTTTTTTCAATAATTAAAATAAAAAGTAAGTATAATAGATTATTTCATCAGTTTTTCTCTTAGAAAAAAATTCAAATTTTCATTCCATACTTTTACGGGTTAATCGTAAAAGGGAATAATCAGTAACTTTACTTTTTAATTAACTATTTTTCTTTGTAACAACCCTGTACGATCTTTTTTTTAACGAGATTTTTGATAAACAAAGTTCGGAAATATCTATTTCCGTTTTATTCAAGATGGCTATAACGGTTGGTGTACCTATAGATAGATAAACACAACGATATAGATAGATAGATAGATAGGTAAACACGATATAGATAGATAGATATGACAAATGGAAATAGATAGATATGAACAATGAAATAGATAGATAGATAGATCTACTGAAAGAAAAACAAATGTCACTTCGATGAATTACAAGTAAAAGTATTTAAACAAAAAAAAAAAAAAACGGACTGTTTTACCATAAAAAGTTTTAAAAAGATTATCTAAATACTCAGATTTTCTTTTATTCATGTTTGTTTAATGTCTTGTTTTTAGTTTAAACAACAACAACAACAAAACGGACATGTTTTACCATAAGAAAAAGTTTTTTTTTAAATTAAAAATGACCTGACATTTTTTTATATAAAGATTATCTAAATACTCAGATTTTCTTTTATTTATGTTTGTTAATGTCTTGTTTTTAGTTAAACAACAACAACAACAACAAAACGGACTGTTTTACCATAAGAAAAAAGGTTTTTTTTTAAAATAAAATGACCTGACATTTTTTTATATAAAAGATTATCTAAATACTCAGATTTTCTTTTATTCATGTTTGTTTAATATCTTGTTTTTAGTTTAAACAACAACAACAACAACAAACGGACTGTTTTACCATAAGAAAAAGGGTTTTTTTTAAATTAAAAATGACCTGACATTTTTTATATAAAAGAATATCTAAATACTCAGATTTTCTTTTTATTCATGTTTGTTTAATGTTCTTGTTTTTAGTTTAAACAACAACAACAACAACAAAACGGACTGTTTTACCATAAGAAAAAGGGTTTTTTTTAAATTAAAAATGACCTGACATTTTTTTATATAAAAGTAATATCTAAATACTCAGATTTTCTTTATTCATGTTTGTTTAATGTCTTGTTTTTAGTTTAAACAACAACAACAACAACAACAAAACGGACTGTTTTACCATAAGAAAAAGGGTTTTTTTAAATTAAAAATGACCTGACATTTTTTTATATAAAGATTATCTAAATACTCAGATTTTCTTTTATTCATGTTTGTTTAATGTCTTGTTTTTAGTTTAAACAACAACAACAAAACAACAAAACGGACTGTTTTACCATAAGAAAAAGGGTTTTTTTAAATTAAAAATGACCTGACATTTTTTTATATAAAAGATTATCTAAATACTCAGATTTTCTTTTATTCATGTTTGTTTAATGTCTTGTTTTTAGTTTAAACAACAACAACAACAACAACAAAACGGACTGTTTTACCATAAGAAAAGGGTTTTTTTAAATTAAAAATGACCTGACATTTTTTTTTATAAAAGATTATCTAAATACTCAGATTTTCTTTTATTCATGTTTGTTTAATGTCTTGTTTTTAGTTTAAACAACAACAACAACAACAACAAAACGGACTGTTTTACCATAAGAAAAAGGGTTTTTTTTAAATTAAAATGACCTGACATTTTTTTAATAATAAAAGATTATCTAAATACTCAGATTTTCTTTTATTCATGTTTGTTTAATGTCTTGTTTTTAGTTTAAACAACAACAACAACAAAACGGACTGTTTTACCATAAGAAAAAAGGTTTTTTTTTTAAATTAAAAATGACCTGACATTTTTTTTATATAAAAGAATATCTAAATACTCAGATTTTCTTTTATTCATGTTCGTTTAATGTCTTGTTTTTAGTTTAAACAACAACAACAACAAAACGGACTGTTTTACCATAAGAAAAAGTTTTTTTTAAATTAAAAATGACCTGACATTTTTTTTATATAAAAAATTATCTAAATACTCAGATTTTCTTTTATTCATGTTTGTTTAATATCTGGTTTTTAGTTTAAACACAACAACAACAAAACGGACTGTTTTACCATAAGAAAAAGTTTTTTTTAAATTAAAAATGACCTGACATTTTTTTATATAAAAGATTATCTAAATACTCAGATTTTCTTTTATTCATGTTTGTTTAATGTCTTGTTTTTAGTTTAAACAACAACAACAACAACAACAAACGGACTGTTTTACCATAGAAAAAGTTTTTTTTTAAATTAAAAATGACCTGACATTTTTTTTATATAAAAGATTATCTAAATACTCAGATTTTCTTTATTCATGTTTGTTTAATGTCTTGTTTTTAGTTTAAACAAAACAACAAAACGGACTGTTTTACCATAAGAAAAAGTTTTTTTTTAAATTAAAAATGACTGACATTTTTTTTATAAAAGAATATCTAAATACTCAGATTTTCTTTTATTAATGTTCGTTTAATGTCTTGTTTTTAGTTTAAATAAACAAGAATATCTAAATATTTTGAATTTTTTAAACATTTTTTCTTTTACTTGTAATCATTCGAAGTGACATTTGTTTTTCTTTCAGTAGATCTATCTATTTCCATTTGTTCATATCTATCTATCTGTTTGGTTTATCTATCTATATCGTTTTGTTTATCTATCTATTTAGTCGATAATAAGAATTACGACAAAAAAAGAAAAATTAGGATTGCGACAAAAAACGGTTTAATGTTTTTTTCTTTCGAATGGAAAAAATAAATAAACAAGAATTAAGACAAAAAAGCCCCCCCCCAAATAGGCGCTGATACGATAAGTTGGGGTTGTTATTTGATACGTCACCGAACAGCAAATTTGGAGGCAGGGGACCGGGACGAACTTCCTCATAGAGTACCGAAATTCGTTCATAATTTTATTTATTTCAAATTTGAAAACAATTTTATAAATAATAACAAACGTTGTTTTGATTTGCCTGTTTTTTTATTTTAATTTAAAAAAACATGTAAAGGCAACGTTGAGGTACATAAAAAAACAAATACCATTACATTAAACTTTAATAACTGAAATTCGTTCATAATATATATTTTTTAAAATTGAAAACATTCTTTTATAAATGATAAGCAATAGGTACACCAATTTGACCCTGTGCAATTTACCCCCCCTACATTTAACACACATGAAACTTGCAGAAAAATTAATATTTTCTTGAAAATTATTTTCCATTCGAAAAAAAAAACATTAAATAAACTCCTGATGATTTTTTAAATTTTTTATCAGCATAGGAAAATAATGAAAATTATGATTAAAAAACAATGTTTTCATTTTTGCATTTTGTAAATCAACTGAAATTTAACGTAGCTAAAAACAAGTTACGATAAGAGGATTTTTAAAAATTCTATGAAAAATCAATTAATGGTCCGATTTTCGCGAAAATTTCCATAAATGTTTACCATTGGATGTAATACATCTGAAATAGTTTTTTTCTAAAATATATTAGGGGAAATATTTTTTTACGATGTCTATCACCCCCCCTATTTTATTTTATGAGATAAAAAAAAAATGATGTGGAAAAAAATTTGTACTTTTTTTCTATAAAGATAAGAGTCTGAAAAACTATATCAATGAAATTGTATAACGTACCGATTATAGTTTTCTTATGAAAAAATAATGAAATCGGAAATAAAAAGTGCAAAAAAATGTCATAATATTATTTGAAAACTTTTTTTTCTTATATAATTGGTATGTACTATATTCTATTAAATTGTCAAAAAAAAAAAAATGTTTTTTTAATAAATTAATTTTTACGAGATTTTCAATCTTTAGTGTGATTAAATATTTTTATTTTCTGCGTGAAATAAATTAAATATTTTTTTTCCTGTGGAAAAAAAATCAAAATTTTCACGGATATTTAAAAACATGAATTTTAGAATTCAGGTGAACTAAAAGTTGGTCCGATCCGTGCTCGATTAATATTTTTAAAAGAATTTGTAATTTTTATTGTTGAATAGTAATGTGTGATTCTTAGAATGTACGGAAGAGCAAACTGACATATGACGAGACGCTTCTCGGTAACTAAAGTTTGTTTTTCTGAGCGTAAAAAAATATTTTATTTAACTTTTAGACCAATTAGAATAAAAATAATATATTGAATGATTGTTTTATCAGTTTTTCTCTTAGAAAAAATATTCAAATTTTCATTTTATTTCGATTTTAAGATAATAACTAAAACCGAAGACATTTTTTAACGTCAATTCACTGCGAAATTTTAAGATTAAAGTTTTTCAAGTTTTTATTCATAGTAAATTGTAATATTAAAGTTTTTAAAGATTTTATTCATTTTAATAAAAAAATTTGGCTAAAAAAGTTTGTCCGTTACAACCCATCCGTATTAGATGCATAACTGTAAGAGGTAGGTACCACCAGACCGTTTAGGTCATCTTGAATAAAACGGAAATAGATATTTCCGAACTTTGTTTATCAAAAATCTCGTTAAAAAAAGATCGTACAGGGTTGTTACAAAGAAAAATAGTTAATTCAAAGATCAAATTATCCGATTGGGAAAAATTACATCGTTATCTTAAAAAATAAACAAACCTATCCATATTACGTGCGAAAGGGTAATTTTCAGGCCGTGATTTAGAGAGAAAGAAATACATATTATTACCCTCTTACAGTTATGCATCTAAGTACGGATGGGTGTAACGGACAAACTTTTTTAGCCAATTTTTTCTATTAAAATGAATAAAATCTTTAAAAACTTTAATATTACAATTTACTATGATATAAAACTTGAAAAACTTTAATCTTAAAATTTCGCAGTGAAATTGACGTTAAAAAATGTCTTCGGTTTTAGTATTAATTCTTAAAATCGAAAATAAAATGAAAATTTGAATATTTTTTCTAAGAGAAAAACTGATGAACAATCATTCATATATATTTTTATTCTAATTGTCGTAAAAGTTAAATAAAATATTTTTTTTCGCTCAGAAAAACAAACTTTAGTTACCGAGAAGCGTCTCGTCATAGTCAGTTTTGCTCTTCCGTACATTCTAAGAATCACACATTACTATTCAACAATAAAAATTACAAATTCTTTTAAAAATATTAATCGAGCACGGATCGGACCAACTTTTAGTTCACCTGAATTCTAAAATTCATGTTTTTAAATATCCGTGAAAATTTTGATTTTTTTTCCACAGGAAAAAAAAAAATTTAATTTATTTCACGCAGAAAATAAAAATATTTAATCACACAAAAGATTGAAAATCTCGTAAAAATTAATTTTTAAAAAAAATTTTTTTTTTGACAATTTAATAGAATATAGTACATACCAATTACATAAGCAAAAAAAAGTTTTCAAATATTAATATTATGAAATTTTTTTTTCACTTTTTATTTCCGATTTCATTATTTTTCCTAAAAAAACTATAATTCGTACGTTATACAATTTCATTGATATAGTTATTCAGACTCTTATCTTTATAGAAAAAAAGTACAAATTTTTTTTCCACATCATTTTTTTTATCTCATAAAATAAAATAGAGGGGTGATAGACATCGTAAAAAAATATTTCCCCTAATATATTTTAGAAAAAAACTATTTCAGATGTATTTACATCCAATGGTAAACATTTATGGAAATTTTCGTGAAAATCGACCATTAATTGATTTTTCATAGAATTTTTTAAAAATCCTCTTATCGTAACTTGTTTTTAGCTACGTTAAATTTCAGTTGATTTAACAGTGCAAAAATGAAAACATTGTTTTTCAATCATAATTTTCGTTATTTCCTATGCTGAAAAAAATTTAAAAAACATCAGGAGTTTACTTAATGTTTTTTCTTTCGAATGGAAAAAAATTTTCAAGAAATATTAATTTTTCTGCAAGTTTCATTGTGTTAAATGTAAGGGGGGTAAATTGCACAGGGTCAATTGGTGGTACCTAGTAAGAGGGTAATAATATGTATTTCTTTCTCTCTAAATCGCGGCCTGAAAATTACCCTTTCGCACGTAATATGGATAGGTTTGTTTATTTTTTAAGATAACGATGTAATTTTTCCCAATCGGATAATTTGATCTTTGAATAACTATTTTTCTTTGTAACAACCCTGTACGATCTTTTTTTAACGAGATTTTTGATAAACAAAGTTCGGAAATATCTATTTCCGTTTTATTCAAGATGACCTAAACGGTCTGGTGGTACCTAATAAGCAACATTGTTTTGATTTGCATGTTTGTTTGTTTTATTTTAATTTTAAAAAAAACTGTAAACTGAATTATGAATAAATGAACCATCAATTATTAGATAAACAGACAAACAAATATAAATAAATATACTAAATATAAATTTGATAAAGTTTAGGTTAATTATAATCAGCATGGTTTTGATTTGTTTTTTTTTTAAATTTTAATGATTATTCTGTAAATTTACAATATTGTAATTATCAAGTGATAATTACTTAATACAGAAGGACAACTGAATTATGAATAAATGAACAATCAATAATTAGATATAAACAGACAAACAAATTACAATAAATATATTAAATATGAATTATAATCAGCATTGTTTTGATTTGTTTTTTTTCAATTTTAATGATTATTCTGTATTTTTACAATATTATATATAAACAAACAAATTACAATAAATATAAATAGATATATTAAATATAAATTTGAAACCAAGTTTAGATAAATTATAATCAGCATTGTTATCGGGGAAAAAGATTTATAAAAAGAAAGTGAAATGTTATCTTTTTTTCCAACCGTAGAAAAAGTAAAAAAATTACAAAGAAAAATTTGTGGAGACAAAGTTGTGATTTAAAATAATTTATTCAACAAATAAAAACTGAGGTCTTGCATAATGAGTCCCTTATGCTTATATTTAACAATGGCACGAAGCGAAAAAAGGAAAAAACTTATCAAATATACAATTTCACAATCAATATAAACAAATTCATTCTTGAAGCTGCAAATAACAACTTAAAAACAATTTCTTTCTTTTCTTTTCTTTCCTTGTCTTGAGACAAATCTTACATAGGGCTGCTGCTGCTGCTGCTGCTGCTGCTGTAGTTGACAGGTTAAGGAGCAGACGTCAATTGTTGTTTATTTTCTTTTTGATCCCCGTTTTTACAAAAAATAAATCTTCGGCAAAATTGCCAATACAATACAAAGTGTCTAATGATTTAGACACTTATTCACTTAGAGATATCACAATATTCATCTCTTGTGCTTTACTTCAAAATAGGCTACAAAGCCTTTGCAAAAAATAAGTTTTTCTTTACAATTCAAATTAAATCGGTCGCAAACCGAATTTTACATAAAATTTACTCTCTCTGAGAGTAATTTACTTATATGAATTTTCAAATAAGTAACAAATAACTAGGAAGGCTATGCCAAAATACGCGATATTTTGACAATCTTCGTCTATCCTGTTATTAAAATTAATTCTAACGTTGAATCTTATCAACGTGACAAATTTTCTTCCAAGCAAATACATAATTAATTTTACTCACTCTGCTGAGTAATATGCTTTATTTGAATTATCAAACAAAGTAATAATACAGGAAAAACTATGTCAAATTACGCAATAATCAGACAATCTTTGTCTTTCCTGTAATATAAATACAACATTGATTCTTAATCAACGTATCATATAAAATTTACTTTCTAAGTAAATTTAAATTAATTTCACTAAATGAGTGAAAGACATTAATAAATGTCACAAAACAATAATACCAGGATAACTAAGACAAAAACATTGAATTGTCTATCTTTGTTATCCCTGTATTTTTAACATTTTTACGCTGAAAAAAATCAGCAGAGACAGTGGTTACGATCTCGACCCTTCAAAAATAAAGATCTGTCTCATGATTTCCGTGCTGCCAATCAATAAAAAGGATTAGAGCTGCGTCTTAATGACCAAATAAGAGTAGAACGCTGTTTACAACTGTCAAAAAATACAAACTCCATGAGCGTTTGCGGGAAAGATTTTAACTTTTACAAAATACAGATNTTTTTGGGCAAAGTGAGTGAGAGAGAGGTTGTTTTACGAATCTCTCGTTGTTAACTTCCTGATAAGTAGCCTGTTTGGGGCTAAGTGATAGAGAGCATTTCTTTTGACGTCGTCTCTCTAGTAACGGTTCCCTGATAAGTGACGTTTTGGTATTTGGCGCCAACATAAGCTGTTGGATTCGACCCCTAACGGCAGTGAAATTGGATTAATGGAATTTCCGAACATCCTTTAATAATTTGATGATACTTATAGGTACAAACTCGCTGACATTAATTTTTATCCACCCTCGCAGGCATATAGTTTCAAAAATCTAGTTACATCTTCCCGGGGCGTTTTATTATAGTTATAATAAAGAAAAAATGTATTTGCGATGAATAATTATTGACTACAGCCCAATGGGTTAGAAGGGCTCCTAGCCTTGGTCGGCAAGCATCAAAATCAAGTCAAACACAAAATCCTGCTGCCTTTTTCAAAGAAAGGCTTAGTGAGATAAACCCCGAAATAAATCAGAAGCCGGACCTAAAAGTGGTGTGAGCTGAAACCAGTGCCTACCGAGCAACTCCTGCGGCACACTACCGTTGCCAAACTTGCATTGGTTCCTTACTTTTCCTTTGAATCACAGTAACAGTGTGGAAAAGGGGATTTGATGCTTGAGCCAACTGCTCATCCTCCCTATGAACCTACTCAGGGCTATGTAGTTTAAAAAAAACTTGGACATTACTCCATCGTCTCTCATAGACGGAAGTATACTAACAACAACAAATAGCCAATAAAAAGGATTTCCGAGGCGTTAATTTGTTTTTTTTTTGTTTTTTGTTTTTTGTTTGGTTTCTTGTTCAACGGCTATCAGCTTTTCGTGGGTTATTTATATGCCAAAGTACATCCTTGTTAAAAGAATAGTAATTGATTACTATTAATTCTATAAGCTGCGTTGACATGACAGTTCATAATCCTTTCCGAGGACTATAGTCGAAAGTGAGGTAATTAGCGCGGACTGGAGTTCGACTCTGTTTACCTTGATGTCCAAGTCCAGAACGTTATCCACTTACGGACAAGAGGGACGAACATGATCTTTCTACTTGATAGATAGATAGATATTGACAGGTTAGAATGAATATATACACCGATAGATAAGCTATATAAGTGAGAGATGAGAACAGCAATGGGAACAAATTCGATTACTATGAAAATTGACGTAACATAACCCCCTACCCTTGTTCATTCGATGTCCTGGGCAACTCGGCTAAACTTGGTAAATATCAGGTCACTGACTGCCAACAGACACCAGAAGGGACAACGACCGACACATTATGACTATAATAACAATCAAGATAAGGACATAGTCTGAACACATCAATGAATGATAATATTTCCTCATCATGAAAGATTCAAGTATAAATCAAAGCTTCATAAATATTCATGCTAGAGTTAGTTGGTACCTTAGATGCGACCCCATCTCCATACAGAATATATGAGGCTACTATATAAATATATAAAAAGTGTGCACATAATTAGTTACTATGTTTTATTCATGTAACGTACTAATAATGTTTGCCTCTCAAACCCTCGCTTCGGCCCGATGAAAGAGGGTTTAAGAGGCAAACATTATTTCAGTGACGAGCAAGTGAAATCAGTAGTGAAGAAGTGGCTCAAAGAACAGTCAACAGAATTTTCGGGCAGGGATACATGCTCTCATTCAAAGTAGAACATTGCTATTGAGAGAAATGGTGACTATGTGGAGAAACAGGATTGTGATCCACAGATGACCAGCTTAATTTATGTATGATACATGTTCCTGTGCTGTAATTATACCTGTCCTAAACAAAATGGCGTACTTGTTGACTTACCTATGTGGAAAAGTAGGGATGTGATCCACAGTGGACCAGCTTCATTTCGACGTATGATACATTTGTGTTTGGTAATCATACATGTCCTAAACAAAATGCATTACGTTTTAACCCACCCTCGTAAAAGAAATATTATCCAAAACACAGAACAGTAATACCTGTGCCTTTTAGGCGGGAAAAGAAATGCGGAAATTACCGAAAATTAGACCAGAATCCGGGGAGACATAATAACCCGAATGTTGCACCAAATGTTCAAACTGCTTTTATCTTCCAGGGAAAAGAAAGTGAAGATACACTTTATAATGAGTTTCGCATGTTCAACTGAACATTCTTGTTGGGGGGTGGGGGTGGAGAGAAAGAAAACGAAAGCAAAGGATTGAACTAAACATTTTGGATAAGACGCTGCCAAGTGGTAATATTTAGCTTAGAAGAAATGCAGATATGTCAGTAAATAGGTTTCCTTTGCTCATGCGTCTCTTGGCGCAAGAGTGGCTAATTCAAAAGATGTCCAAAAATCAACTTTCTTTGAACTGTTCTCAGTCACACAAACTCATTAATGTCAAGCAACTGGGGTCACATGACCTAGATTCTGAGATTGGACGCCAAGAAACTCAAATCTGCCAAAATGCTCGAAATTTTGCATATAGCAGCAAATGTACGAGGGATAGTCAAAAGGTAACGCCATTTTATTTAGGACAGGTATAATTACCAACACAGGAACATGTATCATACATCAAAAATTAAGCTGGTCCTCTGTGGATCACTCCCTACTTCTCCACAATAGGTGAATCAAAAAAGTAATGCCATTTGTTTTAGGACAGGTATAATTACCAACACAGGGACGTGTATCATACATCAAAATCAAGCTGGTCTCTGGGGATCACTTCCCTACTTCTCCACATAGTCACTGTTTCTCTCAATAGCAATGTTCCACCTCGAATGTGAGCATATATCCTTGCCCTGTAAAATTCTGTGACTGTTCTTTGGGTCACTTCTTCACTACAGATTTCAATTCCTGTCACTGGAATATGTTTGCCTCTCAAACGCTCTTCATCGGGCCGAATAGATAAAATCTGAAAGCGCTAAATCTGGTGAGTATGGAGGATGATGTAAAGTTGTCCACCCGAATGAGGCGATTTTTCTCCCTTGTCCTGATGCTTGTGTATGGTCGAGCATTCTCATGCAGAAGGAGGACATTCTCGATTAGCAAGGTTAGTCTTACTCGTCAAATTCTTGCTCTGAGCCTCGTTAGGTCTCAATGTAGGCCTTATTTTTTAATTTTTTTAATTCACGTGAAATAAGAAAATGGCATTACTTTTTGTACTCACTCTCGTAGCATAAAATGAGGGCGATGAAAAACAAAGACCCGAAGGAAAAGAGAGAGAGAGAGAGAGAGAGAGAGAGAGAGAGAGAGAGAGGGAGGGGGGTATGTGTGTGTAAATTATTATCATTATCATTATCATTATTATTATTATTATGTGGTACTTAGACCTACGAGTGTCCCAACTTAAGATTTTCCGAATTACATACTGTCATTCGGTCGATTTTTGCTTGTATTGAAGGCAAAATTTGAGGTACGAGTGAGCTTCAGATACGTTTATATTATTAATAAGTTCACTAAAAATATCTAAAATTTCTAAATTTTATTGTAGCACTTGCATTGTATTTGATTTTTTTCACCTTTAAATATTGAACTATTTTGCAATAATTCTAAAGTAGTTATTGTTGTAACCTAACAAATGTTACTAAATGAGAAATAACCAAATGGAGGTTGGAAATGAAATGGAATCTTTATAACATAACAAAATACATACTCACCAGCGGCGTGAAGAAAGGTAAGTTGTCTACAAGAGACGATGGAGTAGTGTCTATTTTTTGTGGAACTACGTAGCCTGAGCGGTTTGGTATGGAGGATGAGCTGTTGCTCAGACAGCACCCCCCCTCCACACTCCCGCTGTGATCCAAAGGAAAGGTTAAGAAATCAATGCAGTTTGGCAGCGGCAGTGTTCACAGGAGTTGCTGGGTTGCACTGGATTTCAGCGTCACACCACCTTAGGGATTCCGGCTCCGGTTTGTTTTTTCGGGGTTTACTCCCATAATCCAAGTCTATAGTGAGTTGGTAATCCTAGTCTGATAGGTTTTCTTATGTGTAATCAAAAGATAGGTTTTTCCTGGTAGAAAATATTAACTAGCAACAGATTTAAGAACAGTTGTAAACAATCTTAAATGCCGTATTTATGAGGATTGGACATACCCATTAATGGTATATAGGTAGGGTATAACCAGTTATTTACTAAGCTTTGTTTAGTTGTTGCACAAGCCGCATCTATGGAGCACCCAATGGGACTCGAACTTACTAGTTATAGTTTGCTAGCCTAACTTGTAACCATTATAGAATATCTGACGATGAATCAGAAGAAATGAACTTAGACCTCGGTCCCCTGTCAGAAGAAATGATACTCTCCCTGAAAAGCCCGTCTAGATTTCGAGAATATTCAGAAGAAGTCAGAGATCTACGAAGGCATAAAGTCATTTCGGTTCAGGGAGGTGTAGTATCGTATGCAAATGAGATAGACTATAAAAGTAGTCTGTCTCAGTAGCAAAGCAGACGGCTACTACCTTTGCCAAGGTATAAAATGTATTTACCGAGTATTGGACTTCATAGCACATTACACCACAATGGGTGTTTTTCTATCATCAGAGAAACATTATTTACATTGGTTTTTGAATGAATGATCATAATTCTACAAAACGATTCCAAATTTACTACAACTGGCCAATCCAAAGTTATTAGCTTTAAGATTTCCCCTATCACCAATATAGATTCCTGCTTTTTTTCGCTTGGGTGGGGGGTCTGGTATAGTGGGAAGGAGTTTAGTGCTGGTAAATTTAATTTTGGTACATAGAACCAGGACTTCAAGAAAAATACCAAGGAAATTTAACGGAGTGGATGCAATTAAGATTTCCCCTCTCACCAAATCTAGATTTCCCTATCTTTTCGCTTGGTGGTGGGGGGGGTCTGGTATAATGGGAATGCTGGTAAAATTTTAATTTTGGTACCATAGAACCCAGGACTTAAAAAAAATACCAAGGAAGTTTAACTTTGCGGGGGTGATGCAATTCTCCTCTAGCCCATAGCCAGTAACCCCCCCCAAAAAAACAACAACATTGGTATCGAGAAAGGGTCTAGGCATTACCCTAACTTACTCCCCTCATTTCCACCATCTACTAATATTTTATATTTAACCAGTAATCCGTAGACGCAGCTGTAAAAACACTGTAAATCCTAAATGGGTGTTTACCAAAAAGAAAAAGAAAACAAGTTTTTTGTTTTCTTTCTTTTCTTTTTTACAATTACTGCAACAACAAAAAAGTCCTCCGGGCGATGTAAAATTAATTTTGAAATATATTGCTGAGGGGGTGGGAGTTTAAAAATTCAATGTCAGAGGTTTTATCATAAGTAAGCAAAATCGTTTTAATTTATTAAAGGAGTAAAAAGAAAAAAAAACAATTTGAAATGGAACTTAATTCTGTCCCACTCAAATAAAATGTTGCGTGTATTTATTATTTATTAATCAAATAATATTATCTAATAATTTTTTTGCATATAAATTTTACACAAAATCATAGTTATTATCTATTTGTAAACTTTTTAGTTAACTTCTCGTTACTGAAAAAAGGGTGGGGGCGATAGTAAAAAAAATAAATAAATGAATAAATAGATAAATAAAAAAAAAATTTTAAAAATTGCTTTACTCAAATTTTAAGTGTAAATAACACAAGAATATTGTGACGTAAGCTGTGATGTAATTTTGGTTACAGACAGAAATGCACAATCTCCAATATTGATACATTAGAAGAGAAAATAACGAATGAGGAACAGTTCGGCAAAAAAATGTTTATTTTAGCGCACAATAAAATATTTTCTTTTTGTAATTCAATCAGTATCTTGTTCTTTTCTTTCTTTTTTTTTCTTTTTTTAAATATCTTTTATTTTGTAACTTTAGAAAATTTTACGATAAAAATAAAATGTTAACATTTTGGTTTGGTTCGGTTTCTTAGTTTAATGGTGTATAAATCTATTATTTCAAAACGAAAGCAAATTCTTATAAAAGAACATGATATATTCCGAGTTAAGGGATATATTATGAAGTTGGATTTTGGAATATTATCGCAGTAGTAGTTGGTGCATCGAATAGCAGGACCTTTTTACGAGCAGTCGTGGTGTAGTCTGGCGAGTAAGTTTAGGGCTGGTAGGCTTAGGCTTTATTTTCATAGTACCCCACACGTACCGGGTCAGGCACGAAGGCCCTATTTATGTGGGACCACCCACAAGCCGAGACTCATGGGTGGCGGGTAGAAAAATTGCGTCGATCCCGTCGGCATTCCCCTCTCAAGGGGGGCGCCTCAGCGCTGGGCAATAAACCCAGCCCTGCCCCTTTTAAGTCAAGGGGGCAGGTATTGCTTGGAGGATGGCCCTCTGGGATCGACGCTATTTAATTTACCATCTCACCGGTCCAGTGGCCGAAGCGCACTGACCCCGTCCGAAAGACGGGTTGGAGGTTAGGCGCTTGTACTACAAAGTGTCGAATATTTATACATGACACTGTCCAATCAGATTATAGTGAGGGGGCACCAAGGTATTTACATATTCATTACATCAGAACATTAGTGGTACTATTTAACCCAGGGCTGGGTGGGGTGAGGTGATGATGAGTTTATACCTTTCCAAGGGTTATTATTTATATTAAAAGGAGTGATTAGAACTTTTGCACACACACTAATATATGCATACACACACACAACACACACATATATATATATATATATACTAGCTAAAGTACCCGGTCCATGACCGGACTAAAATGAAATTTGGATCACCAGGGAGTGAGAGAGAAAGTGGAAGACAGTAGTTAGAGAGGGGTAAGAGGAAAATAATTCTTGAAACTAAAATCATTGAGAATTTGTATATTTCAGGATTTGTATTTTCTGTTTTATAGTTTAAAATTATTTCATATTATTATACAACAAATTGAAAGTATTCGTTTGTATATTTGTTTGTTATTGTTTTAAATTTTTTGTACATGACAACAATTCACATTTAGTTCTTAATTGCATGTTGAGTTTAAAAAGAAGCTGAGAATCGAAAATTTAAATTCTTCGTATTGCAATATCTATTTTTGCTAAAACCTAAGATAGTATTATAGGGACCACCAATTGATCAGTTTAGGCCATCTTGAATAAAACGGAAATATTTTGTTATTATTTATAATTAATTGATTTTTCATAGAATTTTAAAAAACTCTTATCGTAACTTGTTTTTAGCTACGTTAATTTTCAGTTGATTTAACAGTGCAAAAATGAAAACATTGTTTTTCAATCATAATTTTCATTATTTCCGTAAGCTGAAAAAAAGTTAAAAATCATCAGGAGTTTATTTAATGTTTTTTCTTTCAAATGGAAAAAATTTTTTCAAGAAAAATATTAATTTTTCTGCAAGTTTCATAGTGTTAAATATAGGGGGGGGGGTAAATTTCACAGGGTAAATTGGTGGTACCTAGTATTTTAAAAAACATTGTTTAAAAACGTTTTGGTGGACCTGATTATCTGGACTCCCCCCCATCTATTTTTCCTTCAGTTGATTATTATCGATTACACACCAATCTATCAGATTGAAAAAAAAATTCTTAAAAGTTCTTTATTATTTGAGTATTCACGGGTGCTCATTTCCTCGTATAAGTTTATAGTAAATTGATCCCCCATATCGGAACCGCTTGAACGGAACCCAAATTATTTATTTATTTTCCCATTAAACTAACCCCAACCCCTAACCCTACCCCCCCCCTAGTTAAAATTAAGTTTATTACAAAATTTATATTAATTACAAAACATCAATTTTCATAAAAGTTCAAATGTCACCTATGAAATCTCTATTTAAACATGCCAATTTTCAGAACTGAAAAGTTGCACTATAAACTCAGCGATGTTTATTGACTTCACAATAAAGAGTAAAATCATAAAACTTAAAATTTAATTTGTAAGGCAAATTCTGAGGAATATTTTAAATTGTATTTTGAATAATAATTTAAATGTTGGTTGTTAGTTGTTTTGTTATCAACTTTTCGGGTAATTTACTAACGAATCATGTCATTTTTGATAAACAAAGCGCTTACAATTTTTGTACTTACATATAAATTTTTTTAAATGTTCCAATAACTGGATATTGTCGGATAAACTTGAAATAAATTTCGTCTTACAAATAATTGACTACTTATCTCCAGTCGGGCCTTCGACTAAAGATAAAACACCGGATTTTGTCCGTATTAGTAACCTTTGTTTTTTTTTTTTTATCGTGGTTTGAGAAAATAATTAGTTAACGAACCAAAAGAAAAACAGTTTCTAAGGAAATTCGTCAATCTTATTGTTATTTTAACCCTTTAAAACTCTAACAATAAAAATTAATAAATAAATTAAAGAATTAAAAGTCATTTATTCGAATGAAAATCTTAGTTTAATTTATACAAATATGTAACCGTACTTACGACGTAAACTGATTTTCATGATACTGTTATTTACGATTAAAATATTTTTTAATAATGTAACGTAAAGCGTACATTTGATTTCTACAATTTTTATGCATTATAAAATTAAAATTAAAATGAGTGTACTGTACAATTTAAGAATATGAAACTCGCTGTAAAAAAATAATTTAATCTATAAAAACACATACAAATTACATATTCAGAAAGACTATTTCATCTTATTACTAAAGATATAAATATTTTAAAGATTAATCCTAAATAGGTAAGAGATTCCGATCTGACTGATATAGACTGCACTGCTTGTATCGCAATAATCATAGGCAGCGTGGCTATCCGAAGCCATTTTTTAATTTTTTAACTCGCTGTAAAAAATGATTCAATTGATAAAAAACTCACACAAATTACATATTTTGAAAGAGTATTTTCTTATCTTTCTAACGATATAAAAATTATTAAAGACTGGACCATAAATAGGCCATAAATTCGGAGCTGAACGGCTTAGACTGCAAAATTAATTCATTAAAATCAAAACTTCGCTGCTGTTATCGCTTTAACAATAAGCAGGCAGAGACAATATTTTATTATCAGGAGGGGCTGATATACGGACAGTTCCGCAAATTGGGTGATTTTGGATTAATTAATCGATTAAATCCCTTAATCAGTAAAAATCAATACCAAATTTGGAATTTTCTTAGTTAGAACGATATCAATGTGTATGCAAGATTTTGAATCTGAGTGACCTCCCGTTTTTTTGTTATACGTCGACACGTACATACCAAAATCTCTGTTTTATATATTAGATATATATATATATATATATATATATATATATATATAATATGTTAAGTTTTACTGAATTATACATTTCTTTTTATTATAAAAATCATGAATATATGTGACCTAAAGAGCATAGAGTATGGTGTGTTTTGATGATGAATGGATGTATATATATATATATATAACATATATATATATATATATATATATATATATATATATATATATTATATTATATATCACGCAAAATATATATTTGATTAAGGTAGCGTGACATGGAATCAAACCTGGTTAACAGCGAAAAATGTCAGTAACCAAGTGTTTAATCCATACGCTAAACTTAAATATGGCTCTAACAATGATATTTATAACGCTGAATTCAAATCTTAAGGATTTCGGTTATGGAAGTTAGATGTTTGAAAGACAAAGCGAAGAAAATAAAAAAAAAACGTACGTATGAAATCATAGTGATTTTCATCAGAATTCCAACCCTGTAGACTCAAGATCAAATCAGCAATTTAGTGCCTCTAAAATTTCACTTGCTGTCGAAGCAGAATCAAATTTTAGCGGCAAAATTGAAATAAATTTATTTCTTTGACCACCATCTACAGAAGCTTCAGAGTGCTTCGGCCTAGCTAGTAATAAAATTAACAGCGTCGATCCCAGGCCTTATCCCTCCAGGCAATACCTTTCCTTGATTAAAGGGAAGGCTGGTTTATTGACATGCTTGAGGTGCCCCCTAGAATATCGACGCATTTTTGTGCCTACCACCCATGAGTTTCGTCTGTGGGTGGTCCCACATTAATATTGTGCCTAACCGTACAATGGGTACGAGGTATAAACCAGAAAAAGAAAAATATCCCTTAGCAGAAGAAACAGAGAGATTGGTACTATACTCATAAAAGGACTAAAGTTAATGGACTGTATTATATATCTATAAATATCATTATGCAGAAAAACCTTCGTTTGCAAGTATTTCAAGTGTAATTTTCTTTTGTATATGTTAATACAAGTTATTTTGAAATTCAATATCGATTCATGTGTTTTCTGTTTTTAACTCCTGTCTGCCTTATGAGTGTGAATCAAGACAACTGCCTATAACAAAGTTAATAAAACAGAAATATGTAGCGATTGTCTTCCTTTGTAATGAGGTTGATAGAGGAGAAGGTTAATCTTCCATTGCCAAGACTTACTAGATGGCATTACACATTATTTAAACTCAAAATTTGTTGTTGTTCTCTTCATTGGCATTGATGTCTAAAAAAGAATTACAAGATAGTTACAGGCCAACTAATACAGGACAAATTTCTAGTGCATCATGTATGCAATAGAGAGAACAAAGCAAAGCTTCCAGGCTGATTTAAATACCATGTAGTAATGCCATCTAGTGGCAAGTCTTTCGCAATGGAAGATTAACCTTCTCTCTATCAACCTCATTCCACAAGGAAGACAATCGCTACATAGTCTTCTGTTTTTATTAATAGTTATAGGCAGTTGTGTTGATTCACACTGCGAGTGTAAGGCAGACAGGAGTTAAAACAGAAAACACATGAACTCGATATTGAATTTAAATAACTTGTATTAACTATTGAAAAAATTAACTTGAAATACTTGCAAAGAAGGTTTTGTCTGCATGAATGATAATTATATAGATATATTAATACAGTCCATTTAACTGTAGCCTTGAGGTTATGAGTAATCGGATACCAATACGGCTTTGTTTCCTCTGCTAAAGGGATGACTATTTTTTTGTCGATTCTGGTTATTTACCTGTACCCCATTGTACGGGTTAGGCACAAGGCCCTATTAATGTGGGACCACCCACAAGACGAAACTCATGGGTGGTCACAAAAATGCTCGATCCCGTCGCATTTCCCCTCGAGGGGGCACCTCAAGCACTGTGCAATAACCCAGCCCTGTCCTTTAATAACAAGAGACAGGTATTGCCTGGAGGGATAGGCCCCTGGATCGACGCTGTTAATTTATTACCTAGCATCCAGAGGCCGAAGCACTCTGAAGCTTCTGTAGATGTGTGACCAAAGGCATAAATTTATCTTCAATTTTGCGCTAAAATTTGACCTTCTGCTTCGACAGCAAGTGAAATTTTACGAGACTAATTGCTGATGAGGAAAGGAAATTGATGGGGGTTGAAGTCAGGGAAGATGTGTATAATGTACAGATAATTTTTATTTTTGGAATTCTGATGAAAATCACAGTTGTTTATGATTTACATACGTACGTTTTTTTTTTTATTTCTTTCGCTTTGTCTTTCAAACATCTAGACTTCCATAACCGAAACGTAAATTAAAATTTATCTTAATTTAGAAAAAGGGGAATAGCTCAGCTTATAAATTCATTGTTAGAGCGTTCATATTTAGTTAAGTAGCGTGACATGGATAAACACTTTGTTTACTGACATTTTCTCGCCTGTCAGTTAACCAGGTGTTGATTCCATGCCACGCTACCTTAACTCAAATATATACCTTTTGACATATCATCAATTGATAATATATATATATATATATATATATTATAAATATATATATAATATATATGTATATATATATATATATATACGTATGTGTGTAAGGTAATCCAAATGATTGGTAAGTTGATCTATTATCATCAATTGTAACCATAGCTCTTGTAGGTGCAAACATATATTCATACAAGGATTTATAAATCAAAAAGACCCAATGTATGAAAGTAAACGTATATATATATATATATATATATATATATAATATATATTATATATATATATATAATATATATCTAATATATAAAACAGAGATTTTGGTATGTACGTGTCGACGTATAACAAAAAAACGGGAGGTCACTCAGATTCAAAATCTTGCATACACATTGATATCGTTCTAACTAAGAAAAATTCCAAATTTGGTTATTGATTTTTACTGATTAAGGGATTTAATCGATTAATTAATCCAAAATCACCAATTTGCGGAACTGTCCGTATATCAGCCCCTCCTGATAATAAAATATTGTCTCTGCCTGCTTATTGTTAAAGCGATAACAGCAGCGAAGTTTTGATTTTAATGAATTAATTTTGCAGTCTAAGCCGTTCAGCTCCGAATTTATGGCCTATTTATGGTCCAGTCTTTAATAATTTTTATATCGTTAGAAAGATAAGGAAATACTCTTTCAAAATATGTAATTTGTGTGAGTTTTTATCAATTGAATCATTTTTTACAGCGAGTTAAAAAATTAAAAAATGGCTTCGGATAGCCACGCTGCCTATGATTATTGCGATACAAGCAGTGCAGTCTATATCAGTCAGATCGGAATCTCTTACCTATTTAGGATCAAATCTTTAAAATATTTATATCTTTAGTAATAAGATGAAATAGTCTTTCTGAATATGTAATTTGTATGTGTTTTTATGGATTTTATAATGCATAAAAATTGTAGAAAATCAAATTGTACGCTTTACGATTACATTATTAAAAAAATATTTTAATCCTAAGTAACAGTATCATGAAAATCAGTTTACGTCGTAAGTACGGTTACATATTTGTATAAATTAAACTAAGATTTTCATTCGAATAAAATGACTTTTAATTCTTTAATTTATTTATTAATTTTTATTGTTAGAGTTTTAAAGGGTTAAAAATAACAATAAGATTGACGAATTTCCTTAGAAACTGTTTTTCTTTTGGTTCGTTAACTAATTATTTTCTCAAACCACGATAAAAAAAAAAAAAAAACAAAGGTTACTAATACGGACAAAATCCGGTGTTTTATCTTTAGTCGAAGGCCCGACTGGAGATAAGTAGTCAATTATTTGTAAGACGAAATTTATTTCAAGTTTATCCGACAATATCCAGTTATTGGAACATTTAAAAAAAATTTATATGTAAGTACGAAAAATTGTAAGCGCTTTGTTTATCAAAATGACATGATTCGTTAGTAAATTACCCGAAAAGTTGATAAAACAAAACAACTAACAACCAACATTTAAATTATTATTCAAAATACAATTTAAAATATTCCTCAGAATTTGCCTTACAAATTAAATTTTAAGTTTTATGATTTTACTCTTTATTGTGAAGTCAATAAACATCGCTGAGTTTATAGTGCAACTTTTCAGTTCTGAAAAATTGGCATGTTTAAATAGAGATTTCATAGGTGACATTTGAACTTTTATGAAAATTGATGTTTTGTAATTAATATAAATTTTGTAATAAAACTTAATTTTAACTAGGGGGGGGGTAGGGTTAGGGTTGGGTTAGTTTAATGGGAAAATAAATAAATAATTTGGGTTCCGTTCAAGCGGTTCCGATATGGGGGATCAATTTACTATAAACTTATACGAGGAAATGAGCACCCGTGAATACTCAAATAATAAAGAACTTTTAAGAATTTTTTTTTCAATCTGATAGATTGGTGTGTAATCGATAATAATCAACTGAAGGAAAAAAAATAGATGGGGGGGTCCAGATAATCAGGTCCACCAAAACGTTTTTAAACAATGTTTTTAAAATACTAGGTACCACCAATTTTACCCTGTGAAATTTACCCCCCCCCTATATTTAACACTATGAAACTTGCAGAAAAATTAATATTTTCTTGAAAAAATTTTTTCCATTTGAAAGAAAAAACATTAAATAAACTCCTGATGATTTTTTAACTTTTTTTCAGCTTACGGAAATAATGAAAATTATGATTGAAAAACAATGTTTTCATTTTTGCACTGTTAAATCAACTGAAAATTAACGTAGCTAAAAACAAGTTACGATAAGAGTTTTTTAAAATTCTATGAAAATCAATTAATTATAAATAATAACAAAATATTTCCGTTTTATTCAAGATGGCCTAAACTGATCAATTGGTGGTCCCTATAATACTATCTTAGGTTTTAGCAAAAATAGATATTGCAATACGAAGAATTTAAATTTTCGATTCTCAGCTTCTTTTTAAACTCAACATGCAATTAAGAACTAAATGTGAATTGTTGTCATGTACAAAAAATTTAAAACAATAACAAACAAATATACAAACGAATACTTTCAATTTGTTGTATAATAATATGAAATAATTTTAAACTATAAAACAGAAAATACAAATCCTGAAATATACAAATTCTCAATGATTTTAGTTTCAAGAATTATTTTCCTCTTACCCCCTCTCTAACTACTGTCTTCCACTTTCTCTCTCACTCCCTGGTGATCCAAATTTCATTTTAGTCCGGTCATGGACCGGGTACTTTAGCTAGTATATATATATATATATATGTGTGTGTGTGTGTGTGTGTATGCATATATTAGGTGTGTGCAAAAGTTCTAATCACTCCTTTTAAATATAAATAATACCCTTGGAAAAGGTATAAACTCATCATCAACCTCACCCCACCCCCAGCCCTGGGTTAAATAGTACCACTAATGTTCTGATGTAATGAATATGTAAATACCTTGGTGCCCCCTCACTATAATCTGATTGGACAGTGTCATGTATAAATATTCGACACTTTGTAGTACAAGCGCCTAAGCCTCCAACCCGTCTTTCGGGACGGGGGTCCAGTGCGCTTCGGCCACTGGACCGGTGAGATGGTAAATTAATAGCGTCGATCCCAGAGGGCCATCCCTCCAGGCAATACCTGCCCCCTTGACTTAAAGGGGCAGGGCTGGGTTTATTGCCCAGCGCCTGAGGCGCCCCCCTTGAGGGGGAATGCCGACGGGATCGACGCAATTTTTCTACCCGCCACCCATGAGTCTCGGCTTGTGGGTGGTCCCACATAAATAGGGCCTTCGTGCCTGACCCGGTACGTGTGGGGTACTATGAAAATAAAGCCTAAGCCTACCAGCCTAAACTTACTCGCCAGACTACACCACGACTGCTCGTAAAAGGTCCTGCTATTCGATGCACCAACTACTACTGCGATAATATTCCAAATACCAACTTCATAATATATCCCTTAACTCGGATATATCATGTTCTTTTATAAGAATTGCTTTCGTTTTGAATAATAGATTTATACACCATTAAACTAAGAAACCGAACCAAACCAAAATGTTAACATTTTATTTTTATCGTAAAATTTTCTAAAGTTACAAAATAAAAGATATTTAAAAAAAAAAAAAAAAAAGAAGAAAAGAACAAGATAACTGATTGAATTACAAAAAGAAAATATTTTATTGTGCGCTAAAATAAACATTTTTTTGCCGAACTGTTCCTCATTCGTTATTTCTCTTTCTAATGTATCAATAATGGAGATTGGTGCATTTCTGTCTGTAACCAAAATTACATCACAGCTTACGTCACAATATTCTTGTGTTATTTACACTTAAAATTTGAGTAAGCAATTTTTAAATTTTTTTTTTTTATTTATCTATTTATTCATTTTTTATTTTTTTTACTATCGCCCCCCACCCTTTTTCAGTAACGAGAAGTTAACTAAAAAGTTTACAAATAGATAAATAACTATGATTTTGTGTAAAATTTATATGCAAAAAAATTATTAGATTAATTATTTGATTAATAATTAATAAATACACGCAACATTTTATTTGAGTGGGACAGAATTAAGTTTCCATTTCAAATTGTTTTCTTTTTCTTTTTACTCCTTTAATAAATTAAACGATTTTGCTTACTTATGATAAAACTCTGACATTGAATTTTAACTCCCACCCCTCAGGCAATATATTTCAAAAATTAATTTTACATCGCCCGGAGGACTTTTTTGTTGTTGCTAGTAATTGTAAAAAAGAAAGAAAGAAAGAAAACAAAAAACTTGTTTTCTTTTCTTTTTGGTAAACACCCCAATTTAGGATTTACAGTGTTTTTACAGCTGCGTCTACGATTACTGGTTAATATAAAATATTAGTAGATGGTGGAAATGAGGGGAGTAAGTTAGGGTAATGCCTAGACCCATTTCTCGATACCAATGTTGTTTGTTTTTTTGGGGGGGGTGTACTAGGCTATGGGCTAGAGGAGAATTGCATCACCCCGCCAAAGTTAAACTTCCTTGGTATTTTTTTTAAGTCCTGGGTTCTATGGTACCAAAATTAAAATTTTACCAGCATTCCCATTATACCAGACCCCCCCACCACCAAGCGAAAAGATAGGGAAATCTAGATTTGGTGAGAGGGGAAATCTTTAATTGCATCCACTCCGTTAAATTTCCTTGGTATTTTTCTTGAAGTCCTGGGTTCTATTGTACCAAAATTAAAATTTTACCAGCACTAAACTCCTTCCCACTATACCAGACCCCCCACCCCAAGCGAAAAAAGCAGGAAATCTATATTTGGTGATAGGGGAAATCTTAAAGCTAATAACTTTTGGATTGGCCAGTTGTAGTAAATTTGGAATCGTTTTGTAGAATTATGATCATTCTATTCAAAAACCATGTAAATAATGATTTCTCTGATGATAGAAAACACCCATTGTGGTGTAATGTGCTATGAAGTCAATCAAACTCGGTAACATACATTTATACCTTGGCAAAGGTAGTAGCCGTCTGCTTTGCTACTGAGACAGACTACTTTTATAGTCTATCTCATTTGCATACGATACTACACCTCCCTGAACCGAAATGACTTTATGCCCTTCGTAGATCTCTGACTTCTTCTGAATATTCTCGGAAATCTAGACGGGCTTTCAGGGAGAGTATCATTTCTTCTGACAGGGGACCGAGGTCTAAGTTCATTTTCTTCTGATTCATCGTCAGATATTCTATAATGGTTAACAAGTTAGGCTAGCAAACTATAACTAGTAAGTTCGAGTCCCATTGGGTGCTCCATAGATGCGGCCTTGTGCAACAACTAAACAAAGCTTAGTAAATAACTGGTATATACCCTACCTATAACCATTAATGGGTATGTCCCAATCCTCATAAATACGGCATTTAAGATTGTTTACAACTGTTCTTAAATCTGTTGCTAGTTAATATTTCTACCAGGAAAAACCTATCTTTTGGATTAACACTAAAGAAAACCTATCAGACTAGGATTACCAACTCACTATAGACTTGGATTATGGGAGTAAACCCCGAAAAACAAACCCGGAGCCGGAATCCCTAAGGTGGTGTGACGCTGAAATCCAGTGCAACCCAGCAACTCCTGTGACACTGCCGCTGCCAAACTGCATTGATTTCTTACCTTTCCTTTGGATCACAGCGGGAGTGTGGAGAGGGGGGATTTGCTGTCTGAGCAACAGCTCATCCTCCATACCAAACCGCTCAGGCTACGTAGTTCCACAAAAAATAGACACTACTCCATCGTCTCTTGTAGACAACTTACCTTTCTTCCACGCCGCTGGTGAGTATTGTATTTTGTTAATGTTATAAAGATTCCATTTCATTTCCAACCTCCATTTGGTTATTTCTCATTTAGTAACATTTGTTAGGTTACAACAATAACTACTTTAGAATTATTGCAAAATAGTTCAATATTTAAAGGTGAAAAAAATCAAATACAATGCAAGTGCTACAATAAATTTAGAAATTTAGATATTTTTTAGTGAACTTATTAATTAATATAAACGTATCTGAAGCTCACTCGTACCTCAAATTTTAGCCTTCAATACAAAGCAAAAAATCGACCGAATGACAGTATGTAATTCGGAAAATCTTAAGTTGGGACACTCGTAGGTCTAAGTACCACATAATAATAATAATAATGATAATGATAATGATAATAATTTACACACACATACCCCCCCTCCTCTCTCTCTCTCTCTCTCTCTCTCTCTCTCTCTCTCTCTCTTTTCCTTCGGGTCTTTGTTTTTCAATCGCCCTCATTTTATGCTACGAGAGTGAGTACAAAAGTAATGCCATTTTCTTTATTTCACGTGAATTAAAAAAAAATTAAAAAAATAAGGCCTACATTGAGACCCTAACGAGGCTCAGAGCAAGAATTTGACGAGTAAGACTAACCTTGCTAATCGAGAATGTCCTCCTTCTGCATGAGAATGCTCGACCATACACAAGCATCAGGACAAGGGAGAAAATCGCCTCATTCGGGTGGACAACTTTACATCATCCTCCATACTCACCAGATTTAGCGCTTTCAGATTATTATCTATTCGGCCCGATGAAAGAGCGTTTGAGAGGCAAACATTATTCCAGTGACGAGGAATTGAAATCTGTAGTGAAGAAGTGACCCAAAGAACAGTCAACAGAATTTTACAGGGCAAGGATATATGCTCACATTCGAGGGTGGAACATTGCTATTGAGAGAAACAGTGACTATGTGGAGAAGTAGGGAAGTGATCCCCAGAGGACCAGCTTGATTTTGATGTATGATACACGTCCCTGTGTTGGTAATTATACCTGTCCTAAACAAAATGGCATTACTTTTTGATTCACCTATGTGGAGAAGTAGGGATGTGATCCACAGAGGACCAGCTTAATTTTGATGTATGATACATGTTCCTGTGTTGGTAATTATACCTGTCCTAAATAAAATGGCGTTACCTTTTGACTATCCCTCGTACATTTGCTGCTATATGCAAAATTTCGAGCATTTTGGCAGATTTGAGTTTCTTGGCGTCCAATCTCAGAATCTAGGTCATGTGACCCAGTTGCTTGACATTAATGAGTTTGTGACTGAGAACAGTTCAAAGAAAGTTGATTTTGGACATCTTTTGAATTAGCCACTCTTGCGCCAAGAGACGCATGAGCAAAGGAAACCTATTTACTGACATATCTGCATTTCTTCTAAGCTAAATATTTACCACTTGGCAGCGTCTTATCCAAATGTTTAGTTCATCCTTTTGCTTTCGTTTTTCTTTCTCTCCACCCCCCACCCCCCAAACAAGAATGTTCAGTTGAACATGCGAAACTCATTATAAAAGTGTATCTTCACTTTCTTTTCGCTGGAAGATAAAAGCAGTTTGAACATTTGGTGCAACATTCGGGTTATTATGTCTCCCCGGATTTCTGGTCTAATTTTCGGTAATTTCCGCATTTCTTTTCCCGCCTAAAAGGCACAGGTATACTGTTCTGTGTTTTGGGATAATATTTCTTTTTACGAGGGTGGGTAAAAACGTAATGCCATTTTGTTTAGGACATGTATGATTACCAACACAGAAACATGTATCATACGTCGAAATGAAGCTGGTCCACTGTGGATCACATCCCTACTTTTCCACATAGGTAAGTCAACAAGTAACGCCATTTTGTTTAGGACAGGTATAATTACCAGCACAGGAACATGTATCATACATCAAAATTAAGCTGGTCATCTGTGGATCACATCCCTGTTTCTCCACATAGTCACCATTTCTCTCAATAGCAATGTTCTACCTTTGAATGAGAGCATGTATCCCTGCCCCGTAAAATTCTGTTGACTGTTCTTTGAGCCACTTCTTCACTACTGATTTCACTTCCTCGTCACTGAAATAATGTTTGCCTCTTAAACCCTCTTTCATCGGGCCGAAGCGAGGGTTTGAGAGGCAAACATTATTAAGTACGTTACATGAATAAACATAGTAACTATTATGTGCACACTTTTTATATATTTTATATAGTAGCTCATATATTCTGTTATGGAGATGGGGTCGCATCTAGGTACCAACTAACTCTAGCATGAATATTTATGAAGCTTTGATTTATACTTGAATCTTTCAGATGAGGAAATATTATCATTCATTGATGTGTTCAGACTATTGTCCTTATCTTGATTGTTATTATAGTCATAATGTGTCGGTCGTTGTCTTCTGGTGTCTGTTGCAGTCAGTGACCTGATATTTACCAAGTTTAGCCGAGTTGCCCAGGACATCGAATGAAACAAGGGTAGGGGGTTATGTTACGTCAATTTTCATAGTAATCGAATTTTGTTCCCATTGCCTGTTCTCATCTCTCTACTTATATAGCTTAATCTATTCCGGTGTATATATACATTCTAACCTGTCAATATCTATCTATCTATCTAGTAGCAAAATCCATGTCTCGGATCCCTCTTGTCGTAGTGGATAACGTTCTGGACTGTGACATCATAGTAAACGAGTTCGAACTCCAGTCGCGCTATTACCTTCACTTTCGGACTAATAGTCTCGGGAAAGATATGAACTGTCATGTCACGCAGCTATAGATTAAATAGTATCATTACTATTCTTTTACAAGGATGACTTTGGCATTAAATAACCCACGAAAGCTGATGAGCCGTTGAACAAAGAAACCAAAAAACAAAAAAACAAAAAAACAAAAAAGAAACAAATTAACGCCTCGGAAATCCTTATTGGCTATTTTGTTGTTGTTAGTATACTTCCGTCTATGAGAGACGATGGAGTAATGTCCAAGTTTTTTTTAAAACTACATAGCCTGAGTAGGTTCATAGGGAGGATGAGCAGTTGCTCAAGCATCAAATCCCCCCTTTCCACACTGTTACTGTGATTCAAAGGAAAAGTAAGGAACCAATGCAGTTTGGCAACGGTAGTGTCGCAGGAGTTGCTCGGTAGCACTGGTTTCAGCATCACACCACTTTAGGGACTCCGGCTTCTGATTTATTTTCGGGGTTTACTCACCTAGCCTTTCTTTGAAAGGCAGCAGAGATTTTGTGTTGGACTTGATTTTGATGGCTTGCCGACCAAGGCTAAGGAGCCCCTTCTAAACCCATTGGCTGTAGTCAATAATTATTCAATCGCAAATACATTTTTCTTTATCTATACTAGTACAAAATAAAAAACGCCCCCCGGGAGATGTAAACATAGATTTTTGAAACATATTGCCCGAGGGGTGGGAGTAAAAAATTCAATGTCAGCGAGTTTGTACCCTAAGTAAGTAAAATCATCAAATTCATTAAAGGATGTCGGAAATTCCATAACCAATTATCTCCCCCTGCCGTTAGGGGTCGAATGCCAACAGCTTATGTTGGCGCCAAATACCAAAACGTCACTTATCAGGGAACCGTTACTAGAGAGAGACGTCAAAAGAAATGCTCTCATCACTTAGCCCCAAAACAGGGCTACTTATCAGGGAACCGTTAACAACGAGAGACGTAAAAACAAACACTCTCACTCACTTAGCCCAAAAACAGGGCTACTTATCGAAGAACCGTTACTGGAGAGAGACGTCAAAGAAACACTCTCACTTACTTAGCCCAAAACCAGGGCCCACTTATCACAAGAACCTTACAACCATATTCCGTCTAAGGCATCGTATCAGCATACTACAGAAAGGCCGGTACGACCGCACACTGACCAAAGGAAGAACAACTACCGAGACGAAGCGTCTTAACTACATTTCCCACCGACGAGAAGAAAATTGTGCTATCTCCAGTACTACAAGAAATTCCTCCACAGAAAAGTCTCGTAGCAAATACCATTAAATTTGCAACAATTTATGTAATTTTTTGTCAATACAAGTGTCTGCATTTACATTTGTGTTGTTCCTTCTTTGTCCGACAATTTGCCTTCAACTACGGAGAAATAAGGGCTCCTTCGAAACCGTAAATACTCTTAAGGATTAAAACAATTTGAAATGTAAACTTTAAATGTGTATTGAAATAAAACAAACTATATATAGATATATAATACCAGTCATGTATTTATTAAAACTTGTTTTAAAAAACAATGAGGACTGTCTAATGTTGCATGTTCAAATTTTGAGTGTATTCATTCTGTTATGACGATTTTGGGTAATTTGGCGTAAGCAGTGACATAATTTTTGTTACAGACAAAAACTGGAATCGAATCTCCATTATTAATAGATTTCAATCATTTTTCGTGATGTTTATGACGTATTCATGACGTAAAAGTTCACTTTGTTTCTCAATATCGATAACTTCCATTCATTGTTCATTCTTGACGAAACAGACTAACTAAAGATTTACATTTCTCCCTTTTTGGCAGTGAGTGTTATGTGCATTCTGAGAGAAAAATGTCTGATGAGAACACAGTAAAGCATTCCGAGAAAAAATTTCCCGGAAATTCACAAGAAAATTAATTCGGCTTATATTTCCTGTATTGAGATAAAGAATGAGGAAATTGAACTAGAGAAACTCAAAGAACAATACTCCATAAAAAAATTGAGGCCAATAAAAGAATAAAGGATCTTAAAACGAAATGCAAACAGACAGAAGAAAGGAAACAGGAAGAGTCCATGGGAATCGCTTCTGTAATTGAACAGACCGAAAGGAAAACAGAGAAGATCCAACTTCAGAACAATCAGTTCAAAAATCTCCAAATTCAGATGAAAGAGTTAATTACCTCCTTGTAAAGAGATTTGAGTAAACAGCGGTGACCAAATTCTGGCCGACGGTCATCACTGCATTAGAATTAGGGAAGCGTTTTGAATCATTGATCACAAATAAGGAACGCTTCTCGGACGAGTACCAAGAATATTACAATCTCCATGAATCCGAACGCAAGAAGTTGCTGTACGCAAATGCACTAGGTGGTAATCTGAATATGATCGTTCTAAGTAACAAACTGGATGAACTGGAACAAGAACGAAAAGACGTCATGGAAGCAATCCAGAAAGAGGAAGAAGCATTCAATCGCATGATGGACACTCGTTCCGAAGTGGAGGCCGCTTTGAGCGAAATTCGGTTGGGCTGTCTTCGTCTGTTTAATCTGACCAAAACGCAGGAGAGAACTTACGACTCGTTTGAACAGTTATCAGTTGTTCAGGATTTTGGGATGACTCTCATTAGCGTTGTAGAATGTTTACAGGAATGTTAAAAAACATCTGAACAGACTTTTTTTTCTTCAGAATAAAAATTCGCTTCGGGAATTTCCTGCCATTTTGAAAATGGGTTGCTTTTTCGCTATCCAACAAACCATCCAAGTAAAACAAGTATGACATGCTGGGCACTGTCGGAGAAGTATGGACGAAGTCATAAGCGATGTTCTCCTAATGGCTCCTACACATAGACAGACCAGTGTTGGCTGATCAGCAAAAACTGACATTCATCAGCTCTGTATGGACAATAGATGATGTCGAAGACTATGAACGATCAGTGATAGTTTTTATAATGATGTTTTCCTTCCAGACAGTTTTTCATAAACGTTTGAGCAGAATTCATTAATTACATAATTGGTTGCAACAAAATAACTGCAGGGTGGACTGGGGTGAAATGAAAATGGCCGACCAAAACAGACGGCTTCTTCAAAGTGAAAGAAACAAGGGGAGGTTACTCTCTTTTATGTAGTTGATGTTCAGATTACCAAAGGTTCTACCATAATATTGCATTCTTCTTATTAAATTCCATCGCCTTCTGTCGTCCGTATTTTACTGATAATTCTAGATTGATTGAATCCTCGATTCCATTGTTACATACTGAGTTTTCACAGTACCAAATCTATATAACGTTGTATACCCTTTCTTACTTCTTACTTCTAGTCGTCTTTCTTCTGGCCGGCTTTGCTATTCTGATCGTCTGTCTTCTAACATGTTGGTCTGGTATATCTTCTAAGGTCTGGTCTTCTATTGAGGATTTCTCGTTATCAGAAGCCCTCTGTCATTGTTAGTTTTTAGGTAATAAACACAAGACTTCGATTTACGTTGATGTTACTTTATTCCAAATCCCCAACCCAGACAATCTGCGCAGATGAGGCTTACATGTTGTTAGCTCGGCTTCTAACTTCTAACTGCTTAAATTTACTATATCCTTAAACCGGAAGAGGGTCCTCTATGGGGATTCCGGTTCTCACGATCCATCCCCGCAATGCAAGGTGAGAGGGAGGTCAAGCGCCGTCACTCACCCTCAAGGCCATCAGACTGAGCCTTTGTGGCCTCTCTTCAAAATTCAGGAACAAGTCTGTAATTAGATTGAAGGAATAGAACACCACACCTGCAGAGAGGCCCCGATTTTATTTTAAAAAAATAATTTCTCTCATGGGAAATGCTCCAAGTCAAGTTCATAAATGCTGCCAAAATATTGGTAACTTACACTCTGAATTAGGAATACAAGAATTTCTTACAGAGAATAGTTTGAACCGAAACATCACACCAACCCTGAAACGTCCACCAACAAGGGATTAGAGAGTTATAATTTATCATATATATATTTACCAACTCCTCCGCACGAGCAGGATACGACACAAGGTCAATTTCTTAAGCGGAGTTCAACAGGTTTGAATTCAGAGTTTTCCTTCTCCTATACTGATTACCTAGCCATGGTTAAAGAACCCAGTCTGCCCTGCTATTTACCCATAGCTGGAGGGAGAGTCGGATTCATACCTTTCCCAAGGGTATTAGCGCTAAGTGTAATGCAATTAACACGTCGAGGATTTGAGTCCATTTCCCATTACTTTAACCATTACACCACGCGCTTCCTATATATATAATTATATCATATAAACCCCCCCCCCCAGGTGAATACCAGTGTCGCTTCAATTTACCAGCAACAGAGGAGGTGGTAATATTTTTAGTTGACTGATGTTCAGTTTATACGACCAGGCGTAAACAACACCAAAAAAAAGTAAGTTTCAATCAAATTTTTAATAATATAATTGACTCACAAGAAAACATTTTTTTAAACACATCTATCGCTTAATGATCTAATTTTTGAAATATAACAATTTATGACCGGCCCCCAAGAAAGAAAGTGAAACGGCCGAGAAAGTTCAAGCGTGCCCCAAAATATCCATGTGCAGCCAAAATAGCAAATATATCCCAAAACACCTGGTCTTGTACCGACATTTCCCAATTTTTTTTAAAAGTTAAACGCTATTTTATCAGTTCAATTACCAGGATCCCCATAGGCCATTGGGACGGGTAATGGTAAAATATACGAAGTGTATTTTACTATTACTCGTAGCACCTATATGATTGCCCCAACCCTATTGCCCTTATGGCAAGCCCCAACCCCTTTTTATCATATGGGTGCTAGAAGGTGGTGGCTGAGGGTCTTCATGTCCTAGGAATGACGTTAAACTCTATCTGATGGTGAGGTTCCAGTTCTGGAGATCTGGGGAATGTGGAACATCTCTTCATCACCATTACTCCAAGGTCTACTCTGACCCGGAGTGGTAGTACCTGTTAGGGTTCCATCTATGGGTTAAATAGAAAAATGTGTTTATTAAAAAAAAACTGAGTATCGATTAAAAAAGAATATATTTCAAAAATTTGTCGGCATCAAATGACTCACCGAGGTCGATATGCCGTAAAACAAACCAAACAAACTTTTCGTATTTAACAACGGTCTCCCGTGGGATTCATCACCTCACAGTTTCCAGTTGACGCCCTTTCAAATATGTCAGATCTCCCGTTGAGAGTAGTTAGTGTGGTTTGGTTTGGATTGGTTTATTTTACGGTATATCAACCTTAGTAGGTCATTTAATACGGACTAAGTTTTAAAATAAATTTATTCTTAAATGGATACTCATTTTTTTTATAAACATATTTTTCTATTTAACCCATAGATGGTACCCTAACAGGTACTACCACCCCAGGTCAGAGTGGGCCTGGGAGTAATGGTGATGAATGGGGCCTGGGAGTAATGGTGATGAAGGGGTGCTCCAGAACTGGATCCTCACCATCAGATTGAGTTTAACGTCATTCCCAGGACGTGAAGACCCCCAGCCACCGCCTTCTAGCACCGATATGATAAAAAGGTCTGGGGCTTGCCATAAGGGCAATAGGGTCAGGACAATCATATAGGTGCTAGGGCTTGACATGACCAGCCGATTGATCGGAGGGGCCTCTCCGACCTCCTGTTTAGCCCAAGTAAGGTCCAAAGTGGAGTGTTGCATGTCATGGACTGCTCAGCCACCAGGGTTCCATCCTTAAGCAGCACGGGTCGCCACTCACGGCTAACAGGTGACCCTATTGATGGGGAGGGTCTTACTCCTCTGCAGAGGTGCAGTCGGTGTATTCTAACGTCCCAGACGACAGGGCGGGTAGTTAGTGTGGTACACCGGCCTTGAGTGTCTTACATTATCTATTGCTTAAGAGTGGTTACCCATCTAAGAACGGAGGGTTAAATCAAACTTAATGGACCTAAATTCCACCATCGTATGTTACCCCACCGAAAGAAAAAAATACCAAAAAATCAGAGAATTAACCGTATTTCATGAAATTTTCAGTGTTGAGATATTAATGAATAAAAGATACAATGCACCAGTTATTTTATTTAAAAACTTTTACATTTTCTCAGGTCAGTTAACTTTGAACCACGTATCTTTGAGGTGTAACACAGATTCTCAAAGATACGTGGTTCAAAGTTAATTGACCTGAAAAAGTGTAAAAGTTTTAAAAATAAAATAGCTGGTGCATTATATCTTTTATTCATTATTAATGAATAAAGATATAATGCACCAGTTATTTTACACTGCACTGAAAATTTCATTAAATTCGGTTAATTTTTTGGTATTTTCTTCTTCTTTCAGCGAGGTGACATACGATGGTGGAATTTAGGTCCGTTAAGTTTGATTTAACCAAAGCTTAGTATATTTATCGCTTGTTAACTTGGGTACTTATCAGTAACCGATGTTTTTTAGCGAAACCTGCCCCCCCCCCCACGCCTTGTTGCAGAATATCAACATAATTAAATAATCTGCACAATTTATCGCATGTAACCGTATCAATTGATATCAGTTTGTTTTATCGTGTCAGCAAAAAATCCAGACGAGTTTAGGCTTGCTTGCTAATGATATGAATATTGGCCCATTTGATACTAGTAAAGTGATACCTGTTTTCGGGGGAAAGAGGCCGGTTTAGCTCAGTCGTTAGTGCATCTGCCTAGGAACCCCAAGGTTCCGTGTTCGATACCGGCCCTTGCCGACTCGGTTCATGAGTAGCACAGCTTGGATCTCTGTATTAAATTCGGGAGCGGATGGTAGGTGTGACGCTTCAACTCCGACACAAAAGTAGTCTCCCTGGTCTAGCGTTAACGAAAAAAGTATAGACCCCCTCGCTGTCCGCTGATACTGATTTGTCTTAAACTAAATCACAAAAAAATGTTCTCTCTGATATATCTTAGTTATCCCACTTCTGACACCAGTGTTATATCTTAGTTATCCCGTTCTGACACCAGTGTTATATGGTAAGATATCCTTAAAAGCGTATGGTTTGCAAAGAAGAATAATGGACAAGATTAATTTGATAAAAATCGTTTATTGAAATAACGAGTGTGAAAATTGTTGTTGTCGCGCCGTAGATAACGGTAGTAGTTCTCTGGAGTGGCCGAGGGGTCGGTGAGGTGTGGGTATCGTATGATACGTCGGAATCTCTCTTGGCCTGGTGCAAGGCGTGAGGTAGAAGTTGAGTTGATACGGTCACTTGGTGTAGGGACCAAGTCAGGAATATCTCAGTGGATAGTGATGGTCAGGGAATGTAGTAGTGGCCGAGGGAGTTGAGTTCGTCTCGGTAGGATACCGTTGTAAGGGATACGGTCACTTGGTGCGGGAAATAAGTCAGGAATATCTCAGCGAGTTGTAGCGGGTAGCGCTGTAGTGGTCAGGGGGGTAAGGATGTCGCCTGGCTACGGTGAGGTGTTGAAGTAAGGCTGAGTGTCCGGTGGGCGAGGGCGTGCGTGGTGGTGGGTGCGTAGCAGTTCCTTGATCCTCTCGTCTGGTGATATTCTCGGTTCCAGGCCGTCCGTCCAACTGCCGATTCTCAAAATACCCGAGCTTATATGCTGGTAGATGGGCTCCAGAATGCTTTTGAGGTGTTTAGCGGGAAGATTTTTCATTGGTTGAAAATCCGGATTCCTTACAATATTATTTTTTGTTTATTTTGGAATTCCTCTCAAGCGTAACTCAATCCGAGCCTATGCGCAGAACTGCGTCGAATTGGTCACTTCGTGAGAGGGTACCATTGAGTTCACATCCCGTTTGTTGCCTCCGACTTGAGTTTTGATGTTTTATGGTAGCGAGGTGTATTTTGTGAGTAAGCATTGTGAATCATAAGAGATATCTTCTCTCTGATATAACAAAGCTCCCCAAGATATCAATTTGATTCACAATGTGTATGTATGGTTATGTAGGTGGTGTGTTGACAGATGAATAAATTAGAATTCTTTTAAGACGTGTATGAAATAGGCCTAATATTAGTATTATCGATATAGGTTTTAGTTTGTTTTTATGTTGTTGATGTGGGTTGTGAGTTGACTTATTTGCCCATAACGAGGTGGAGGCGGAGAATAATGTGCATTCATGTGAGTGTCACATGATGAAAATGGTGAGAATGTTGGTCTTAGTACAAAATTTTTTTGTTTCGCTTCCATTTTAAGGTCAGTCCCTTCGTTGGTTAGGGTGGCGTGCGTTGAATGGTGATTTTGCTTTGGGAGATAGTTTTATCGACATCATTGGGTTGATATTCGTGGTTTCTCTTCACGTGGTTTTGGGAGATTGAAGTTGAAGCTAAGATGTGGGGATAATTTTCGTCTTTCTCTGTGTGGAGAGAATTTTGGTTTAACCCACCGATAGCTTTGATCGTGTGGCCTCTTTCGCCTGGCGTGGTAGAAAGAATCGCTTGAAGCTAATTATGATGGCTAACGTGTAGCGCAGAGTGACGAAGACGAAGGCTATTTTATATGGTACATCTACTTTTGGAAGGAGTTTTTCGTTCGCTAACACTAGAGTGGATGTACCTGGATTTGGAAAAAATGGTGTGAGTTTTTCCTGAAGGGGTATTGTCTGGATGGCGATTATGGAGTTGGGGTAAGGCATGGGGAATACAGTCCTGATGCTTATGGATGGTTTGTCATCATCCGTCCGAGCTAGTAGTGGTTGTGAATATGGGCAGTCGCGTCCGTGTGAGCGAGTGGGGTCCAAGTAATTCTTGCTTATAGCGGGTTCTTTAGCGTGCTCGCATTCCTGTGGTGTGGTGGTGGCAATCGTTTGTACGGGATATCCCGTTCTGGTATTTTCGTCAGTAGTAGTAGTAGGGGTCATTATTTTGGTTGTACTGCTGTCGTCAGTCTCGTTGCCATGGGTCGCTATGGTATTTACGTCAGTTTCAATCACTGTGCTGGTTGTGGAATCTTTTGCAGTATGTGCAGTGTTGTGTGAGGCTGTGTTGTCAATCTTGTTGCCATGGGTCGCTATGAGGTATGCCTTTAGTTGTTCAAAGTGGATGTGTCCTGCTTGGACTCTATCATCTGTTCAAATATGCTGTAGTCGAGTAAATCCTTGGCAGCCTTGACGAATTCGTTCTCAAGGTCAGGATACACGGCAATCTCGGGCGTGACGTGGGTCGTATAGGTCACGTTCAGGCTTGTGATAAATTGATTCACGTCGTCTCCCGGACTGAATTCGTTTTTCAGTCTCGTAACGTCAAGTATGGATTTGAGACGCCTTGATCTATCTTGGATGTCGACTATCTGGGCTATTGGTGGTATTGTCGGCTTGGCATGATCCAGGGCTTCCATCATCCTGTGTAAGTCGGCCTTCAAAAATTGTATATTTTCTGGTTTTGGGGGTGTGGGGCGAGTTCTTAATTCTTGGAGGAACTTCATCTGGTCTCTAATAAAGTCGAGAATTTCCGAGCGAGTTAATCTTGTATAGTCCATATTCTCCATTGCAACACGCTGACACCAATGATATATCTTAGTTATCCCACTTCTGACACCAGTGTTATATCTTAGTTATCCCGTTCTGACACCAGTGTTATATGGTAAGATATCCTTAAAAGCGTATGGTTTGCAAAGAAGAATAATGGACAAGATTAATTTGATAAAAATCGTTTATTGAAATAACGAGTGTGAAAATTGTTGTTGTCGCCGTAGATAACGGTAGTAGTTCTCTGGAGTGGCCGAGGGGTCGGTGAGGTGTGGGTATCGTATGATACGTCGGAATCTCTCTTGGCCTGGTGCAAGGCGTGAGGTAGAAGTTGAGTTGATACGGTCACTTGGTGTAGGGACCAAGTCAGGAATATCTCAGTGGAATAGTGATGGTCAGGGAATGTAGTAGTGGCCGAGGGAGTTGAGTTCGTCTCGGTAGGATACCGTTGTAAGGGATACGGTCACTTGGTGCGGGAAATAAGTCAGGAATATCTCAGCGAGTTGTAGCGGGTAGCGCTGTAGTGGTCAGGGGGTAAGGATGTCGCCTGGCTACGGTGAGGTGTTGAAGTAAGGCTGAGTGTCCGGGTGGGCGAGGGCGTGCGTGGTGGTGGGTGCGTAGCAGTTCCTTGATCCTCTCGTCTGGTGATATTCTCGGTTCCAGGCCGTCCGTCCAACTGCCGATTCTCAAAATACCCGAGCTTATATGCTGGTAGATGGGCTCCAGAATGCTTTTGAGGTGTTTAGCGGGAAGATTTTTCATTGGTTGAAAATCCGGATTCCTTACAATATTATTTTTTGTTTATTTTGGAATTCCTCTCAAGCGTAACTCAATCCGAGCCTATGCGCAGAACTGCGTCGAATTGGTCACTTCGTGAGAGGGTACCATTGAGTTCACATCCGTTTGTTGCCTCCGACTTGAGTTTTGATGTTTTATGGTAGCGAGGTGTATTTTGTGAGTAAGCATTGTGAATCATAAGAGATATCTTCTCTCTGATATAACATCTCCAACAGTTTCGTCTCTCTCTCTCTCTCTCTCTCTCTCTCTCTCTCTCTCTCTCTCTCTGTTACGGCTTCTCTCTTTTTCTCTATCATTCACTCCAAGTTCGTCCTGTTTCTCTGTGCTCACAATTAACTCATGTTAGACTTTGTTCCAAAAACGGTGTCAACTGTTTCTTTCCTTTGTCATTTTATAAATGTAGTTACCTCGATCATGCTCCCACAATCCTCCTCGTGTCCAGTCAAATACATATAAAATATTCGCTCATGTTCGGCTTAATTTTTTCCTCTCTTCCTTGGCCTTTTCTTTCTATATTAAAACTACACGACGATATGCCATTACATCGACTTTACTTACTACAATATTGTAATCTTACTGCAATATTATGGATGAACTCGAAAGTGGAAGTCTTCGTTTAAGGAGACGAAGAAGTTGTCACTTGACTCCAGTGAAATAAAGAAATGGACAAACAGGCATTTACTGTTCATCAATATGCCAACAATTCAGACCGGTCATTTCCGTGAGCTTCTAAACCGTCTTCCTGCATTTCGAAAACTTCCTGCATCTTCTCGGGAAAATATCTAAGCCCCTAAAAAGGAGGTTTCTAAAACGTTAAACTGAAAAAACATATGTCCTATCTGTTGTATTCAAGAAATCTAACTTCTAAAACTTAAAACGCAAACTATCTCATCACTTGTTTCAATCGAAAATGACAAAAATGTTATGTTTAAAGACGAAGGTGAGATAAGTTGGCACTTAGACCAGAGAGAGAAGGAAAACTCTGAATTCAGACCTGTTAAAACCCGCTTAAAAGTCAACATTGTGTCCTGAACATGCGGAGGGTTTGGGGGAATAAAAAAAAAATCAAGCCCTTGTTCCTTCCAGGAAAAATCCGGATCTTCAGCAAAATAAAGGAGATTGTTGTCGCTTGTTATCCCGTAGAACAATTTCTCGCCAAGTTACTATTCCCAGAGATTTTTCTTCCTTCTCTCTCTCTCTCTCTCTCTCTCTCTCTCTCTCTCTCTCTATATATATATATTATATATATATATATATATATATACACACACACATACACACATATATATATATATACATATAGTTCGCCCTTCACCAACAGTGCCCAGCATGTCTTGCTCATCTAACTTGAATGGTTTCTGAGATGGGAAGCAAGTGGCCATATATATATTTACCAGCCCCACCGCATGAGCAGGATGTGACACAAGGTCAATTTCTTAAGCGGAGTTCAACAGGTTTGAATTCAGAGTTTTCCTTCTACTAGACCGGTTGCCTAACCAATGTTAAGGAGCCCAGTCTGCCCTACTATTTACCCATAGCTGAAGTGAGGGTAGGATTCATACCTTTCCCAAGGGTTTTAGCGCTAAGTGAAATGCAATCAGCACGTCCAGGATTTGAACTCAGGGCGACGAGTCCATTTCCCATGACTTTAACCATTATACCACGTGCTTCCTATAAATGTAAGTGACCGTATAGGTGCTGTTTTGTAGGGAGTCTGCTTTCAATATCTGTTCAAAATAGCACGTCTATCTATCTCTCTATCTATCTCTGTTGTTACGAATTTTACAATATTATGAATACAGAGGTACTTAGCCCTGTCAAAACCATATTCATTTTCCAAGATATTTCGCCTTCTCTCGCGCCGCAAGACTATTTTTGTCTTATACAGAATCTCAAGACATCTGCTTTCAGTGTCTTCCAGATGGCATAATGTTGTGTCAGCATTAGACGCCATCCCCTGCCAACCCCTACCTCATCATTGGGCTGTCTGAAAACTGGTCTCTCAAGACCCCACAAATAACCTTCAGTGGACCATCCATTATGGTCGCTTTTGTTACCGGAAGAAAAAAATCTCTTGTAAAATATAACGTGACATTAAGATCATATGTTTTACATAGAAATATAATAGAACAATTTACATCCAAGTAAAAAAATAAAAAATCTATTTCCTTGTCGAATAAGGAAATATATAACCGTTACCTCAATTGGAAAGTTCTGTTATTATTATCATCCCGCTCTTCTATTGGGGGTCCGGTGGCTTCGACCAGTGGACTGTTGGGTGAAATTAATGACGTGATCCCAGAGGGCCATACCCCAGGCAACACTTATCACCTTGATTTAAAGGGTCGGGGTTGGTTTTATTGTTCCGTGCCTAAGGCGCCTCCTTGAGGGAGAATGCCGACAGGATCTACGCAGTTTTTGTGCCTGCCATCCCACGAGTTTCGGTTCGTGGGTGGTCTCACATTAATACGACCTTGTGTCATACCCGCATTAGTGGGGTGCAAGGTAAATATCTGTTATTATTTTAGTCTGTTCTTTTCTCTTTTTTTTTTTTCATTTTCTTCTTTTTATTTATTTATTTTTCTTCTGCTGTGACCTGTTTCATTCCTTCTTCCCACGTTGTATTTTTGTAACCCTTATATTCGTAGCGCATTCAAGTCACAACGCCAGATGAGGATAGGTAACGTTATAGGTCCTCCTAAAGTAGGTTGTCTCGAAAATGTTGAGTCTTCTTTGTAGTTCTCCTATAATTATAGTGGGTATTAATTTATAACCAGCACGAAATCCTTATAATGCATTTGTGCATCTATGGATACACTAACATGGAACAATCGTTAAGGAAAGACAGACAACTAACTTGCATGAATAAGACACATATGAATGTTTAAGATACATAACATGTAACAACAAAATAACAATACATATGTTCCAAACCGGTGAATTGTACATAATGTTCTATGAAGAAACAAAGTGTAATGAAGTGGTACCAAAAATGGTTAGAAAACACTTAATGTGTCTTCTATGTGTTATATCCTTCTAACATATCTCAGGTATATAATGAGAGAGAGAGAGAGAGAGAGAGAGAGAGAGAGAGAGAGAGAGAGAGAGAGAGAGAGAGAGAGATGGAATGAGATGATGAGGAAATTTCACCTTTCTTCTTCTTCTTCTTCTTCTTCTTCTTCTTCTTCTTCTAATACTAATACTAATACTAATGCTAAATTTAAACCTAAGACTAGCCGTAACCCTAACCGTAAGTGATGGATGAAAAAATACGAAAAAATCGAGGAAATTTCACCCTTCTTCTTCTTCTTCTTCTTCTTCTTCTTCTTCTTCTTCTTCTTCTTCTTCTATGAATTATGTAACATATGGTTTTCATGGCAAGGTGTAATAAATACTATACCAAAATTGGAAATTAATTGTCTTTATTCTGTTCTACGAACAGAACTGGGAAACATGTCCTTTTCGCTTAACAGACAAGAACTGAAAAGAGGTAGGCCATATCTGTTCCAACGACGGGGAGAAAAGACAAAGTTTTTAGGGGCTGAATTATCCTGTGACCAACGGACACGTGGCGCCGGAAGCCATGCCCACAATCCAAGCAAAGAATTATTTTACCTCCCTACATTCCCAAGATCTACTAAAACCCCCAAAGCAAACTTTCTCAACGCGTTTTTTAATCAAACATTGTACTCTATCCTTACCTGTCTATCTAATGCCTCTATACTTCCGTTGTCGGTGGGGGCATATGCCATGACATAACATTACTTGATTGATTATGTATCAAAAACGTATCACTTTGAAGTTAAATTAGTACTAACAGATTACCAATAAAATTTTCCCTCGGTCGATGCAAAGAAGAGTTGTGGGGGATTAAAATAAAAATAAAATAAAATTAGAATAAAGGACTAAAAAAAACTCCCATAGGCCTTCACCTAAGAACCCTCCGAAAATGTGCGACAAAAAGACTGACTCCCGACCCAAAAAAGAATATTTTAGCCATTCGAATTTAGGCCGTAACTGGGTCTAGTCGCTCCTACTAGCCAGGGAAATATTCCCTTGCTACAGGCTACCCGGTCAATAAAGCCTAAGTCATGAAACTACCTCCTTTGTCTCTTTCTTTTTCGTTCCTTAAATTTCTTCTTTTCAGCGCGAGCACCAAATGAGATGGCGTATAAAACAAAAAAATACTAAGAACACGCAACCAGAATATCCAGCTACATTTAAACCTTAAAAACACCCAAACCTCTTCTAATCCCATAGATTCCAAGTAGATGAACAATGCAGGATACAATACATCGATAAGAAATTAACAGACTGTTTCATAGACTAAATGTGACTACATTTTATTTCAGAAAGACGGTTTGGAAACTCACGCAAATGACAGATCTGAATTGTTAGCATATTGATAAACATGAGAGCCAAAAAGTAAATGCCTGTTTGTCCATTTCTTTTTTTCACTGGGGTCAAGTGACAACTTCTTCGTCTCCTCAAAGTTTTCGAGACTTCCATTTTCGAGTTCATCCATAATATTGCAGTAAGATTACAATATTGTAGTAAGTAAAGTCGATGTAATGGTATATAGTCGTGTAGTTTTAATATAGAAAGAAAAGGCCGAGGAAGAGAGGAAAAAATTAAGCCGTACGGGGCTAAGGTAAGTTCGTTGGTACTGGTATCGTATCCCCAATAAAAGCTGGTTCTTTGTTCTTGTGGCCTGGTCAGCTGAAATGGAATTTAAGGAACGAAAAGGAACGAAAGAGGAAAGAGACAAAGGTAAGAGGTAGTTTTATGACTTAGGCTTTATTGAACGGGGCATAGTCTGCCGTAGCAATGGGACATGACCCTGGCCAGGAAAACGACTGCACTCAGTTGCGGCCTAAATTCAAATGGCCGAATTATTGTTTTGGAGTAGGGACTCAGTCCTTTTTGTCGGACATGCGCAAAGGGGTTCTTCCGGTCAATGCCCCATGGGAGTTTGTTGTTTATCTTATTTTATTTTATTTTTTATTTAACTTACTTAAACATAGAATTTTGTGTTGTTTTTATACACATTGTAGGAGATTATTTCCCCTTTGCCGGAAGAGTTATCTTCTCGCTGCGTTGCTGTTTGTTCCCACTAGGGGACCTCTGGTAGTTAAGCGCTTTCATTGGAACTTGTCTTCCTCTTATAGCTGGATCTTCTCAAGAACTGCTATGGGCTAGAGTCTATCTAGCCCCTTCTCGGTGGGGCTTTTGCCCCCCTTACATTACTGTAAGTCCTTTATACAGCATGGACTATCCTTTAGTTCCATGTCTGTAACATTTATATTTTAGGTACATTTGGGTATCTTGTTTATACCTAAATATTGTATATGTATTTACATGTTCTATTCTCCTGTACATTATGTATCTTATCGTTTCCATGTGCTGTTATATATATTAAATGTTTTGTCTCACAACGTGTCGGAATTGTATGTTCATTAATTAACTTTGAATCTTACAATAATAATAAAATCTGAGATAATTTGATTGAGAATCAGTCAAGTTTATTGCATAATAAAATTATATTGATTTGTTCTGAAACATCCTCTATAGCTTTCATTACAAAAATCCTGAAAGAATGTGTCTTAAATTTAGCGAATAAATAGACAACTTCAACTCAATGTACAGCAAGTGAATTAGAAACCTGCTTTCATGTGGATTAGATTTGCTTTCTTGTCTTCTTTGCTTTGTTGCTATTCACGAAAATTATGATAAAAATACACCAGACGTGACTCAGGAGCGGACAGCAGATAAAAGCAAATACTGGCGATTTTTATTTATTTATTTATTTATTTATTTATTTATTATTATCGTGAAACAGAGTAAGAATGTCTCGTCGTATTCAGCTGGTCCAAGATTTCCTCGTTTCATTCATTACCATTTGTGTTGTTGCTTAGTAATTCTATGTCAAACTCTGTGTTGAATTATCCAATTGTTACGAGCGTAGCATGAATGTTGTGGCGAATTATATATAACAACCTCGAAACGAAATATAGTTCAATATCGTAGAAGGGTTTTTAGGCGACTTATCTATTTATGTTTTTTTTATGTCTCCTTGGGGATTTCTCTTTTTTTTTTCTATCGTCTCACATTAACTTTTAACAAAGAAAAGGCGTTCGGTTAAATAATGCAGCTATACAGTAGTACTATGGAGATTATGGGGCTAATTTAAGTTTGTTGGGTGCGGGTTTTTTTTTTTTTAGTCCCATATGAAAGCTTGGGTCTTAGTTCTTCTAGGCTGATGAGCTGAAATGGAACGGAAGGAACGAAAAAGAAAGGAAAGGAAAGAGACAAAGACAGAAGGTTATTTTATTACTTAGGCTTTATTGAACGAGGTCATAGTGGCCTGTAGCGAGGGAAAATCTCCCTGGCTAAAAAGGACCAACTATACCCGATTACAGCCACAGTTAGAATAGCAGAGGGATTCCTTTTGGGGATGGGAGTCAGTCCTTTTTGTCGGACATTCGCAGATCGAATTTCCGGTGAAAGGCCACATGGGAGTTTTGTTATTTTAATTTTATTTTAATTTTATTTTAATTTTTGTATTTTTTTAATCCCCACAAAATTCGTTAGTTGTCAGTTCTGTGTAGTTTAAGCTCGCTAGTATTTGAACCAGTATAGCTGGTTCTTTCTCCTTGTGGGCTGTTAAGCTGAAAGGGAATTTAGGAAAGGAAGCGAAAGAAACAAAGATAAGGATAACTTTAGGGTAAGACTTTTATTCCTTGATTCACACTATTTCTTGGAAAGCGGATATTTTCCCGAGCAAGTTAATAGGTGTCTCTTCTTCAAAGTCTTGGGATAAAAAGAAATCGGGTTTTTCTTTCTGCGCATGCCCCGAGGGCTCTTCCGGTCTGAAGCCTTCTGGGAGATTGATATTTTTTATATTTGATTTAATTTTGTTTTATTTTTGTTTTATTTATTTTTATTTTGTTTGATTTTATTTTTATCAATCCCCATAGTACTGACATGGTGACACATTTGGATAATTCCCAAATCTATTTTCATCAGAGAAATCAGAACGTACATAAAAATGTTTAAATTGGAATATCTTATCTATTGATTCAAGCAACAAAAAAAGAAACATTTTTTTCTATATTATCTTTTTATCTTATTTATTTGATTGTTTACCTTTAAAAAGGTAAAATGTGACTCAAACACCATATCAATCGGCTGGTTACGCCAAGCCCTAGCACCTATATTATTGTCCCGACCCTATTTCCCCTCTGGCAAGACTCCAGCCCTTTTTATCCTATATGTGCTAAAAGGCAGTGGCTTGGGGTCTTAGTGTCCTAGGTATGAATTTAAACTGCATCTAATGGTAAAGTTCCAATTCTGGAGCTCTGGGGAGTGTGGAGTACCTCTTCATTGCCATTATTCCCAAGTTCACTTTAACCCGGAGTGGTAGTACCTGTTAGGGTACCATTTATTGGTTGAATAGAAAAAAATGAGTTTAAAAAATTGTTAAAAAATTAAGTTTGAATTTTAAAAAATTGAATATCCATAAAAAATGAACAAAACAAAACGTCATCTGCATAAAATAACCCAACAAGGGTTGACATGCCGTAAAACCCAACCAATCAACCATAGATATTTGCACATGTAGAATATACGATAAGAGATCGAATTTTGTGTTTTAGATTTTCCATTGAACATTTGTCCATGGTCGGATATAGTTTACGTATAACAAAACATTAATCTATCTATACATATATAAAGGGTAGTTGTGTGTATATGTATGTCCGGAGGAAACTTCGAAAATAAAACAATTAATGACAAAATAAATACATACACATTAAATATCACCAGGGCTTGGTTTTTGAGCAAAAATAATGAAAATGTTATTTATATTCGTGGAGATAATTAAAAAATAAAATTTAAATGATAACAGCATGGATTTTTTTTTTCATTTAATATTTTAGATAGTAGACATTAACATTTCTTTTCAGAATAGCTGGATCAATGCAAGGTCTATTTTTTTTACATAGGGATTTAATTCAGTAATAATGGATCTGCGGGAATAACTTTAAAAAAACCTCCACCCAGACGACGCCGGGTAGCTGCTGCTAGTACATATATAAAGGGCAGTTGGTATGTATATATGCATGTATGTATGTCCGGAAGAAACTACAAAAATAAAATAATTAACGACAAATTAAATATATATACACATTCACTATCACCAGAGCTTGCTTTTTGCATAAAGATAATGAAGATTTTATTAATATTTGTGAAGATATTTTTTTAAAAATTACTTTGAAATATAATAACAATTGAACTTACCCTGTCCCATCGTGGGGTAAGGTTTATTAAGCTAATCTCGTAGATCCGTTACTACTGAATAGCGAGTTTCATCCTCATTGGATGTCCAATACTTGTGACCTTGTGTCACATCCTACCTTTGGCGAACGGATTGGGTAAATACCTACTCCAATATGAACTTCTTTCAGAAAAGCAATTAACTTTGAACGAGTACTTTCCGCCATTAGAACAACTGGAGGCAGCAATCAGCACAAACCCCCAAGAATTAGATAAGAGAAAAGCGGAATATTTCGTCAGAATAACGTTAGACATATTTCTTTTGTTGCTGAGCAAAAATTGTTTCAGAGCGGCTGGCAAATAGTCACTAGTCTGCTGTATTCAGATATTGCACCTGCAGGTTACCATTTATTTCTGTATTTGCAAAATTCTCTTAATGGAATTGGTCATAACTGTCACTGAATCGAACTGGACAAACATTCTGAATATATGAGTTCTGTTCTTCCATTAAAAAGGTAAGTTTTTTTCCACTTCGACCATCCAAAGGCCAAAACATTTTTAAAACATTCTTCTTTTTTAACCAATGAACTCGCTGCTGCTGCTGATTTTATATATATATATATATATATATATATATATATATATATATATATATATACACACACATACACACATATATATATATGTTTGTGTGTGTGTGTGTGTGTGTGTGTTTGGAGAAATGGAGATAAACACGGGATGCTTTACTAGATGGAAGTTTATTATTGGTCGTAGTGTCGATGTGATACAAATAAAGGAAAAAAAGATTTTTGATGCTGAAAGATGATGGATGTTATATATATATATATATATATATATATATATATATATGCCAGCCTTACCAAGAGAAACAAAATGCGCGTCTACAGAGCGTGTGTTCTCAGTACTCTCCTATACGGCAGCGAAGCCTGGATCACGTACTCACATCAGGTGAGGAAACTGGACAGCTTTCACCTCAGATGCCTATGCTGCATTCTACGCATTCGCTGGCAGGACAAAGTGCCCAACACAGAAGTGCTGGAACAAGCAAACGTAAACAGCATGCCCGTCATCACCTGCGAGAGACGCCTGCGCTGGCTTGGCCATGTCAGGAGGTGGATAAAGGCCGCATCCACAAAGACCTACTATATGGTGAACTAGTGGAGGGTACCCGACCGGCAGGGAGACCACGCCTACGCTTCACAGATGTCTGCAAGAGAGACATGAAGACATGCCACGTCGAGATAAAACTTGGGAGGCTTGTGCAGAAGACTGTGCGACCTGGCGCCTCCTCGTCAAACAAGGAACAAAAAGAAGTGAAAAAGAGAGGAAAGAAGCCGCTACAGAAAAGGGAGCTAAAAGAAAGGAGAGACAACAGCATTCCCAACACCTACAGAAAGCATCACCTTTTGTTTGCAATCACTGCTCCAGAGACTGCCATTCAAGGATCTGTCTGTTCAGCCACTCACGTAGCTGTAGATAAAAAAATTAAAAAATAAAATAAATGGACACTACGCCATCGTCTAAAATTGACGGAAGGTTGCCAACCATATATATATATATATATATATATATATATATATATATATATCAACTAGAGGCATGTAGTGTGGTGGTTACCGTCGTAGGAAATAGAAACGAGTTCAAATCTTGGAAAAGGTTATCCATTTCCTCTTTGAGTCTTATAGTCCACAGTAAATTTAAGGGGTCAGCAGTAACTGATAAAAGTGGGATTAATAAAAACCAACTAAATTATTTTAACGCTAGATATTTAGGTAATTAGATTGGTAAAGAAAAAAACACTGATACAAAAATAAAATATTGCTAACATGTCAATTTAGTGACTTATATTATATATTCATATTCTGGCTTGGTAATCATTACATCGTGCCAGGTCTCTAAATGCATGTCCTTATAAATAGAATGAAATTTTCGACCAACAAAATAACTCGAACTTCAATCACAACAAATTAAACACAGACACACGCGCACACACACACGCACGCACGCACACACACACACACACACACACGCGCCACACATATATATATATACATACATATATATTTTAGATGATAGATAGATATATAATAATATGGGGGGCTTAAATTATATATATTATATATAATATGATAGAATAAGTGTTTAATTGGAGTCGTACCTAATTTTTGAAAATTAATTAATTAATAATGAATTAGGCGGAATACCTATTAAATGGATGGCTAACAAATCGAGAAAAATCAATCTCTGTATGTACATTTCGGCCTATTAGGCCTCATCAGCAGAGCTATAGATCGGAAGACCGCCCTGTGCGTGATTTGAAACCGGACTGCCAAGCCTGACAGGCCGATCCCATAACCCTTACACTAAACGGACTTCTTAGATTTTATGATTTGTTTAGAGTAGGTTAATATTTCCTCTTCTAGTGACTTTTATTTACACGACGATATGATAAGTTGTAAACAAGGTTTTTTAGATAAAACACTTATCTCCAAAAATTATCGGCAAAAAGCCATTCTAAACAAACCTGTTTACATATATATTAGATATATATTTAGATAGATAGATTAGATAGATATGGGTGGACTTAAAATTAATATTATATAATATAATATATATATATATATATATATTATATATATATTACGGTTAGATTGTATAGTTATAATATAATGACCTCGGAATTTGTACAGTGTTCAATATAAAAATGCAGAGCAATATAACAATATAGGAATTAACAGAATAAGGCAGGATATTAACTCTCGACGCCGAGTTTCACGTCTCCGATCGTCAGCTGAGCTAGCAATCCAAGCCATATTCGACATATTCACGGCTGTTTATTTTTATGCCCTTTTTTCGTAGTCACGTGGCTACAATTTGGATGGTATAATAGCAAGTCACATGAACTAATCCGGTGCCTTTTTAGAAAAATAGATAAGCACATCCTGTAGCCTAATGGTTAGAAAGCTAGGTTAGCAGACCATTGTTTTGAGTTCGATACTTACTGGTGCCCCAATACTTCTGACCTTGTGTCACATCTAAGCTAAGCTTAGTAAATACTATACCAGCATAATCCTGGACCTTCTATAGACTAATGGTTAGTATGCTAGATTAGCAGACCATGTTAGTGAGTTCGTTTCTCACAGGGTGCTCAATACTCCTGGCTTGTGATAAGCTTAGTAAATAATTATGAATAGATTGGATGGACACTTCACATGTATAATGGTTAACAAGCTAGATTAGCAAACCCATGTTGGAAATTGGGTTATCTGCCCACCCGGAAGCCGGACAATAGGGCCTGAGGATAGAACCCTGAATCAGCAGAACAATACTGCAGGCACTAGCAGAAAGACCTGATTCGGCACGGCTAGAAAAAGACGTCAACTCCAACAAGCAGACAAACACGAGACAAACAGATAGTGCACACAAATCTCTTGTATAACCTATATATACTTATATATATCCGCCAGTAGAAATTCTCTGGCAAACACTTAAAGACACTTGCACAAGAATTATACACACTTTAATAACTAACCCTCAAATAAAACTGTTAACCCAAATTAAAACTTTATAATTTGCCTTGTCTCCTTCCTTTACGACTGAGATACTTAATTCACCCCAGTATTTCTGTTACTTTGCCAGAGGTTTCTTCAATACTGCAAAAAAAAAAAGTATTACTGAGCGAATAATCCCTAAAAGGAAAGACGAGAACAGTCTAGACAACAAAAAAAAAAGACAAATTTGAGTTTACTAAAGAGCCTTAAAATACTCTTGTTCGAAAGCGAACCCAAAAACAAATTTTAATATGTCTTTAAACTTTGTCTTAAAAAACAATTTTTTAAGTTGTCTCAAACTTTGTTTAAAAAACAAATTTTTAATATTGTCTCAACTATTGGTGTAAAACCAAAACCCTTTTGTGTCAGGTAAAAACTAACAAAAAAAAAGATTTACCCAATATGTCTGCATGAGAAACATAATTAAAACCTTGTCTGTTCGGAAAACAAATAATACGTCTGCTAACAAAAAAACGTTTTTGAAAAAAAAAAAAATTAATATGTCTCAAACTTTGAAAACTAACAACTCCCTCTGTGCCTGAAAAATTTGAAAAGAAAAAAAAAAAATTTTCTTTGAATGTTATTCTAAAAAAAACAAAAAAAAAAAAAAGCCTATACCAAAATAAAGTGCTGAATTTTTTTAAGTGTATCATGGATAAAAGAAAAAAAAAAAAAAATACAACGAACTTTGAATCCAAATTATTTTTTCATGGTCACAAAGCCAAAAACGGGTTTTGAAACTTGCAAAAAAAAAAAATGAATGAAAACCCTTTGTGCCTTGAATGGAGGAATGAAAGAAGAAAGGCATATACGAAAAATGAACAAAAGGGAATGGGACCAGTAATAAAGAAGAAATAAAAAGATAAAAGAAAGAAAGAAAAGAAAGAAAGAAAGATGAATTGAAAAATAAGGCCATATCGAATGAACAAAGATGCCAGTTAATAAAAGAGAAAAGAAAGAAGAAAGAAAGAAAGAAAGAAAGAATGAAATGAAAAAGGAAAGGCATATCGTAATGAACAAAAGGAAAGAAGGAAAGAAGAAAAAATTTTTTTATTCAGACAAGTTAGGCACGCGAGAGCAAAAAGAAAAAGAAAACGAAATGTCTCGAAAGTCCTACATCAAGT
>CM042154.1:97621697-97736323 GCA_023376005.1 Doryteuthis pealeii
AAAGAAGTTGAAATAGCTCGAGGTTAAAAATTATTTAATTAAAAAAAATTTTTTTTTTTGACAATTTAATAGAATATAGTACATACCAATTACATAAGCAAAAAAAAGTTTTCAAATATTAATATTATGAAATTTTTTTTTCACTTTTTATTTCCGATTTCATTATTTTTTCCTAAAAAAACTATAATTCGGTACGTTATACAATTTCATTGATATAGTTATTCAGACTCTTATCTTTATAGAAAAAAAGTACCAAATTTTTTTTCCATCATTTTTTTTTATCTCATAAAATAAAATAGAGGGGGTGATAGACATCGTAAAAAATATTTCCCCTAATATATTTTAGAAAAAAACTATTTCAGATGTATTTACATCCAATGGTAAACATTTATGGAAATTTTCGTGAAAATCGGACCATTAATTGATTTTTCATAGAATTTTTTAAAAATCCTCTTATCGTAACTTGTTTTTAGCTACGTTAAATTTCAGTTGATTTAACAGTGCAAAAATGAAAACATTGTTTTTCAATCATAATTTTCGTTATTTTCCTATGCTGAAAAAAAATTTAAAAAATCATCAGGAGTTTACTTAATGTTTTTTCTTTCGAATGGAAAAAAATTTTCAAGAAAATATTAATTTTTCTGCAAGTTTCATTGTGTTAAATGTAAGGGGGGTAAATTGCACAGGGTCAAATTGGTGGTACCTAGTAAGAGGGTAATAATATGTATTTCTTTCTCTCTAAATCGCGGCCTGAAAATTACCCTTTCGCACGTAATATGGATAGGTTTGTTTATTTTTTAAGATAACGATGTAATTTTTCCCAATCGGATAATTTGATCTTTGAATTAACTATTTTTCTTTGTAACAACCCTGTACGATCTTTTTTTAACGAGATTTTTGATAAACAAAGTTCGGAAATATCTATTTCCGTTTTATTCAAGATGACCTAAACGGTCTGGTGGTACCTAATAAGCAACATTGTTTTGATTTGCATGTTTGTTTGTTTTATTTTAATTTTAAAAAAACTGTAAACTGAATTATGAATAAATGAACCATCAATTATTAGATAAACAGACAAACAAATATAAATAAATATACTAAATATAAATTTGATAAAGTTTAGGTTAATTATAATCAGCATGGTTTTGATTTGTTTTTTTTTTAAATTTTAATGATTATTCTGTAAATTTACAATATTGTAATTATCAAGTGATAATTACTTAATACAGGAACAACTGAATTATGAATAAATGAACAATCAATAATTAGATATAAACAGACAAACAAATTACAATAAATATATTAAATATGAATTATAATCAGCATTGTTTTGATTTGTTTTTTTTCAATTTTAATGATTATTCTGTATTTTTACAATATTATATATAAACAAACAAATTACAATAAATATAAATAGATATATTAAATATAAATTTGAAACCAAGTTTAGATAAATTATAATCAGCATTGTTATCGGGGAAAAAGATTTATAAAAAGAAAGTGAAATGTTATCTTTTTTTCCAACCGTAGAAAAAGTAAAAAAATTACAATAGAAAAATTTGTGGAGACAAAGTTGTGATTTAAAATAATTTATTCAACAAATAAAAAACTGAGGTCTTGCATAATGAGTCCCTTATGCTTATATTTAACAATGGCACGAAGCCGAAAAAAGGAAAAAACTTATCAAATATACAATTTCACAATCAATATAAACAAATTCATTCTTGAAGCTGCAAATAACAACTTAAAACAATTTCTTTCTTTTCTTTTCTTTCCTTGTCTTGAGACAAATCTTACATAGGGCTGCTGCTGCTGCTGCTGCTGCTGCTGTAGTTGACAGGTTAAGGAGCAGACGTCAATTGTTGTTTATTTTCTTTTTGATCCCCGTTTTTACAAAAAATAAATCTTCGGCAAAATTGCCAATACAATACAAAGTGTCTAATGATTTAGACACTTATTCACTTAGAGATATCACAATATTCATCTCTTGTGCTTTACTTCAAAATAGGCTACAAAGCCTTTGCAAAAAATAAGTTTTTCTTTACAATTCAAATTAAATCGGTCGCAAACCGAATTTTACATAAAATTTACTCTCTCTGAGAGTAATTTACTTATATGAATTTTCAAATAAGTAACAAATAACTAGGAAGGCTATGCCAAAATACGCGATATTTTGACAATCTTCGTCTATCCTGTTATTAAAATTAATTCTAACGTTGAATCTTATCAACGTGACAAATTTTCTTCCAAGCAAATACAAATTAATTTTACTCACTCTGTGAGTAATATGCTTTATTTGAATTATCAAACAAAGTAATAATACAGGAAAACTATGTCAAATTACGCAATAATCAGACAATCTTTGTCTTTCCTGTAATATAAAATACAACATTGATTCTTAATCAACGTATACATATAAAATTTACTTTCTAAGTAAATTTAAATTAATTTCACTAAATGAGTGAAAGACATTAATAAATGTCACAAAACAATAATACCAGGATAACTAAGACAAAAACATTGAATTGTCTATCTTTGTTATTCCTGTATTTTTAACATTTTTACGCTGAAAAAAATCAGCAGAGACAGTGGTTACGATCTCGACCCTTCAAAAATAAAGATCTGTCTCATGATTTCCGTGCTGCCAATCAATAAAAAGGATTAGAGCTGCGTCTTAATGACCAAATAAGAGTAGAACGCTGTTTACAACTGTCAAAAAATACAAACTCCATGAGCGTTTGCCGGGAAAGATTTTAACTTTTACAAAAAATACAGATTTTCTCACCGGCTTGAAATGCTATTTATAATTTTCAAAAATATAGATATAAAAATAAAAAAAACTCTTAATCAATTTCTCAAAAAAAAATTCTCAAATTGTTTTGATTTGCTTTTTTTTTCAATTTTAATTATTATTCTGTAAATTTACAATATAAAATTCAGCTGAATGTTTGAAGTTTTCTTTTTTTGCTTAACTTATTAATGATGTCATCATTTTCTCTAGAATAAAAATTATTTAAAAGAGCATTTGTAGAGCTTAAGATAAACATCTTTTCTATTTTTTCAATATTATGACCTTCATCACAAGTGTCAACATTAAAAAGTAGCTCATGGTCTGCCAATACAGTCAATGTTATATGCATGGCTAATTTCCTTTGATTTACTGAATGAAGAAAATGATTTTTTATCAGCTTATCAATGACTACATAATTATATAGAACAAAATTAGTAGTTGTATCATTAGGATATAAGAGAGAACCTCTATTAATCCCTTGAAAATAGCTGTTTATTTCAGGTATTTCTTCCACTTTATCTCTTCCAGATAATAGGCTTTTGCAATTATTGCATTTAATTTTCTTAAAAACAGCATAACAGCAATAACTGGCTAAATATAATATTACAGGAAGAACTTCTTGACATTTATTAACATCATCCTCTTTGACATCAATTGTAAATTTATAAATATCTAACTTTTGCTGCTCTGTCACTTCATCCCAATTTGGTTCTTGTAAATTATTTAAATCAATTGTAAAGCATTGCTGATTAAATGATAAGCTCAATTTTAAAACTGATAGCATTCTAATTTTTTGTTCACACTCTAAGACTTGCCGTATTGAGATATTATACTGATCACCACTAAGTCGCTGGTATTGCCCAAACCTTGCCTCAAGGTGATCAGTCTGAAATTTGCCAGGTAATATGTATGGCATTTTCAATTCTTCCATGCAATACTTAGTCAGTTCTAGAAATGCATAGGATGTATGATGCAAAGCAGTGAAGGTTTCTTTTGTTAATTTGCCATTTTTTCCAGAAATGCTATTCCAAGATTCTAACCAGTCACAGAATACAGAGAGAAATCTAAAATTTTCTTCATTTACTCTAAGTGGATTAAAGTATTTATTTCTAAGGCGACAATCTTTATATGGTGTTTTTACATTTATTATTGTCCACCAAATATAAAATATGTTTATATATTCTGCAACTTCTGCAAAATTAGGCAAACATTTCTGTTTTCCTAACGTCAATAATCCCTGAATAGTGTATTCATTGAAAATTTGCAGAACTAAATTAACATTTTGCCTTTCAAGACTAGTAGGATAAAGAGCTTTTGAGGTCAATTTATAACAATATTTCAAAATTGACTGAGATTCCAGGGCATGAAGTTTCTGTAAGGTACAAAATGGGGCACTTTGGATACTATTTAATTCATGATTTCCATTATGACAAAATTTTGGAAAGAGCATGCATTTAGTTGCATCTTCTTGATCAAGCCAATTATTTCTAATGCATTTTAATATATTGACTGAGTCAAATAGAAAGAAAAGAGGCCGAGACTTAACAAATGGGTGTTGATATACAATTGAAAGCTTTGGTGGATTGCAAAAGTAAGATATAGCCTCTTTATTTATTGCATTATTATCTGTTATGATTGATAATACTTGAAAGCCTATCTCCTCTAAACCAATTATAATATGTTTAACAATATCAAATAAATTTTCAGCTTTAAGACATTTAGTTGGCATAACATGCACAACATCCTTATATGGTGAGAATACACTGCTAAGCATAAAAGCAAATGCACTTGTTGCAGCTTCATTTCTATTGTCAGATAAGCCAACAATATTACCAAAATAAGGTTTTAGGTGAATTTCATCAACAAGTAAAGATACTGTGGTGTCTTTCTGTACAAGTAATTTGAATTTGTTTTTAATATACATGAGAAAATTGTCATCATGTTGCTCAATTAAAGGATTCATATTTGTTGATAATGTTACTCTTTTAATTGTCGAATAACTAGGTAAAATTATATTTTTGCTATCTCTTAATAATCTGTACCCTTCAGGAGAGCAGTTATATAATAATGAAGAAAATATCATCATTTCTGTTGAATAATCAAACTTATTCTGTGTCATTAATTTTAGCTGCTCATATATAAATTTTATTGAATTAAAATATTTGCTTGATTCATCTTGTATCAATATAAAAAATGACATGATTAATTTTAATATAAAAATTATACTAGGGGGATTAGCTTGCTGTTGTTCTGTGTCCATTTTCTTCATGTTTTCTATTAGAGTTTCTAGATCATTTTGATAATTTATATGCTTAGGAATTTTATAATCTCCTATCATATCCATTTTCACATCCCTACAAAATACACGAACTGCAAAATTAGACTCGATTAAAAGAGACAAATTTATTTTTGGATATGGGCTTTTTATGATACTGCATATGATAACTGTTTCTTGCTGCCTAATAACATTCCAGTAATCTCTATCAAGAAATTTTAATTTTCCTACCAGATCATTAATATCATTATATTTGTTTTGTTTTGTACATGCTAACGTATCCTTAACACTTTCATTTAAAGCACTTTTAAGTGCAGAATTGTCCAGTCGAATTTTTCTAGAATCTGGTGACTTTCTAGAGGTGATTGATGATGGACGGTTTGGGAGAATTCTAGGAATTGCGCCATCACAAAGAGATTTTTTTAAAAGTTTAACTGCAATTGTTGCCCCTTTTTTTTCATCAAATGCTGATGCTTCTCTTCTTATGTCCTCTGGTCGAAAATGTAGTTCACATACCTAAAAATATTGTAAAAATCAAAACCTATTTTAAATCCTTGTAAAAATCTTAAAAGTTTGTCAGCAAAAATCTACAATATGAAGCATTTTTCTTATAATTCTAGGAAAAATGAAGAGTGTTCTGATATCTTTAAGGAACATAATTTATCAATTCAACAAAAAATTATTAGTGACAAATCTATGTACAAATAAAGAGAAAATTTTTAACATTTATATATTTTTTGTATTTGAATGAATAATTATTTTTTGGATAAAATGATTTTGAAAATTTTGATAGATTTTAATCCTTTAATTTTAATACTAAGTTTCAATTGAATTACAATTGTGAATTACAAAGACATGAGATTAATTTAATTACTCTTAGAATTATTTTATTATCAATAATTTTGTTATTATTATTTGCTCCTTTTGAGTTTTCACATCAGTGTTAGCTGATGGTCTTTCACTGGAGTCTGAGTGACAGCAAGTCTCCTCAGGTCTCCAGGACTCTTCTGAGTATTCTGGCAGATTGCAGCAGTGCAGTGTTCTGAATGGTTTCAATCCTTCCTCTGATTTCCAAACCTTCATTATTATTACTATTATTTTTATTGTAGTATTCTATATTACTCCCTGCCCTCTGAACTTATCTCCCTTTGACCCTTCGGGGTTAACCCCCTTTACTACCGTTCTCCTTTGTAGAGTTATGTGGTCATTTAATCGCCATTAAAGCCTTATTAACAGGTCTCCTGAGTTTATTCAATACTTCAAATTTAATGGCGAATAAATTTACGAGGAACTAGTCAAACATTAAAAATGGACAAATTCCTCAAACCAGAACGCCTGGACGTTTCACCGAACTCCCCCTCAGCGGATAGGGACTTTAAGCATTGGTACTGAACCTTCGCAGCGCTGATTCGTCGATCTACCCAGGCAAGTGATACTGACAAACTCTATGCCTTGATTACATTTGTCTCTCCGACAGTATAGGAGTACATAGCGGAATGCGACGAATATGAAACAGCTCTGAATCTTCTGAAGGACTTGTACATCAAGCCAAAGAACGAGGTGTATGCAAGACACGAACTAGCCAGTAGGTGCCAAAAAGAGGATGAATCGATAGTGGATTATGTGAGACATCTCCAACTACTCGAAAAAGATTGCAATTTTAAAGCGGTAAGTGCTATACAGAACCGAGATGATAGTATTAGAGATGCTTTCATCAGGGGACTATGGTCACAAACTATGAGGCAATGTCTACTGGAAAACAAAACATTAGACTTGACTACAGCCGTTGACCAAGCCAGAGCCATGGACACCGCCCAAAAACAGTCGGAGTCATACACACACCAACAGATGCCGGCCATTAATTCTATAACGGTGAGAGAAGAAGACCCTCCATGTACATGTGCAATTACACAGCCGAAAACTTTTAAAAGTAAGTGTCCTTATTGTGCTGGTTACCGTCACGAGCGAAAATACTGTCCTGCTAAAGAGTCTACTTGTTTTATATGTCGGAGGAGGGGTCATTTTTCGAAGGCGTGTCTAACAATGCAGTCACCCATGTCAGCGGCAATGTTGCTGACCGCTACTACTACTACAACTCTCGCTACTATTATTTCAGCTTCTTCGGAACTGCTAAAGCGAGCCACGGTGATTGTGTTGGTTGATAACGAGGAGGCTGTGGCCCTAGCTGATACAGGAAGCTCGGGGTCGTTTATTTCGTTTAAATATGTTAAGAAATGAAAACTAAAGATGGTCTCTGCTACTGGAAACGTATCTATGGCTTCGTCATCATTAAATTCTCCCATAAAAGGACTCTGTACAGTGGAAATAAACCTCTTGGGTGAGGCCTATCCCAACACTAGACTCTCAGTGTTGGAAGACCTGTGCTGTGACGTGATACTGGGCCAAGACTTTATGAGTCAACACTCTGAGGTATCATTTGTATTCGGGGGCGCCAGGAAGGGCCTTCATATTTCTAATTCGTCTTCTTGCAGCTTTCCGTCTGCTTCAGTGGACATGCCATTGTTGTTTTCCAACCTGACTCCAGACTGCAAGCCTATAGCCACTAAATCACGTAGACTCGGAAATGATGACAAACAGTTTGTACAGTCCGAGATTGAGATGATGTTGAAGGAGGGAGTTATCGAGGAAAGCGCATCTTCCTGGAGGGCCCAGGTCCTAATCATAGCCAATGAACATCAACGGAAAAGACTAGTGGTAGATTACGGCCAGACAATCAACAGGTTCACCCGCCTTGATGCCTATCCACTTCCAAGGATAGATGATCTGGTTTACAAGGTGTCTGGTTTCAGATATTTTAGTTCTTTGAACCTGAAGAGCGCCTACCACCAAATACCCATCAGAAATGAAGAGAAACCATACACAGCTTTTGAAGCTAATGGTAAACTCTATCAGTTTTGCAGAGTTCCATTTGGAGTCACTAATGGGGTAGCCTGCTTCCAAAAAACTATAGACAATATTATCAAGAAACATAACCTCGGTGGAACCTATGCCTATGTGGACAACATCATCTTGCAGGGAAGACACAAGAGGAACATGATGGGAATTTGGAGCGATTCCGGCAAAGTGCGAAGCAGTACAACCTAACGTTCAATGAAAATAAATCAATTATTTCAACTGAGTCAGTCGATTTCCTGGGCTATACCATCACCCATGGGTCACTAAAACCCGATGCGGACAGACTACAACCCTTAAAAGAACTGCCAGTCCCAAAGGATAAAACCTCCTTACGTCGAGTAGTTGGACTATTCTCATACTACTCCCAGTGGATCCCCAAGTTCTCAGACAAAATTAGACCACTGGTGACAGAAGATACGTTTCCTCTCAGCCAGGAAGCAGAGAAAGCTTTCAGTACCTTCAAGGAGGAAATTGGAAAGGTTCTTTTACATTCCATCGACGAAACCATACCCTTGGTGGTGGAAACGGATGCTTCAAATACTGCCATTGCCGCTACCTTGAATCAAGCTGGTCGCGTTCTTTTCACGGACACTGACGCCCACGGAACGCAAACACTCATCGGTCGAAAAGGAGGCCTATGCAATAATAGAAGCAGTTAAAAAGTGGTCACACTACCTGGCTGGACGAAGATTTATGATCGTCACTCATCAGCAGGCCGTCCAATTTATGTTCCACTCAAAGAGATTGGGAAAAATAAAGAATAATAAGATCCAACGATGGAGGATGGAATTGGGATGCTATGAGTATGACAATGTATCGACCAGGCAAAAATAACATCCCAGCCGACACACTCTCAAGAGCATATTGTGGAGCTATTATTAACAAGGAAAAGTTGGCAGATCTCCACAATCGTCTTTGCCATCCAGGAATAACAAGACTGGCTCACTTCGTGAGAGTAAGAAATCTACCTTACTCTATAGAAGAAATCAAGAAAATATGTGCAGAGTGTCCTATATGTGCTCGATTTAAACCGAGATTCTACACTCTGGAGGCGTACCATCTTATAAAAGCTACACAGCCTATGGAACGGATCAGCATGGACTTTAAAGGACCATTACCTTCTGCTTCTAGGAACCACTACTTACTGACTGTAGTAGATGAGTATTCCTGTTTCCCGTTTGCCTTCCCATGTACTAACATGACAGCGGAAACAATTATTGGTTGTCTTAACCAATTGTTTGCAGTGTTTGGAACGCCAGCATATGTGCACTCTGATCGAGGACTTGCATTTCTATCTAAGGAGCTAAAGGAGTACCTGACAGAACTAGGTATAGCGGCTAACCGAACGACGCCGTATAATCTGCGAGGAAATGGTCAATGTGAACGATACAATGGCATCATCTGGAAGCACATCACACTAGCAGTAGCATCAAAAGGCCTACGTGAAGCACAGTGGGAACAAGTACTACCTGAAGTATTACACTCAATCAGATCCTTACTGTGCACAGCCACACCACATGAAAGACTCTTCGCGTATCAACATCGATCTCCCACTGGACATTCATTACTAAGCTGGCTATCGGTACTGGGACCAGACTTATTATGCCGTCATGTTCGTGCCAGTAAATATGAACCCCTGGTTGATGAAGTTGAGTTACTTGAGGCAAACCCTCAATACGCACACGTACGGCATGCTAATGGACGTGAAGATACTGTCTCAGTACAAGATTTAGCCCCAATTGGCTACCAATCACCAAATAGTAAGCCAACTGACCTTGAAAAGGAGACTGATTCAGCCATTCAAAGTTCAGGTCTACCCACTTCGGAAAAGATTGATACCACGGGCCATAAACTAGTATCTGATGGAACTGAAATCAGGGGAACAAGAAATCCCCCTACAGAGGAATCTGATGATTCCTCAGAACTCTCATCACCAAATGTACCCATACTTTCGGTACCAAACACTCCTGCTGACCATCAGAGACAACCTGTAAGAGAACGGAGAAAGCCCACTCGCTATTGCGAAATGTAAAATTTAATAGTAGGGGAGAATGTAGTATTCTATATTACTCCCTGCCCTCTGAACTTATCTCCCTTTGACCCTTCGGGGTTAACCACCACCATACTACCGTTCTCCTTTGGAGAGTTATGTAGTCATTTATTCGCCATTAAAGCCTTATTAACAGGTCTCCAGAGTTTATTCAATACTTCAATTATTATTAGAATCAGTATTATTATGATAATAACAATGATAACAATAATAACTTCAGGGAAATACCATCAGCTAATGCTGGTGTGAAAAACTAATAATAATAATGATAGCAATAATTATAATGATTGATACTGTACTGAACAGAACACTGTACTGTTGCAATCTACCAGAATACTCAGAAGAGTCCTGGAGACCTGAGGAGACTTGCTGTCACTCAGACTCCAGTGAAAGACCATCAGCTAACACTGATGTGAAAACTCAAAAGGAGTAAATAATGATAACAACATAGGCTAAATTTGCAAATTGTCCTCAAAATTAAAACTGAAAATTTTGATGACGACTTGCAACACATTAAACTAAATTTTGAAATTAAAATTAATCTTAAAAATACGATTCAAAATACTTGACTTTTTTTTTGGGGGGGGGTAAGTAATTGTTTTATTTCATCAATAAAAAATCTTTTTTTTTTTTTTATTTACTTACTTTATCTATTTTTTTCCTACTTGGCTTTTTTTTTTCTTTTTTTTTTTTGATAAGTCAGGTTAGTATATTTCATTTATTTAACGAATTTTGAAATATTTTCTAAACTGCACATTAGTTTAGAAGATATTTCAAAATTTACCCCCACAAAAAAAAAGTCAAGTATTTTAAGTCGGATTTTTAAACTTAATTTTAATTTCAAAATTTAGTTTGATGTGTTGCAAATCGTCGTCGTCAAAATTTTCCGTTTAAATTTTGAGGACGATTTCCAACTTTAGTTCAATAATAATAATAATATCAATAATAATAATAATAATAATAATATCCCTTTTTTATTTGAATAAATTTATATCAAAGAAATTGTGGGATTATTAGACATTAGACAAATATTTACTTTCTCGCATTTAAGACTAACCAAAATAGTAGAAGGGTCAATTTAATTTAATAGACTCATTTATTTATGAATAAAACTATTCAAAAATATTGTTAGGATTATCAGAATTATTTCTTTTATGTTTATAAAAATATCCCTTTACGAATTTAATGAATTAATATCGAGAATTTCTTTAGAGTTTATTTCTAAAATATGAGTTTTTACAAAACTTTTTACTTTACACTCTCATGTGAAAAAAATTGTTAACTTAAGACAGAGTTTTTAATGTCTTAAACATGATTTTGTGAATTACAAAGACTTTAAAATACTTCAATTATTGAAGTTTAAATTAAATTTATTTAGTTTTAATACAAAAAAATTACTCACTTTGGAATTCTTTGTAGGTAAAAAATTTTCTCGTCTGATTGCGTATATCCATTTCTCGCACATTTCTTTATCCTTGGGGAAAGAAAAAACACTAACTTTCGGTCCATTTCTATAGTTCCCATTACAAAAAGGCACAACACACTTATAAGGCATTTTTGTTTATAAATTAAAATAAAATAAAATTAATTGACTGAATAATTACAAGAAAAAGTCGTTGACTATTTGCAAAGAACTTCGAGGTGTGAGACGTGTTTGGGTGAAAACAAACTTGGGACTAGATATGATGATGTCACAGTGATTTTATTAGAAGGCAATGGCTTCACTGTCAGTCCTCCTTTGCTTCTTTGGTAGTAATTGTAGTAGTAGCAGCAGTAGCAACCGTGAAAGGAGCTTTACTGTCAGTCGATGACGTCAACTGTGGAGGTTGGTCTTATGCTTCCTTTCGGCGCGAAATTTGTTTGAAGAAGACGCTAGACATTTTCTTTTTTCTTTTTCGCACGTGTGAGATTTTTTTTCCACACGTGAGAATTTTTTTGAATATATGTATTACTTGAGAACAGTCCGGTGTTGAAAAATTTTTTAGTTTTTAGGCACAAAAGGGTTGTTAATTTCAATTCTTTTTTTTTCCAGGCATAAAAGGTGTTTTTAAGGGCTCAAATTTTTTATACCAGTCTAAACTGTTCTGGTTTTTCCTTTTAAGGATTAACTTCACTCAGGATTACTGTATTTTTTTTTTTTTTGCAGTATTTTGACGAAATCCTCTAAGTAACAGAAATAAAAGCTAAACAAGTAAAACTATTAAGACTGTTGTTATGAAGGAAAGGTACAAGGCAACTATAGAATTTATAATTTGGTTAACAGTTTATTGGTTTTGGTATTAAATGTGTGTGAGTATACAATTGTATAAATGTCTATAAGAAGTTGCCAGAGGATTTCTCCTGACAGGATATATTTAGATAATGCATAGAGGTTCAAGTACACTTATCTTAGTTGTATTTGTCCTAGCAATGTCTCGAAGTTGTCCGGTGTGGTCGCTGTGTTTCTGTTATGTCTGCATGTCGGAGTTGACGTGTTTCTCTCACGGGTGCGGACTTTGTGCTTCTGCTAGTGCCAGCTAGTTCTGTTCTCAGGGTTCAGTGTCTCTGCCCCCTAGTCCGGATATTGACTGTGTAAATGAAAAACATGTCCTTTCTTAATCGGGATCAAAAAGGGGTGACTAAAGGTAATGTTGCATGAGGAACTAAATCAGGGTTGTCACCGTTTTTCTACAAAAAATTCATTTTTTTTGTTTTAAATTAGCGCTAATACAAAGTAATACAGGTCGATTTTGACGTAAACAAATTTAACCAAAATTTTCAAGGTGGTCATTTACCAGATATAGGTCGACCCTATATAAGCTTGCTAAAAACAACAGTTCAAATGCTATCTTACTAAATGGATATATGATCTTGATAATGTATCTGCAAGGTACATTTTCTTGTCTGGGTGGTACAGAACCGTAGTGTTATATCCCTGAAGCCTCATCAACATGTTCTGCAAGCGTTTTGGGCACTTCCCCAATTCCTTTTTTATTATTGCTTCCAAAGGCCTATGATCACTCAGTACTGTGACATGTTGACCAAATGTATATTGGTTTCCCTCACATCCTCATCCTCATCATCAGCGCTTACTTAAAACAAAAAAAAAAAGGGATTTTTTGTAGAAAGACATAAAACAAATCCCTTCTTTTTCAGAAGAAGGAAGATGTTGCATGAGGAACTAGATCAGGGTTGTCACCGTTTTACGGTGACGTTCGCCGGTTTCTGTTTCGCCCTGTAGTAGTAGTATATTGTGAACAGAACCAGTTAAGTTATTGTTGATCGAATGGTCAGACAGGAACAACACAGGTGATATTGTAGGTATGTGCAAACCGCGGACATTTTGAAAGTCCGCTTAATTGTTAAAAATATTTTAAAACGTCAATAAAAAATGGAAAATTAACTTTTTAATGTTTTCTTTTATGTTTAATATAGGGACTGGCAAACGGAGCCTAAAATGCGTTTTTGACAAAATGACTTTAGCCCCCCTACAGAAAATGATTTACCAAAAATCAGAAAATTATCGGATTTTAATGAAATTTTCAGTATTTATGTATCATAGGTACCACCAATTTGACCCCTCCTACATTTAACACATTGAAACTTGCAGAAAAAATATTTTGTTGAAAAGATTTTTTCCATTCGAAAGAAAAAACATTAAACAAACTCCTGATGATTTTTTAAATTTTAATGAAAATTATGATTGAAAAACAATGTTTTCATTTTTGCACTGTTAAATCAACTGAAATTTAACGTAGCTAAAAAATTTTAGCTAGAATTTTTCACGGATATTTAAAAATATGAATTTTATAATTCAGGTGCACTAAACATTGGTCCGATACGAGCTCGATTAATATTTTTAAAAGAATTTGTAATTTTTGTTGTTGAATAGTAATGTGTGATCCTTAGAATGTATGGAAGAGCATTGCTGAAATTTGTTTTACAAAGAGACGAGACGCTTCTAAGTAACCAAAGTTTGTTCCTGTTAGGCTGACAGTGTTAGCGTGAAAAAAATTATTTTATTTAACTTTTTTCAATAATTAAAATAAAAAGTAAGTATAATAGATTATTTTATCAGTTTTTCTCTTAGAAAAAATATTCAAATTTTCATTCCATACTTTTACGGGTTAAACGTAAAAGGGAAATAATTAGTAACTTTTCTGTCTATATTACGGTCTGAAAATTACCCTTTCGCATGTAATACGGGCAGGTTTGTTTATTTTTTAAGATAACGATGTAATTTTTCCCAATCGGATAATTTGATCTTTGAATTAACTATTTTTCTTTGTAACAACCCTGTACGATCTTTTTTTTACGAGATTTTTGATAAACAAAGTTCGGAAATATCTATTTCCGTTTTATTCAAGATGGCATAAACGGTCTGGTGGTACCTAAGTATCAATAAATGATCTTTATAATGCATTATTTATTTTATTTCAAAACTTTTTCATTTTTTTTCAGGTCGCTTAATTTTGACCCCCCTTATGTTGGGGGCGTAAAATGTTTTGCAAGTTGATAATTTTTTATACTAATTACAGTATAAATAATGAGATAAAAGACCGAAGTTATGAATAGAAACAAAAAAAAAAAATTTTACGGTGGCTTTTCTATGAGAAAATAAGTACCGAAAATCGAACAATAAAATGTAAAAAAATAATAAATAATTAATTTTTTGGAGATTTTTTTACTCATTTCGATAATTATTCAATTGGCTATTATTTTATAAAAGAAAAAATTATGTTTTTTCTGCTTAAAAGGGGGGGGGGTACATTTTCAATCGAGTTTTTCTTCAAAACTTATTACTTTTGGCGCCTAAAATAAGGTTTGCATTAAGTAGATATTTATTTTTAGAATCTAAAAATATAAGATTTTAAACTGAACGTCAGGCTTTTCATATTTTAAATGAATTTTATATATTAATTTTTCATAGCAAAAATACTAAATTAAAGTTTTGAAATAAAATAACTAATACATTATAAAATTCATTAATTATTAAATCAATACTGAAAATTTCATTAAAATCGGATAATTACCTGATTTTTGGTAAATTTTTTTGCAAACGCGAATGTTACAGTAAAATTGTAAACAAGCATTTAAAAACATCGAAAACGAGGCTGACAGGCTGATATCGTCGAAAGTGACCAAAACAAATACTTTTAAATCTATTAAAAATAAACTGCATATGTAATGATTTTTCTTTTTTTAATTATGGTTATTATGTTACTACTTATTAGGTACCACCAAACCGTTTAGGCCATCTTGAATAAAACGGAAATAGATATTTCCGAACTTTGTTTATAAAAAATCTCGTAAAAAAAAGATCGTACAGGGTTGTTACAAAGAAAAATAGTTAATTCAAAGATCAAATTATCCGATTGGGAAAAATTACATTATTATCTTAAAAAATAAACAAACCTGCCCGTATTACATGCGAAAGGGTAATTTTCAGACCGTAATATAGACAGAAAAGTTACTAATTATTTCCCTTTTACGATCAACCAGTAAAAGTATGGAATGAAAACTTGAATATTTTTTTCTAAGATAAAAACTGATAAAATAATCTATTATACTTACTTTTTATTTTAATTATTGAAAAAGTTAAATAAAATACTTTTTTTCACGCTAACACTGTCAGCCTAACAGGAACAAACTTCGGTTACTTAGAAGCGTCTCGTCTCTTTGTAAAACAAATATGTCAGCAATGCTCTTCCGTACATTCTAAGATCACACATTACTATTCAACAATAAAAATTACAAATTCTTTTAAAAATATTAATCGAGCTCGTATCGGACCAATGTTTAGTTCATCTGAATTATAAAATTCATATTTTTAAATATCTGTGAAAAATTTGATTTTTTGACGCAGAAAAAAAATATTTAATTTATTTCACGCAGAAAATAAAAATATTTAATTACACAAAAGATTGAAAATCTCTTAAAAATTAATTTCTTAAAAAAAAAAAATTTTTTTTTTTTTTTTGACAATTTAATAGAATATAGTACATACCAATTATAAAAGCAAAAAAAAGTTTTCAAATATTAATATTATGACATTTTTTTGGACTTTTTATTTCCGATTTCATTAATTTTTCCAAAAAAAACTAGACCTCTTACCTTCATACAATTTCATTGATATAGTTATTCAGACTCTTATCTTTATAGAAAAAAAATTAAAAAAAATTTTCTGACGCGTCATTTTTTTTTTATCTCATAAAATAAAATAGGGGTGGGGATAGACCTCGTAAAAAAATATTTCCCCTAATATATTTTAGAAAAAAACTATTTCAGATGTATTTACATCCAATGGTAAACATTTATGGAAATTTTCGTGAAAATCAGATTATTAATTGATTTTTCATAGAATTTTTTTTTAAATCCTCTTATCGTAACTTGTTTTTAGCTACGTTAAATTTCAGTTGAAAACAGTGCAAAAATGAAAACATTGTTTTTCAATCATAATTTTCATTATTTCCGTATGCTGAAAATTTTTTTTAAAAATCATCAGGAGTTTATTTTATGTCTTTTCTTTAAAACGGAAAAAAGATTTTCAAGAAAATATTAAATTTTCTGTAAGTTTCATTGTGTTAAATATAGGGGGGGGGGGTAAATTTCACAGGGTCAAATTGGTGGTACCTACTACTTATCGATTTAGACAAAGTTTGACCTTAAATAATAGATTTAATTATTTCTAATTCGCTTTTAAAATTCCTAGCAGATGACAAATTTGCCTATAGCTAGTTTAATATAAAGAAAAATTCCAAGTTTATGTGTTATAAAAAAGAAAAAACTAATTTCCCTTACATAAAACCTAAATATTTGCATTTTAAAGTAAATTCCCGTAAATTGTCGTAAATTCCCACGCTTTGTTGACAGTTATCCCATCTTGACGTGTGCACCTTTTGTTAGTATGGAAGATGATACATATCAAAAATATGTTCTGAAGCAAAAACAAATTACTAATTTAGCCTCACGATTTAACTCTTAATATTATTGAAAAAGAGAGTTGGGAAAATAAAAATTATAATGTTAGAAATTATTTATAATAAAATTCTATCATAATATTCTTTTCTTCTTTTTTTTTTTTTTCGATACATCTTTTTAAATTATTAAAAAAGTATATAAAACATTACATACCTCCAAGGTGAAGTTCTTTATTCAATTTTGTAGTTTTTAAAGTTTTTTTAAAAATTTAATCCATAATGAACAAATCTTTATTTAAATAGTCTGCCCCTATTTCAAATTTTGTAAACTCTTAATTTCTGAATAATAAATAATCTCATAATTATTATTTTTGTAGCCAATCACGGTATGTGGTAGTAAGCAAACAAACACGGTCGGACTTGCAGAAGCTTTATTCTACATAGAATACAGTGGTGGATTTTTGACCAGTTTATATAGTAATTAGAAGGGGAGGGGAGGTAACTCAGTTACCTATTACACGGTACCATCAAATTTAAGATTTTGATTTTTTATTTCAAAAATATGTTGGATATGTTTTCCAACTATTTTTCCTTCTAATATATTAATAATATTTTCTCTATAAATTTGAGAAAATTCCTTAAATAAATCAGCTGTTAGATTATGATCTTTTTCATAATTTTTTTAGTTTTCCAGCAATTTTTTTTTGTTTTTATTTTTTCTTCTTTGGCTTTTCTTTTTATCAACCTTTCATAAATTTCTTTGGCGATTTTACCTTTTTTTATTTTGTTTTCTTCAATTCGTGACCGGGCATACGGTATTGATTTGGAAATTAGTTTAATAATTACCCAGAACACCTCAGTGAAAATAACAACAAACAGTTTATTTCTCTTAGATCCATCCGTAATAAGAATGACGACAATTTTTAATTCATAAAATACAAATGGACATGTATTATGTCATTATTTTTAGCGAGATATTTTTTATACAATATTTTCTTTGATTAATGAATACGATTTTGTTAGACATTAAACAAAAGTATTTAATTTTTAAAAATCTCTGAAAAATAAAAATAAAAATGTAGACAATAGGAACTTTTAATATAAAATTCTTTTGGAAATAATCTAACAATTAAAAAAAAAAAAAAAATATATATATTTTTTCTTATTTACGAGATTTTAAGTTTTAATGTTTAAGATGCCCTATTTCCAAAACTGATTTATTAGCGAATTATCTTTTTTTATATATGTTATGTCATTACATTGTCTTTATAAAAATGTAAAATTTATTTATATACTATAAAAAAATATCAGATCTTTGTTGGGGGGGATCAATACGCAAAACAAAAACTAACGAAAAAAATTTTTAGCCTTTTCAATTTAGTAAAAAATTATTTACAATAAAGTTCGTGTTTTATTACTTCATAAACCGAAAGTTTTATTAGAATCGGATCGTTAGTTTATTTTATATGATTTTTAGAATAATTTCCTGTGATCACCCTTTTATATAGTAGTCGAGAATTTGCACATAGCTATAATATTGTCCATCTATTTCATTTTTTTTTTAATTAAAAAAGAGAAAAGTTCAATGTTCTCCGCTAACCACAGAGTAAAAAAAAATATTAAGGGGATGTGGAATGTCTCTTGGGAGAGTCGTGTTAGATGCGTCTGGATCCAGTGACAAACTTGGAGGAACTGAATAATGTCTCAAATTAAACGCTAAATTCCGGTGACATCGTTGGACGGTTTAAGGATAATCTTTGTATGTATGTGTGGGGATTAAACTAAAAATAAAATAAAATTTAAAAAAACAACGAACTCCCATGGGCCTTTACCGGAAGAACCCTCCGTGCATGTGTGACAAAAAGGACTGACTCCCCACCCCAAAAGGATAGCTCGGCCATTCGAGTTTAGGCCGTAACTGTGTCTAGTCGCTCCTACTAGCCTGGGAGATATTCCCTTGCTACAGGCGATTATGACCCGGTCAATAAAGCTTAAGTCATAAAACTACCTCCTGCCTTTGTCTCTTTCTTTTTCGTTCCTTAAGTTCCTTCCTTTTCAGCGCGACTACCAAATGAGATGGGGAAACAAAAATCATTAAGAACACGCTGCCAGGAATATTCCAGCTACATTTAAACCATAAATCACCCAAACCTCATCCTACCCCATATATGTCTATTGCTATGAGCAGGGGTTTCGACCTCTGATTCAGGGGTTATGGCTTTTGATTTACAGGGATGGGATAAACGGAGAAGATATGTGTGTAGGGGGGGGGGAGAAGGGGAACCTTCGATGAAGGCAGAACAATATACATATTAATTATTTTATTTTGCTCAAACACAGGTAAAAATATATAGTTTTTTAATATTTTTTATTAAATACTATCGTTATGGTAACTAAAATAAAATCTGTTTTTTGTTAAGTTTAGATTTATCAATACCAAGAGGGTGCTACGTCCTGGTCTAATGTTAACGATGTTATAATAGAAATAGATATCTCTCTTGATTCACAAATTTTACCAAGTCAATATACCCACTCACCAACAAAACAAATTAAAAACAAAACACTTCGGAACATAATCTAAGTTATCAAGAAATGTAACATTAAACGGATATTGACCCGATAGTAGCTTTAAACGAAATGAACAAAATGAGTTTTCTGTGCATAGGCTCCACGCAAGCTTCTGGGTAAAAAAAAAAACAAATTTACAAACAATTGAAAAAAGTCCTTTTGAAAAAAAATTTCAACCAATCATAAACCTTTCCCCAAAAACTTTTCAAAGCGAATTTCGGCGCTAGTACACAGCGTCACTCTTTCGGGTAATATCAAAGGAATACCGAACTTATCGAACCACGCCACATCCCCGCATCACACACAACCAAGTCGTCAGCCAAGAACAGACTTTCACAACCACACATACCCTCACTTCACCGACTGAAAGAAAGACTTATCCTCTCCACATTTCCAGCTTTTGTTTATTTCTAAATAAACGAAATTAATCTAATTATTCTCGTCCGTTTTCTTTTGCTACCATGCGCTTTCTTGTATCAACGATCGTCACTGTGTGACTGCACTCATGGCTTTGTGTCTGACTCAACTGAGTTGAAGTACCTCACCTTCTTCTCCAACAAAGAGGAGAAAAAAAAATTAAAACAGGGATAGAAAACCTGCGAATTTCGGATGCATCAACAGCGGCCTTCCACGGACTTTTTAAAAGACAAATTAAAATTGGGCACCTTTACATTCGGATCAAATATTTTCTCGTCCTGATCATACTGCTCTTATAGTTATTTACTAAGCTTAGCTTAAATATGGCACAAGGCCAGAAGTATGTGCGCCCAATGAGAATCGAACTCAATAATAATGGTTTGCGAATCTAGCTTGCTAACCATTACACAACGTGTGGTGTCCACGTACTGCTCTTATAGCAACCCCAACACTTTTTATCATATATGCGCTAGAAGGCGGTGGCTGAGGGTCTTAGTGTCCTGTGAATGATGTTAAATTACATCTAGTGGTGAGGTTCCAATTCTATAGTTCTGGGGGAGCGTGGAGTACTCCTTCATCGCCAATGTTCCCAGGTCCACTCTGACCCGCACTGGTAGTAGCTATTAGGGTCCCATCTATGGGTTAAATAGATCAGAAAATGAGTTAAAAATGTGTTTAAAAGAAAATGAGTTTAAAAAAATGTCAATACTGTTATAAATTTCAATGAAGTTTTTAAATATAAAAATCTTCCCCACCGGGAATAAACTCTACCCGAAAAAAATAAAAAATAAAAAATAATAATAATAATAACATTCCAAAAGATCACAATGACCTTTTCATAGTATACCTGTACATTGTATAATCAGAGTCGAGCCTATGAATCCATACTCAGTTACTTCCCTTGCATCGTACATTAATCGCTTTCAAAATAATTGCAGATTTGAAATTAATATATTAGAATCTTCCCCCATAGGATAACAAAACGGCATTAATAATAATAATAATAATAATAATAATAATAATTATAGTAATAACTGAAAATGAATTTGTGGTTTTAATAAATGTTCTTTTTCGAATTAGTTTATTCGGATTTCCCCCAAAATTATTTGTAATGGGGGGGGGGGAGATAACTGAGGAAGTGGTCACACCAGCGTTTATGATTCAAGACAGGTTTGCTTTTGTTTATTCATTTGGTTATTTCCTTTTCATATTTAAATGGAAATTTAAGCCCAAAATATTATATATATATATATATATATATATATATATATATATATAGCATCAATTGGACAGTTTCATAAGGAAAAAGAAAAAGTGTTTGGTAACTACAACATTTAATGGATTGTAAAGAAATTCAACAGACACGGAAATTACACTACTGTCAACAAGTTTCACTCAAAATAACCGCCATTAGCGTTGATCACAGCCTCAATCCTTCTCCGGAACAAGCTGATGTTACAGTTTCCCTGGGAAGGGTCTCAAAAACTACCTTAATTCTGTCGATTAACTGGTCTTTTGTAGTATTGGTACAGCGATTGGTGTCTTTCTCGCATACATAATAATCTATGGGGTTAAGATCTGGGGAGTTCGGAGGCCAAACATTGGGACTGGTATAGTCGAAAAAATTCGCCGACAACTTTTTAAAACTTTTTCCAGAGGTGTAGCAGGGGGCCGAATCCTGCTACCAGACATATGGCCTACCATTGGCTACCTTTGTTATCCAGGGCTTGACTACAGTGTTTAGCAACTGCACATATGCATTTGAGGGTCCGCCGACACTTTTTTCTGGAGACTTTCGAGTAATTCTACTGAACGAACGCAATCAGATCGTTTGTTATGTTGCTTTCTTCTAATCACAGCCTCGTAGTCTCCACTGCAATTCTCCAGTTCATGCCTTCAGCTCTTCTGTTCCAAGTTTCTGTCTTGTTACCACAATGCACCAAGAGGAAATTTTGTTAGGAGGGTACCAACACCACGCTGTTTAAGTATTTAATTATACCGAGTACGCTTGGGGTTAATTTGGAGGTGTCCCACTCTAGTGCCATTGCGCTTAGGAAAGTTTCTGCGAGGTCCTGCTTTACCCCTATTCGCATTCGGGAGGTGACAATGATAGTAGTTCGAACGTATCCATTAACAAGTCAAATAAAAATGGTTGGCATATTGTCAGCTTGGCTGTTACTGGTGTATCTGGGACGTAATTGATTTTTGTGCTATGCCAAGAATTGCTTTCCAACTTGAACATCATAGACGAACTGTCCTTTTCTTTTGTGGGTGGTACCTAGTGCCAAGTTCGGCTGTCCAGGCTAATAGAAAAATAATGTAATAATGATAATTCTGTTTTTAGAAAGGAAAGAAACCAGGCAATTATACGTTTGTATAATTGGGTTAATATTTTTTATTCCAGCGCAAATGTGTAAGAGTTTAAAAGATTTTAAAATTCATGACTATTGCTAAACTTTATTCGCTTGGCGGGTTTTTGAGTACCGATGTATAAGGTAACAAGTGTTTTTACTTTGTTTCCAAGGGGTAATGAATTGAAGTGGGTTCGTTAATGTCTGTTTCTGGTTAATTGTAGTTGTCAGCGTTGCTGCTTCTTGCCTGCTGTTGAACTGTTCCTTTTCAGACTACTGCCTTCGTCCACTGTTGTTTGTACAGGCCTGACCCTGACGGGTGCTAAGACTGTTCTGAGGATTTTTAGGGTCTCGCCCCCTACCTTCTTATATATATATATATATATATATATATATATATATATTCGAGGTATGTCAGAAAAGTTCCAGGACTGGTGTCACAAAAAATTATTTCAAATTATTTCAAGTCTAATGCACTTTCCCATCCTTCTCTGCCACGCTTGCATGCACTCCTGAAAGGATTCTTCCGGGATTTTCCGTAGCTCTGTCATCATAGCCTTTTTGATGTGCACATCCTCAAAACGGGTTCTCTTAATGATCCCTTGAGCTTGGGGAAGAGGAAAAAATCACATGGATCCAGGTCGGGCGAGTAGGGAGGTTGCTCCAAAACAGTGATGTTCTTCTAGGCCAGGAACTCTTGGATACTCAGGGCAGAGTGCGCAGGTGCCTTGTTATGATGAAGGACCTACGAGTTGTCCTGCTGCATCTCTTGCCTCTTCTCGCGCACTGAACGAAGCAAACACCACAGTATCTCTTTGTAGACATGCTGGTTGATCGTCTGGCACTGTGGCAAGAACTTGCAGTGGACGATGCCCCTCACATCGAAGTTTTCTGACATACTGGAACTTTTCTGACATACTACATACATATAATATTTGGCCTCAAATAACCCACAAGAGTTGACATGCAATTAATTAACAACAATCCAACCTAAACCGAGCCAAACCAAATCTACACAATATAACGGAAAACCAACAAAGACTGGCTGTATTCTAAGATATTATTTGCGTGTTTTGGGTCAGAGGTAATGATCAATTAGCGCCAAAATCCCGCATGAATACAGTCATCATCCAATAAAGATTTTATTGGTCGCACAACTGATATCTTGTTTGCAGCATATATATATATATATATATATATATATATGCAGATGCTGCATAGAGGACCTCCCGAGAATGATGAGCGATAAGGACGGATCGAGAGAGATTGTCATGGATATCTGCGCTGACAGCGCAACATGATGATGATGATGATATATATATATATATATATATATATATATATATATATATATGGATTCTCTCATCGATTTTCGACGCATGAGTGTTCATTCGGTGAACAACCAGCACAGTGATTTGTTTATAGTGGTGAAGGCTTTTGTTGGACCATTCCGCACTTTTTGGCCCAGTAGATAGGAAAGAATTGGTTCACAAGGAATGCCACAAACCCAATCGACGACTGACCTCAGGATTTTTGAATTCAGAGTTTTTCTTCTCCTAGACTGTTTACCTACCCAAGGTTAAAGAGCCCAGTCTGCCCTACTATTTTACCCATAGCTGGTATATATATATATATATATATATATATATATATATATATGTAAACAAGGTTTGTTTAGAATGGCTTTTTGCCGATAATTTTTGGGAGAATAAGTGCTTAATTGGAGTCGGACCTAATTTTGAAAATTAATTAATTAATGAATTAGGCGGGAATACCTATTAAATGTATGGCTAAACAAATCGAGAAAAATCAATCTCTGTATGTACATTTCGGCCTATTAGGCCTCATCAGCAGAGCTATAGATCGGAAGACCGCCCTGTGCGTGATTTGAAACCGGACTGCCAAGCTGACAGGCCGATCCCATAACCCTACACTAAACGGACCTCTTAGATTTTATGATTTGTTTAGAGTAGGTTAATATTCCTCTTCTAGTGACTTTTATTACACGACGATATGATAAGTTGTAAACAAGGTTTGTTTAGAATGTCTTTTTGCCGATAATTTTTGGGAGAATAAGTGCTTAATTGGAGTCGGACCTAATTTTGAAAATTAATTAATTAATAATGAATTAGGCGGGAATACCTATTAAATGTATGGCTAAACAAATCGAGAAAAATCAATCTCTGTGTGTACATTTCGGCCTATTAGGCCTCATCAGCAGAGCTATAGATCGGAAGACCGCCCTGTGCGTGATTTGAAACCGGACTGCCAAGCTGACAGGCCGATCCCATGAGGCCTAATAGGCCGAAATGTACATACAGAGATTGATTTTTCTCGATTGGATTCATACCTTTCCCAAGGGTATTAGCGCTATGTGAAATGCAAACAGCTTCGTCTAGGAATTGAACTCGGGTCGACAAGTCCACTTCCTACGACTCTGACCATTAGACCACGCGGCTCCATAGTTATATACACTTTATAACACATCAGGCATATTTAATATTTTTGTATTATATATTGCAAAGACAACAATAGACACTTCCTCGTAACTAGAATAATGTTTGCCTCACAAACCATCTTTCATGGGACCGAAGAGATAACAGTCTGAAGGCGCTAAATCTGGGGAGTATGGAGGATGCAGTAAAGTTGTCCACCAAAATGAGGCGATTTTCTCCCTTGTCCTGATGCTTGTGTGTGGTCGAGCATATAGGAATGAAATTACAAATCATCATTTCTGGCTTCGATAGCTCCTCTTGGTTTTTGTTTCGTTTTGTGAAAATTCCACGAGTTCTGCTTGTATATTATTTTTACGGACAACTAACAAAACACGAAGTAAAAATCAACAACAAACTAAATATATATATTTACCAACCCCTCTGCATGAGCAGGATGTGACACAAGGCCAATTTCTTAAGCGGGGTTTAACAGGTTTGAATTCATTGTTTTCCTTCTATGCTTGTTACCTAGCCAAGGTTAAAGAGCCTAGGCTGCCCTACTATTTACCCATAGCTGGACGGAGAATATTTTGATTTATACCTTTCCCAAGGGTATTAGTACTATGTGAAATGCAAACAGCCTCGTCTAGGATTTGAACTCAGGTCAACGGGTCCATTTCCCATGACTCTAACTATTACACCACACACACACCCACAAACTAAATATAAGATTTGGCATAATACTTCAACTATGTGTAGAAATTTATTAAGGGAATGGTAATCCTGTTTCACCGGTCACTAGCAGCAGTCCCTTAGGGTCACATGATGCCAACTATAAAATAGGGGTCACCGAAGAATTTGGTCTCTTTTTGCCTCCAGCATTGGCTAGCTACACTTGTTCCGTATCATTAGAAGCCCCCAGACGGCAATGAATCGGAACCCTCACCTCGTTAGAAGCTGGAGCGGCAAACGCACACCTAAAACCTATTCTACAGGGCTCAATAAGTTACGAGGAACAGAACTCTTAAGGATTTCAGCTAAGTCCCGCAGGCATTTTTATCTGCAACCCCTATAAACCTTTAAAAAAAGTCGACGGGGCGGCCTAAAGTCGGTATCAGCCAGTCAGCGAGGGAGTCTATCCCCTTTTCAATAGCGCTAGACCAAGGAGATTGTTTTAGCATCTGAGGTGGAGCGCCACACCTACCATCAGCTCCTTACTTTACCGCACAGATCCCTGTGCTACTCATACGCTGAGTTGGCGGGGACCGGTATCGAACTAGGAACCTTGTGGTTTCTAGCCGAATGCTCTACCGACTGAGCTAACCTGGCCCCATGAAACCTTTAATTACATTTAATTCTCCACAAACTACATTTTACCTACCAAACACATTGAACACTTTGAATTCCCTTTGGACTCTTTGGACTCTTTAAAAATTCGTTTGTTTTTTTCACTTTATGTATATTGTATACCCCTGTTTGATATTTGTTTTATGTTTTACATGTTCAGTAAACATTTTGTTCTACAAAAAGTTGTTTGTCTCCTTTCTTCAAAAACAGCACCCATCTCCTCTCTGCGTTCGAAGTACGCTTTATTCTCTTACAAAACGTAGGGTCTAAACGGTGCTTTTCCGGGGACAAAATCCCCACATCTGGGACACCTAGTGAGATTCGGTGTTAGTCTGTTGTGAGACTAACTTGCTAACCATTACACTACCATGAGATATCCTCTTCATTGTATTAGACGTGTAGGAATTATATTTCTTACTTGCCACGGTTTCCCGTTAGGCACTAGATAGCATGCTTGACAGCATATAAAAAGCAGAAGCGCTAAAGTGAAATCCTCTTAGACGTTCCGGCTTTCAGAGGTAAAACACCAGTTGTGTCTCCTGTTCATAGTATAGGGGATGCCCCAGGCATTTTATATGCATGGTACACGAGAGCCTTTTACCCACGAGTTGCGTTTCCTGTCCACAGGAAAGGGTGGCGTTGCTCCAGGCATTCCGTGTGCGTAACATACAAGAACCTACCCAAACAAGTGTTACACATTATTCTATTATCAACAGCCTCAAGACTTTACTTATCAAAGTCCATTATGGAGGCGCTTGGTGTAATGGTTAGAGTCGTAGGAAATGGACTCGTCGATCCGGGTCCAAATCCTGGACACGGCTGTTTGCATTTCACATAGCACTAATACCCTTGAGAAAGGTATGCATCAAACTACTCTCCTTCCAGTTATGGGTAAATAGTTGGGCAGCTGACTTTGGCTAGGTATCCAGTCTAGGAGAAGGAAAATTCTGAATCCAAGCCTATTAAATTCCGCTTAAAAAGTGAGCTTGTGTCACATCCTGCGAGTGCGGAGGGGTTGGTAAATATATATCGGACATTTCTTCTATACTCATTTGTATAAACTAGTCTTTTAATTCTATTATGTTTTGTATTCTACCTCTATTAAGTTTGTTCAGGCAATATAGTATCATTGTTATTACTTTGTCGTGAATTGTTCTCATATTTGTATCGTTTGAGGAGATGAGATATTCAACCCAAGTAACATTTCAACTCAATAGACGTGATAGTCTTAAGTTGTCGGATGCATGCTGATTAGCAGTCGTATCGTAGAATAGGAAAACAACCTGGACATTATTATTTTAAAGAAATATGAAAGCCTAAAATTTGTTTTATTAGTAGAGACCTGACGTTAAAATGTTTATTTGAATAATAATAATAACAAAACAGCCTCGTTTTACATAAAGAGAAAAACAATTTAATATTTCACATTGCCAAAAAATTGCCCGCGTTATATATAATATATTTTTCTTCTTTTTCTCCCCAATGAAACCCCACTCCCATCAACCGAAGTATTTATTTTTCTTGGCTTTTGCCCACTTCACCCATTAAACATTACCGGAAATCAACAAACGTGTCGGTTCTCTGGGTAAATTAGTTCGTTTGTTGAAGGATGAAACATTTCAGTTTTGTTTATTATTGTTTGTGTGCTGATGTATATTTTGTTGTTGTTGGCAAATATGAATAATTATCTTGTTTTATATTCTGTTCATCCTAACATGAGATCAGTCGATTGACAAAATGATGAAACAGCGAAGGTCGCAGAGTAAAAGGCTCTCTTAATAAAGCAGTAAAAGGGCGAGTCAAAAATTAATGCCATTTCGTTTAGGACAGCTATAATTACCAACACAGGAACATGTAATTTTAATCTAAGTTCGAAGCATATGACCTTAAGGCACCCCTTTTGCGATTTCGATTCGTGGGGACATTTTTTCCATTTACGCCATCAAAATCCGATTACTATTTCTCTGAATGTTTGAGATGAGGCTTGAAGATTAGTATTATTAGCGTTGTTCGGATTATTGTCCCCATCTTCATTGTTATTTGTACAACGTTTCGGTCGATATACCCTCCGGCCTTCTTCAGGTATTTCTTGTCGGACTCGGGAACTTTCTCGGACTCGGAAACCTTCTCGGACTCGGGAACCTTCTTTTCGAACTCGGGAATTTTCTTGTCGTATTCGGCATCCGATTAATTGTTTACAGACAATTTTTAGAGTTTTTTTTTAATTAGAAAACTAACCCCTAACCCTAACCCTAACAAACAACCGGATTTTTACGGTGTAAATGAGAAGTGTCTCCATGAGTTGAGATCGTGGAAGGGTCATATGGTTCCTAATTTCCCAGTGTATCACCTTTCCCACTGAGTTGTGCCTAGTCTTTTACTCCTTTTGTGCTAGTTTGCTGCATTTGCTTATTATATGATTAAACGTTTCGTCTGTCTCCGCACATCCTCCACTTACTATACTGTTGGGTCTAATCTACTTTCACTGATATACGAGGGTGAGTCAAAAAGTAATGCCATTTTGTTTAGGACAGGTATACTTACTAACACAGGAACATGTATCATACATCAAAATGAAGCTGGTCCTCTGTGGATCACACCACTATTTCTCCACATAGTCATGATTTCTCTCAATAGCAATGTTCCACCTTCGAACAAGAGCATGTATCCCTGCCCCGTAAAATTCTGTGGACTGTTCTTTGAGCCACTTCTTCCCTACAGATTTCACTTATTCGTCAAAAATTCACATGAAATAAAGAAAATAGCATTATTTTTTTTACTCACCCTCGTTTATAAAGTAGTAAAATGCGAGGGTGTGGTGTAATGGTTACCGTCGTAGAAAATGTACACGAAGAGGCGAGTTCAAATCATGGACATGGGTTTTTGCATTTCACATAGCGCTAATACCCTTGGGAAAGGTATGACTCCAACTATTCTCTTTCTAGCTTTGGTCAAATAGTAGGACAGGCTGGCCTCTTTAACCTTAGATTGGCAACCAGTCAAGGAGAAGCAAAGCTTTTGAATTCACACCTGTTAAACTCCGCTTTAAAAATTGACCTGGTGTCACATCTTGTTGGAAATTCCATAACTAATTATCTCCCCCTGCCACCGGGGGTCGAACGCCAACAGCGTATGTTGGCGCCAAATACCAAAACGTCACTTATCAGGGAACCGTTAACAACGAGAGACGTAAAAACAAACGCTCTCACTCACTTAGCCCAAAAACAGGGCTACTTATCGAAGAACCGTTACTGGAGAGAGACGTCAAAGAAACACTCTCACTTACTTAGCCCAAAACCAGGGCCCACTTATCACAGAACCTTACAACCATATTCCGTCTAAGGCATCGTATCAGCATACTACAGAAAGGCCGGTACGACCGCACACTGACCAAAGGAAGAACAACTACCGAGACGAAGCGTCTTAACTACATTCCCCACCGACGAGAAGAAAATTGTGTTATCTCCAGTACTACAAGAAATCCCTCCACAGAAAAGTCTCGTAGCAAATACCATTAAATTTACAACAATTTATGTAATTTTTTGTCAATACAAGTGTCTGCATTTACATTTGTGTTGTTCCTTCTTTGTCCGACAATTTGCCTTCAACTACGGAGAAATAAGGGCTCCTTCGAAGCCGTAAATACTCTTAATCTTGCTTGTGCGGAGGGATTTGGTAAATACATACACTGAACTGTGAGATACCAAACTCGCCTAATACTTTCTGAGTGCTACTCGCCGGGTTTACCTCTATAGCCTGGAGTACGGCATCGGAATCCACAACTTTAGGCCTACCTGAGCTTGCCTGATCGTCGAGGTTCTTGCAACCGAGCCAAATTTCTTCAAGCATCTGGTTACTGTACTGTGATCAACCACATTATTAATTTACTTTTTATACAACAAATGTTTTTGGTTGCTTCCGCATCTTTATTTTATGTTATGGTATCAAGTTCCTGCATCAGACTACGTTGCACGTTAAATTGTATGGCTTTCAAATCACATACAGAGTGAAGCAAGACACCAACTACTGCAACACAACCAAACACAGTGGCTAATGACCGTTCTCATTTATCTTGCCCTGTCCATGTACACCAAAACAATTACCAAAAATCAGGGAATTGTCCAATTTTAATGAAATTTTCACCAAATTATTTTCCCACAACTTAATTTTATAACGATTAGTTTATTTTATTAAAAGAACTTGAAAAAACATGTTTTTTTTTAAATCAATTCGGAATGAGTGTGTGGGAGTGACCTTTGACCATTTGAAGAAAAAAAAATCCCGGTCCCTAATTTTTACGTTTCTTGAAAGATCATATCCTGAAGAATATATAGAAAAATGAAAAAATGAAAAAATAAAATAATATAAATTCAGTACCCTAAAAAGTGATTAGAATTTAAATAATGTGTCAAGTCTTTTTTTCGTAGTATTAAAAAATATTTTTTTCTTTAAATTGATGCAAAAAAAACTTATTTTATCTAAGTTAAACTGAGTTTTTTACTACCTTAAACATTTCAAAGTCAATTTTACGTCTTCTAGCATTAGGGACTAACTTGAAAATTTAACAAAAGATAGCCCTGAATTTTATCTTTGAAAAAATCTAAGTTAAAAAAAACGCGCTATAACGTGCTATATATTTTCAAAAAATTTTAAAGATTTTTAAAAAATCTTCAATTTCAAGTATGGATGACAAAACGCGCCAAATTCTCTCCCAGTCTAAATAAATATGTCAATCGTAACAGAGAAAGGTCTTTTTGATTACACTTCCAAGAATAAATATTTTTAAAGATATTGGATAGAAAATCCCATGTTTATCTTTTACTTTGAAATACCCGGATGTGAAAACATACGAGATAGTGATTTTGAGATACCATAACAATTTGCTCAGAGAAGATTAGATAATTTGATGCCCGGGCTACAAAAATAGGAGTTATGCTACATTAAAGTCTCCGAGCAGGTAGAGATCTTCGGTTATCTGGATCTCGGATAATACCGCATCCAGGTTCTCGTAGAACTGGTCTTTCTCCTCTGGAGTTTTATAGAGCGTTGATGATGTTTACTGGTCTCGAGGGCATTCCCATTCGGAGGTTGAACATTCTCTCGTTGCCAGTTGACGGAGTTTCAACGCAAGCAATGAAAGTTCTTCATAGCAAATTCGACACCATGCCGACGTAGTTCATCCAAGGATTTTCCTCTCCAAAAGAAGGTGTAGTTTGTCTCCTTGATTTAGTCTCTCTAGTCCAGACGTGTCTCCTGAAGACAGGCGACATCAATGTTTAGTCTTGAGAGTTCTTTGTCGATGATGGCTGTCTTACGGGCATTACCAATTTGTTGCAGATCAATAGATATGCCAGGGCACATGCCCTGACATTCCAGCTTGCGAATCAAAGTGCTGAATACCTCTTGTCTTTTCTAGTGTTGCTTGGTGCAGACTTCTTGGCCCACCTTTCAAGACGATTCTCTAAGCTCCATACACCCAGTGGAGCAACCAGGCCATGGCGAGACAGCACCTAACTGGCTGGGGCTGCCCAGCTTAGGGCGGGCGGTAGCTGTCCAGGGAGGTGCGATGACCTCTCCCACCGTCAGAAGTGACCCCTGGCACTCGTGTCCTTCGCCAATCAGATGAGTTTATAACCGGTGCGGTGAGTTTATAACCGCCACTTCCGTGAGTATAATAATAATTACAAATAACAAGTAAATATACAACAATAAGGATGGATGATGGACGAATCCTGTATGGAGAGCTAACATCTGGTAAAAGACAGATTGGTCGCCCCCTACTGCGATTCAAGGATGTCTGCAAAAATGATCTCAGGTGCTTTGGCATTGTCCCTTCCAACTGGGAAAATTTGGCTCAAGACCGCCCTCGGTGGCGGCAGAATCTCCATAGAGGACTGTGCATGTCAGAAGTCACTCTGATACAACATCATGAAGCTAAGAGGTCCATAAGAAAGCAACGGCAACAAAGCATCGGAACATCATCATCTACAGGGACAACCTACAAATGCAAAATCTGTGGTCGAGAATGTTTCTCAAACATAGGACTTCATAGTCACAGGAGGCGCTGCAACTTCAGGGGCACACAAAAACTTTTATCATATTCTTTCAAGACTGAATTGCCAATGATGAACAGAATTCGAAAAAAATCTTAGCCTTTTTCCAAAATTTAGACATAAGTTAAAAATATAACTTATATGAAGAAACTCAACTTACATTTCGTTAATAATAAATAAACAGTAAGCATAAACATGTGCATAATTCAAATGTATGTAATTTGAATATGAAAATTTGCTAGTTAATTAGGAATATTATTCAAATAACGAATAGACAATTTAAAAAAAATCATCACTTCCCTTATTTTCTTTAAAATAATTATTTTTATCGCTTTTACTTAGAGCGACGAAAATAGACGTATTCATGACGTAAAAGTACACTTAGTTTCTCAATGTCGATAACATTCATTGTTCTCATTGTTCAATTCTGAAGAAACAGACTAACTAAATAATTACTTTTCTCTCTCTCTCTCTCTCTCTCTCTCTCTCTCTCTCTCTCTCTCTCTCTCTCTCTCTTTGGTATTGATTGTCAGGAAAATTCCGAGAGGAAAATGTTTCAAGAGAGACACTATGAAGAATTTTGTGATAAAGTATTACCGGCAATTCACAAGACAATTAATCCGACTTATTATCCTTATTTATACATAAAGAAAGATGAACTTGAACTAGAGAAATTCAGAGATGAATTTACAAGGAAACAAACTGAGGCCAATCAAAAAATAGATGATCTCAAAAAGAAACGCGGGCAGATAGAAATAAGGAAACAGGAAGAGTCCATTAGAATCGCTTCTGTAATCGAAAAGATCGAAAAGAAAACAAAAAAGATCCAACTTCGGAACGAGCAGTACAAAAATCTTCAAATTCAGATGGAAAAGATGGTTACCTCCCTTGAGGAGAAAGTGAAGGTCCTGGAACAGAGGAAAGACAATTATAAACAGCATGCCAAGATGTACAAGCCGTGCAAAGACTTGATAAAAGCGGTGGTCAAAGTCTGGCCGACGGTCATCACTGAATTCGAATTACAGAAGCGTTTTCAATCATTGATCACACACAAGGAGCGCTTCTCAAAGGAGTACAAAGAATATTACAGACTCCATGAAGCCGAACGCAAGAAGTTTCTGTACGAAAATGCTCAAGATGGTAATCTGCAAATTATCATTCTAAGTAATAAACTGGATGAATTGGATCACGAACATAAAAACGTTACGGATAAACTCCAAAAAGAGGAAGAAATATTCCGACGCTTGATGGACAATTGTTCTGAAATAGAGTCTGCTTTGAGCGAAGTTCAGTTGGGTTGTCTTCGTCTGTATAATCTGACCGATTCACAGAAGAAAACTTACAACCCTTTTGAACATTTATCAGTTGTTCAGGATTTTGGATTGCTTCTCATTAGCGTGGTAGAAAATCTACAGCAAATCTGAACGAACTTTTTTTTCTTCAATTAAAGTTCGATTCGGGAGTTCCCTGTCATTTGAAAATGGATTATTCCTCCTGAACTGAAAATCCCCAGGGAAACATAATATTAATTTGTTATACAAATTGATTTCTGGAACGAGAAACGCGAGAAACTTTTTTAATGTTTCCAAATGCGTGAAAGATGACATTGGTTTAATAATAAATTAATATAGCTATACATTACTGTTGTTTTATTAATATAACGAATGCAAATTGTCAGCTGAAAGAAATTGAGAATTCCTTTTATCTAAATCAGGGGTCACCAAACTACGGCCTGTGGGCCGGATCCGGACTGTGAAGGCATTTTATCAGACCCGCCGACGGTACTTGGATTTGTAATATTTTTGATAATGTTTTGAAAATAAATATGTTGGTTAAATTTGTTTGTGTGCATCTTACGCCACTCATCGATGAATATAACATGGAAAGATAAATTGTATTTAAACATTGAACACAATAATAATGTGGCCTGCACTCGTTATTTTTTCAATTATCCGGTCCACCATCAAAAAAAGTTTGGTGATCCCTTTATTTGTTGAGATTCTAAACAAATAAAGATTTCATAGACTTGGGTCGCAGGGTGAGACTAATAGCCGAGGGAGAATATTTACCGAAAAGGGGGCATGGGGACTCTTATTTGGCGGTTAAATTTACTGGTTATTTAAAGATATACTTATAAGAATTAAATGTAGTTTTAACTTCCAAGGCTAAAACTTCTTTTTATAATACGTTAGGAGGCTTTCTTGAAGTCTCTAACGTAGGTGAACATATACAAAGAAATCCAAAAAAGGGGTATATAGAACAACAATACAGACTTTATTGTCTGAGCACATGTAACATAAAATACAGATACAAAAACAGTTAAGACGAACGTCCTGACGAAGGAAGGAAGAGTTCTTGTAGAGTTAATCTTGATACCACTGAATGTAGAATAGAAGAGTCACTTACTGTATTTGAGCTACGTGGTTAGGATCTAGAAAGGGCTACGTACACACATGGGTACAAGCCTATAGTTGGGGGGGGGGGCAAGGCCGCCTAAGCCTTAATGGACAGAGACACAACTTGTCTAGTGCATCATTGTGGATGCCAGATGAGAGAGAGACAGACAGACAGAGAGCTTCCCAGGCTGAGTTTAAATACCCATGTAGTAATGCCATCTAGTGGCAAGTCTTGGCGGCAATGGAAGATTAACCTTCTCCTCTATCAACCTCATTCCACAAAGGAAGACAATCGCTACATAGTCTTCTGTTTTATTAACTTTAGTTATAGGCAGTTGTGTTGATTCACACTGCGAGTGTAAGGCAGACAGGAGTTAAAAACAGAAAACACATGAACTCGATATTGAATTTCAAATAACTTGTATTAACATATACACAAAGAAAAAATTACACTTGAAATACTTGCAAACGAAGGTTTTGTCTGCATGAATGATAATTATATAGATATATTAATACAGTCCATTTAACTGTAGTCCTTGAGGTTAGTGAGTAATCGGAGTACCAATACGGCTCTCTGTTTCTCTCTGCTAAAGGGATGACTATTTTTCTTCGTCCGACTTCTGGTTATTTACCTCGTACCCCACTTGTACGGGTTAGGCACAAGGCCCTATTAATGTGGGACCACCCACAAGACGAAACTCATGGGTGGTAGGCACAAAAAATGCGTCGATCCCGTCGGCATTCCCCCTCGAGGGGGGCACCTCAAGCACTGTGCAATAAACCCAGCCCTGTCCCTTTAAATCAAGGAGACAGGTATTGCCTGGAGGGATAGGCCCCTGGGATCGACGCTGTTAATTTTATTACCTAGCCACTCCAGAGGCCGAAGCACTCTGAAGCTTCTGTAGATGGTGGTGACCAAAGAGCAATAAATTCTATCTTCAATTTTGCCGCTAAAATTTGACCTTCTGCTTCGACAGCAAGTGAAATTTTAGAGGCGAGACTAATTGCTGATGAGGAAAGGAAATTGATGGGGGGTTGAGTCAGGGAAGATGTGTATAATGTACAGATGGGAATTTTATTTTTGGAATTCTGATGAAAATCACAAGTTGTTTATGATTTACATACGTACGTTTTTTTTTTTATTTCTTCGTCTTTGTCTTTCAAACATCTAGACTTCCATAACCGAAATCGTAAATTAAAATTTATCTTAAGATTTAGAAAAAGGGGAATAGCTCAGCGTTATAAATATCATTGTTAGAGCGTTCATATTTAAGTTAAGGTAGCGTGGACATGGATTAAACACTTGGTTACTGACATTTTCTCGCCTGTCAGTAACCAGGTGTTGATTCCATGTCCACGCTACCTTAACTCAAATATATACCTTTTGCACATATACATCAATCCCGTGATATATATATTATATATATATATATATATATATATATATATATATATATATATATGTATTATATTATACGTGTGTGTGTGTGTGTGTGTGTGTTGTGCATTGTGTAAGGTAATCCAAATGATTGGTAAGTAAGGGATGATTCTATTTGGGATCATCAAAATCTCACTGTAACCATACTCTATGCTCTTGTAGGTGCAAACATATATTCATACAAGGATTTTTATAAATCCCTAAAAAGACCTCAATGTATAATTCAAAGAAAGTAAAACTTAACATTCCGTATATATATATATATATATTATATATATATATATATATATATATATATATATTATATATATCTAATATATAAAACAGAGATTTTGGTATGTACGTGACGTATAACAAAAAAGGGAGTCACTTAGATTCAAAATCTTGCATACACTTGATATCGTTCTAACTAAGAAAATTCCAAATTTGGTTATTGATTTTTACTGATTAAGGGATTTAATCGATTAATTAATCCAAAATCACCAATTTGCGGAACTGTCCGTATATCAGCCTCCTGATAATAAATATTGTCTCTGCCTGCTTATTGTTAAAGCGATAACAGCAGCGAAGTTTTGATTTTAATGAATTAATTTTGCAGTCTAAGCCGTTCAGCTCCGAATTTATGGCCTATTTATGGTCCAGTCTTTAATAATTTTTATATCGTTAGAAAGATAAGAAAATACTCTTTCAAAATATGTAATTTGTGTGAGTTTTATCAATTGAATCATTTTTTACAGCGAGTTAAAAAATTAAAAAATGGCTTCGGATAGCCACGCTGCCTATGATTATTGCGATACAAGCAGTGCAGTCTATATCAGTCAGATCGGAATCTCTTACTATTTAGGATGAAATCTTTAAAATATTTATATCTTTAGTATAAGATGAAATAGTCTTTCTGAATATGTAATTTGTATGTGTTTTTATAGATTAAATTATTTTTTACAGCGAGTTTGCCCATATTCTTAATTGTACAGTACACTCATTTTAATTTAATTTTTATAATGCATAAAAATTGTAGAAAATCAAATTGTACGCTTTACGATTACATTATTAAAAAAATATTTTAATCCTAAGTAACAGTATCATGAAAATCAGTTTACGTCGTAAGTACGGTTACATATTTGTATAAATTAAACTAAGATTTTCATTCGAATAAAATGACTTTTAATTCTTTAATTTATTTATTAATTTTTATTGTTAGAGTTTTAAAGGGTTAAAATAACAATAAGATTGACGAATTTCCTTAGAAACTGTTTTTCTTTTGGTTCGTTAACTAATTATTTTCTCAAACCACGATAAAAAACAAACAAAAACAAAGGTTACTAATACGGACAAATCCGGTGTTTTATCTTTAGTCGAAGCCCGACTGGAGATAAGTAGTCAATTATTTGTAAGACGAAATTTATTTCAAATCCGACAATATCAGTTATTGGAACATTTAAAAAAAATTTATATGTAAGTACGAAAATTGTAAGCGCTTTGTTTATCAAAATGACATGATTCGTTAGTAAATTACCCGAAAAGTTGATAAAAAAAACATAACAACCAACATTTAATTATTATTCAAAATACATTTAAAAATATTCCTCAGAATTTGCCTTATAAATTAAATTTTAAGTTTATGATTTTACTCTTTATTGTGAAGTCAATAAACATCGCTGAGTTTATAGTGCAACTTTTCAGTTCTGAAAAATTGGCATGTTTAAATAAAGATTTCATAGTGACATTTGAACTTTTATGAAAATTGATGTTTTGTAATTAATATAAATTTTGTAATAAAACTTAATTTTAACTAGGGGGGGGGGTAGGGTTAGGGGTTGGGGTTAGTTTAATGGGAAAATAAATAATAATTTGGGTTCCGTTCAAGCGGTTCCGATATGGGGGATCAATTTACTATAAACTTATACGAGGAAATGAGCACCCGTGAATACTCAAATAATAAAGAACTTTTAAGAATTTTTTTTTTTCAATCTGATAGATTGGTGTGTAATCGATAATAATCAACTGAAGGAAAAAAATAGATGGGGGGGGGTCCAGATAATCAGGTCAACCAAAACGTTTTTAAACAATGTTTTTAAAATACTAGGTACCACAATTTTACCCTGTGAAATTTACCCCCCCCTATATTTAAACTATGAAACTTGCAGAAAATTAATATTTTCTTGAAAAAATTTTTTCCATTTGAAAGAAAAAACATTAAATAAACTCCTGATGATTTTTTAACTTTTTTTCAGCTTACGGAAATAATGAAAATTATGATTGAAAAACAATGTTTTCATTTTTGCACTGTTAAATCAACTGAAATTAACGTAGCTAAAAACAAGTTACGATAAGAGTTTTTTAAAATTCTATGAAAAATTAATTATAAATAATAACAAAATATTTCCGTTTTATTCAAGATGGCCTAAACTGATCAATTGGTGGTCCTATAATACTATCTTAGGTTTTAGCAAAAATAGATATTGCAATACGAAGAATTTAAATTTTCGATTCTCAGCTTCTTTTTAAACTCAACATGCAATTAAGAAAAATGTGAATTGTTGTCATGTACAAAAAATTTAAAACAATAACAAACAAATATACAAACGAATACTTTCAATTTGTTGTATAATAATATGAAATAATTTTAAACTATAAAACAGAAAATACAAATCCTGAAAATACAAATTCTCAATGATTTTAGTTTCAAGAATTATTTCTCTTACCCCTTCTCTAACTACTGTCTTCCACTTTCTCTCTCACTCCCTGGTGATCCAAATTTCATTTTAGTCGGTCATGGACCGGGTACTTTAGCTAGTATATATTATATATATATGTGTGTGTGTGTGTGTGTGTATGCATATATTAGGTGTGTGCAAAAGTTCTAATCACTCCTTTTAAATATAAATAATACCTTGGAAAAGGTATAAACTCATCATCAACCTCACCCACCCCAGCCTGGGTTAAATAGTACCACTAATGTTCTGATGTAATGAATATGTAAATACCTTGGTGCCCCCTCACTATAATCTGATTGGACAGTGTCATGTATAAATATTCGACACTTTGTAGTACAAGCGCCTACCTCCAACCCGTCTTTCGGGGGGTCCAGTGCGCTTCGGCCACTGGACCGGTGAGATGGTAAATTAATAGCGTCGATCCCAGAGGGCCATCCCTCCAGGCAATACCTGCCCCTTGACTTAAAGGGCAGGGCTGGGTTTATTGCCCAGCGCTGAGGCGCCCCCCTTGAGGGGGAATGCCGACGGGATCGACGCAATTTTTCTACCCGCCACCATGAGTCTCGGCTTGTGGGTGGTCCCAATAATAGGGCCTTCGTGCCTGACCCGTACGTGTGGGGTACTATGAAAATAAAGCCTAAGCCTACCAGCCTAAACTTACTCGCCAGACTACACCACGACTGCTCGTAAAAGGTCCTGCTATTCGATGCACCAACTACTACTGCGATAATATTCCAAATACCAACTTCATAATATATCCCTTAACTCGGATATATCATGTTCTTTTTATAAGAATTGCTTTCGTTTTGAATAATAGATTTATACACCATTAAACTAAGAAACCGAACCAAACCAAAATGTTAACATTTTATTTTTATCGTAAAATTTTCTAAAGTTACAAATAAAAGATATTTAAAAAAGAAAAAAAAAGAAGAAAAGAACAAGATAACTGATTGAATTACAAAAAGAAAATATTTTATTGTGCGCTAAAATAAACATTTTTTGCCGAACTGTTCCTCATTCGTTATTTCTCTTTCTAATGTATCAATAATGGAGATTGGGTGTATTTCTGTCTGTAACCAAAATTACATCACAGCTTACGTCACAATATTCTTGTGTTATTTACACTTAAAATTTGAGTAAGCAATTTTTAAAATTTTTTTTTTTATTTATCTATTTATTCATTTATTTATTTTTTTTTACTATCGCCCCCCACCCTTTTTCAGTAACGAGAAGTTAACTAAAAAAGTTTACAAATAGATAAATAACTATGATTTTGTGTAAAATTTATATGCAAAAAAATTATTAGATTAATATTATTTGATTAATAATTAATAAATACACGCAACATTTTATTTGAGTGGGACAGAATTAAGTTTCCATTTCAAATTTTTTTCTTTTTTCTTTTTACTCCTTTAATAAATTAAACGATTTTGCTTACTTATGATAAAAACCTCTGACATTGAATTTTTAACTCCCACCCCCTCAGGCAATATATTTCAAAAATTAATTTTACATCGCCCGGAGGACTTTTTTGTTGTTGCTAGTAATTGTAAAAAAGAAAGAAAGAAAGAAAACAAAAAACTTGTTTTCTTTTTCTTTTTGGTAAACACCCAATTTAGGATTTACAGTGTTTTTACAGCTGCGTCTACGGATTACTGGTTAATATAAAATATTAGTAGATGGTGGAAATGAGGGGAGTAAGTTAGGGTAATGCCTAGACCCATTTCTCGATACCAATGTTGTTGTTTTTTTTTGGGGGGGGGTGTACTAGGCTATGGGCTAGAGGAGAATTGCATCACCCCGCCAAAGTTAAACTTCCTTGGTATTTTTTTAAGTCCTGGGTTCTATGGTACCAAAATTAAAATTTTACCAGCATTCCCATTATACCAGACCCCCCCACCCCCAACCCCCAAAAAGATAGGGAAATCTAGATTTGGTGAGAGGGGAAATCTTTAATTGCATCCACTCCGTTAAATTTCCTTGGTATTTTTCTTGAAGTCCTGGGTTCTATTGTACCAAAATTAAAATTTTACCAGCACTAAACTCCTTCCCACTATACCAGACCAAGCGAAAAAAGCAGGAAATCTATATTTGGTGATAGGGGAAATCTTAAAGCTAATAACTTTTGGATTGGCCAGTTGTAGTAAATTTGGAATCGTTTTGTAGAATTATGATCATTCTATTCAAAAACCATGTAAATAATGATTTCTCTGATGATAGAAAACACCCAATGTGGTGTAATGTGCTATGAAGTCAATCAAACTCGGAAACATACATTTATACTTTGGCAAAGGTAGTAGCCGTCTGCTTTGCTACTGAGACAGACTACTTTTATAGTCTATCTCATTTGCATACGATACTACACCTCCCTGAACCGAAATGACTTTATACCCTTCGTAGATCTCTGACTTCTTCTGAATATTCTCGGAAATCTAGACGGGCTTTCAGGGAGAGTATCATTTCTTCTGACAGGGGACCGAGGTCTAAGTTCATTTTCTTCTGATTCATCGTCAGATATTCTATAATGGTTAACAAGTTAGGCTAGCAAACTATAACTAGTAAGTTCGAGTCCCATTGGGTGCTCCATAGATGCGGCCTTGTGCAACAACTAAACAAAGCTTAGTAAATAACTGGTATATACCCTACCTATGACCATTAATGGGTATGTCCCAATCCTCATAAATACGGCATTTAAGATTGTTTACAACTGTTCTTAAATCTGTTGCTAGTTAATATTTCTACCAGGAAAAACCTATCTTTTGGATTAACACCAAAGAAAACCCATCAGACTAGGATTACCATCTCTCTACAGACTTGGATTATGGGAGTAAACCCCGAAAAACAAACCCGGAGCCGGAATCCCTAAGGTGGTGTGACGCTGAAATCCAGTGCAACCCAGCAACTCCTGCGACACTGCCGCTGCCAAACTGCATTGGTTTCTTACCTTTCCTTTGGATCACAGCGGGAGTGTGGAGAGGGGGGATTTGCTGTCTGGGCAACAGCTCATCCTCCATACCAAACCGCTCAGGCTACGTAGTTCCATAAAAAATAGACACTACTCCATCGTCTCTTGTAGACAACTTACCTTTCTTCCACGCCGCTGGTGAGTATTGTATTTTGTTAATGTTATAAAGATTCCATTTCATTTCCAACCTCCATTTGGTTATTTCTCATTTAGTAACATTTGTTAGGTTACAACAATAACTACTTTAGAATTATTGCAAAATAGTTCAATATTTAAAGGTGAAAAAAATCAAATACAATGCAAGTGCTACAATAAATTTAGAAATTTAGATATTTTTTAGTGAACTTATTAATTAATATAAACGTATCTGAAGCTCACTCGTACCTCAAATTTTAGCCTTCAATACAAAGCAAAAATCGACCGAATGACAGTATGTAATTCGGAAAATCTTAAGTTGGGACACTCGCAGGTCTAAGTACACATAATAATGAATAATAATAATAATATAATAATAATATAATAATAATAATTTACACACACATACCCCCTCCCTCTCTCTCTCTCTCTCTCTCTCTCTCTCTCTCTCTCTCTCTCTTTTCCTTTGGGTCTTTGTTTTTCAATCGCCCTCATTTTATGCTACGAGGGTGAGTACAAAAGTAATGCCATTTTCTTTATTTCACGTGAATTAAAAATAAAAATAAAACTAAGGCCTACATTGAGACCCTAACGAGGCCCAGAGCAAGAATTTGACGAGTAAGACTAACCTTGCTAATCGAGAATGTCCTCCTTCTGCATGAGAATGCTCGACCATACACAAGCATCAGGACAAGGGACAAAATCGCCTCATTCGGGTGGACAACTTTACATCATCCTCCATACTCACCAGATTTAGCGCTTTCAGATTATTATCTATTCGGCCCGATGAAAGAGCGTTTGAGAGGTAAACATTATTCCAGTGACGAGGAATTGAAATCTGTAGTGAAGAAGTGGCCCAAAGAACAGTCAACAGAATTTTACAGGGCAAGGATATATGCTCACATTCGAGGGTGGAACATTGCTATTGAGAGAAACAGTGACTATGTGGAGAAGTAGGGAAGTGATCCCCAGAGGACCAGCTTGATTTTGATGTATGATACACGTCCCTGTGTTGGTAATTATACCTGTCCTAAACAAAATGGCATTACTCTTTGACTCACCTATGTGGAGAAGTAGGGATGTGATCCCCAGAGGACCAGCTTGATTTTGATGTATGATACACGTCCCTGTGTTGGTAATTATACCTGTCCTAAACAAAATGGCATTACTCTTTGACTCACCTATGTGGAGAAGTAGGGATGTGATCCACAGAGGACCAGCTTGATTTTGATGTATGATACACGTCCTGTGTTGGTAATTATACCTGTCCTAAACAAAATGGCATTACTCTTTGACTCACCTATGTGGAGAAGTAGGGATGTGATCCACAGAGGACCAGCTTGATTTTGATGTATGATACATGTTCCTGTGTTGGTAATTATACCTGTCCTAAATAAAATGGCGTTACCTTTTGACTATCCCTCGTACATTTGCTGCTATATGCAAAATTTCGAGCATTTTGGCAGATTTGAGTTTCTTGGCGTCCAATCTCAGAATCTAGGTCATGTGACCCAGTTGCTTGACATTAATGAGTTTGTGACTGAGAACAGTTCAAAGAAAGTTGATTTTGGACATCTTTTGAATTAGCCACTCTTGCGCCAAGAGACGCATGAGCAAAGGAAACCTATTTACTGACATATCTGCATTTCTTCTAAGCTAAATATTTACCACTTGGCAGCGTCTTATCCAAATGTTTAGTTCATCCTTTTGCTTTCGTTTTTCTTTCTCTCTACCCCCCACCCCCAAACAAGAATGTTCAGTTGAACATGCGAAACTCATTATAAAAGTGTATCTTCACTTTCTTTTCGCTGGAAGATAAAAGCAGTTTGAACATTTGGTGCAACATTCGGGTTATTATGTCTCCCCGGATTTCTGGTCTAATTTTCGGTAATTTCCGGATTTCTTTTCCCACCTAAAAGGCACAGTTATACTGTTCTGTGTTTTGGGATAATATTTCTTTTTACGAGGGTGGGTCAAAAAGTAATGCCATTTTGTTTAGGACATGTATGATTACCAACACAGAAACATGTATCATACGTCGAAATGAAGCTGGTCCACTGTGGATCACATCCCTACTTTTCCACATAGGTAAGTCAACAAGTAACGCCATTTTGTTTAGGACAGGTATAATTACCAGCACAGGAACATGTATCATACATCAAAATTAAGCTGGTCATCTGTGGATCACATCCCTGTTTCTCCACATAGTCACCATTTCTCTCAATAGCAATGTTCTACCTTTGAATGAGAGCATGTATCCCTGCCCCGTAAAATTCTGTTGACTGTTCTTTGAGCCACTTCTTCACTACTGATTTCACTTCCTCGTCACTGAAATAATGTTTGCCTCTTAAACCCTCTTTCATCGGGCCGAAGCGAGGGTTTGAGAGGCAAACATTATTAAGTACGTTACATGAATAAACATAGTAACTATTATGTGCACACTTTTTATATATTTTATATAGTAGCTCATATATTCTGTTATGGAGATGGGGTCGCATCTAGGTACCAACTAACTCTAGCATGAATATTTATGAAGCTTTGATTTATACTTGAATCTTTCAGATGAGGAAATATTATCATTCATTGATGTGTTCAGACTATTGTCCTCATCTTGATTGTTATTATAGTCATAATGTGTCGGTCGTTGTCTTCTGGTGTCTGTTGCAGTCAGTGACCTGATATTTACCAAGTTTAGCCGAGTTGCCCAGGACATCGAATGAAACAAGGGTAGGGGGTTATGTTACGTCAATTTTCATAGTAATCGAATTTTGTTCCCATTGCCTGTTCTCATCTCTCTACTTATATAGCTTAATCTATTCCCGTGTATATATACATTCTAACCTGTCAATATCTATCTATCTATCTAGTAGCAAAATCCATATCTCGGATCCCTCTTGTCGTAGTGGATAACGTTCTGGACTGTGACATCATAGTAAACGAGTTCGAACTCCAGTCGCGCTATTACGTTCACTTTCGGACTAATAGTCTCGGGAAAGATATGAACTGTCCTGTCACGCAACTATAGGTTAAATAGTATCATTACTATTCTTTTACAAGGATGACTTTGGCATTAAATAACCCACGAAAGTTGATGAGCCGTTGAACAAAGAAACCAAAAAACAAAAAAAAACAAAAACAAAAAAGAAACAAATTAACGCCTAGGAAATCCTCATTGGCTATTTTGTTGTTGTTAGTATACTTCCGTCTATGAGAGACGATGGAGTAATGTCCAAGTGTTTTTAAAACTACATAGCCTGAGTGGGTTCATAGGGAGGATGAGCAGTTGCTCAAGCATCAAATCCCCCCTTTCCACACTGTTACTGTGATCCAAAGGAAAAGTTTGGCAACGGTAGTGTCGCAGGAGTTGCTCGGTAGCACTGGATTTCAGCATCACACCACTTTAGGGACTCCGGCTTCTGATTTATTTTCGGGGTTTACTCACCTAGCCTTTCTTTGAAAGGCAGCAGAGATTTTGTGTTGGACTTTTCCTTTATTTTGATGGCTTGCCGACCAAGGCTAAGGAGCCCCTTCTAAACCCATTGGCTGTAGTCAATAATTATTCAATCGCAAATACATTGTTCTTTATCTATACTAGTACAAAATAAAAAAACGCCCCCCGGGCGATGTAAACATAGATTTTTGAAACATATTGCCCGAGGGGTGGAAGTAAAAAATTCAATTTCAGCGAGTTTGTACCCTAAGTAAGTAAAATCATCAAATTCATTAAAGGATGTCGGAAATTCCATAACCAATTATCTCCCCCTGCCGTTAGGGGTCGAATGCCAACAGCGTATGTTGGCGCCAAATACCAAAACGTCACTTATCAGGGAACCGTTACTAGAGAGAGACGTCAAAAGAAATGCTCTCATCACTTAGCCCCAAAACAGGGCTACTTATCAGGGAACCGTTAACAACGAGAGACATAAAAACAAACGCTCTCACTCACTTAGCCTAAAAACAGGGCTACTTATCAGGGAACCGTTACTGGAGAGAGACATCAAAGAAACACTCTCACTTACTTAGCCCAAAACCAGGGCCCACTTATCCCAAGAACCTTATAACCATATTCCGTCTAAGGCCTCGTATCAGCATACTACAGAAAGGCCGGTACGACCGCACACTGACCAAAGGAAGAACAACTACCGAGACGAAGCGTCTTAACTACATTTCCCACCGACGAGAAGAAAATTGTGTTATCTCCAGTACTGCAAGAACTTCCTCCACAGAAAAGTCTCGTAGCAAATACCATTAAATTTGCAACAATTTATGTAATTTTATGTCAATACAGTGTCTGCATTTACTTTTGTGTTTTTCCTTCTTTGTCCGACAATTTGCCTTCAACTACGGAGAAATAAGGGCTCCTTCGAAACCGTAAATACTCTTAAGGATTAAAAAATAAAACAATTTGAAATGTAAACTTTAAATGTGTATTGAAATAAAACAAACTATATATAGATATATAATACCAGTCATGTATTTATTAAAACTTGTTTTAAAAAACAACGTGGACTGTCTAATGTTGCATGTTCACATTTTGAGTGTATTCATTCTGTTATGACGATTTTGGGTAATGTGACGTAAGCAGTGACATAACTTTTGTTACAGACAAAAACCGGAATCGAATCTCCATTATTAATAGATTTCATTCATTTTTCGTGATGTTTATGACGTATTTATGACGTAAAAGTTCAATTTGTTTCTCAATATCGATAACTTCCATTCATTGTTCATTCTTGACGAAACAGACTAACTAAAGATTTACATTTCTCCCTTTTTGGCAGTGAGTGTTATGTGCATTCTGAGAGAAAAATGTCTGATGAGAAACACAGTAAAGCATTCCGAGAAAAAAATTTCCCGGAAATTCACAAGAAAATTAATTCGGCTTATATTTCCTGTATTGAGATAAAGAATGAGGAAATTGAACTAGAGAAACTCAAAGAACAATACTCCATAAAAAAAATTGAGGCCAATAAAAGAATAAAGGATCTTAAAACGAAATGCAAACAGATAGAAGAAAGGAAACAGGAAGAGTCCATGGGAATCGCTTCTGTAATTGAACAGACCGAAAGGAAAACAGAGAAGATCCAACTTCAGAACAATCAGTTCAAAAATCTCCAAATTCAGATGAAAGAGTTAATTACCTCCCTTGAGGAGAAAGTAGAGGTTTTGGAGCAGATGAAAAACTTTTACACACATCTAGTCGAGTTTTACAAGCCTTGTAAAGATTTGATAACAGCGGTGACCAAATTCTGGCCGACGGCCATCACTGCATTAGAATTAGGGAAGCGTTTGGAATCATTGATCACAAATAAGGAACGCTTCTCGGACGAGTACCAAGAATATTACAATCTCCATGAATCCGAACGCAAGAAGTTGCTGTACGCAAATGCACTAGGTGGTAATCTGAATATGATCGTTCTAAGTAACAAACTGGATGAACTGGAACAAGAACGAAAAGTCGTCATGGAAGCAATCCAGAAAGAGGAAGAAGCATTCAATCGCATGATGGACACTCGTTCCGAAGTGGAGGCCGCTTTGAGCGAAATTCGGTTGGGCTGTCTTCGTCTGTTTAATCTGACCAAAACGCAGGAGAGAACTTACGACTCGTTTGAACAGTTATCAGTTGTTCAGGATTTTGGGATGACTCTCATTAGCGTTGTAGAATGTTTACAGGAATGTTAAAAAACATCTGAACAGACTTTTTTTTCATCAGAATAAAAATTCGCTTCGGGAATTTCCTGCCATTTTGAAAATGGGTTGCTTCTTCACTATCCAACAAACCATCCAAGTAAAACAAGCATGACATGCTGGGCACTGTCGGAGAAATATGGACGAAGTCATAAGCGATGTTCTCCTAATGGTTCCTACACATAGACAGACCAGTGTTGGCTGATCAGCAAAAACTGACATTCATCAGCTCTGTATGGACAATAGATGATGTCGAAGACTATGAACGATCAGTGATAGTTTTTATAATGATGTTTTCCTTCCAGACAGTTTTTCATAAACGTTTGACCAGAATTCATTAATTACATAATTGGTTGCAACAAAATAACTGCAGGGTGGACTGGGGTATATAATGATGGGGTCCATGATAGGCCAATCAAATTTTTGTAGGGGTCTACGGACTTAAAAGTTTGAGATGCCCTAGCATAGACGATTGACCTCTAAATCTGCCTAATTCTATTATTTTAACTCCTCGTTCTTTTCTCTTGATTTCTTTCTGTCCTTCTTCGGTGATCTTGAAAGACATAATTTTTTGTCCTCTCTGACCTTCTAAATTATGAATATCATATGGATATTCATACACTGGTTGTTCATCTGAAACTGTTTATTTGTCCATTTGCATACATTTGGTTGGTTGTTTTGTTTTGTTTTGTTTTACGGCATATCAACCTTGGTGGGTCATTAAATGCCGATAAAGTTGTGAAATAAATTAATTCTCAATGGATAATCAGTTTTGTTTATAAACATTTTACTATTTAACCCATAGATGGGACCCTAATATGTACTATCACTTCGGGTCAAAGTTGACCAGGGAGCAATTGTGATGAAGGGGTGCTCCACATTCCACAAATCTCCAAAACAAGAAACTCACCATCAGATAGAGTTTAACGTCATTCCCAGGACATGTAGACCCTCAGTCACCGCCTTCTAGCACCCATATGATAAAAAGGGTTGGGGTTTGCCATAAGGGCAATGGGGTTGGGGCAATCATATAGGTGCTAGGCGTAACCAGCCGATTGATCGGAGGGGGCCTCTCCGACTGCCCGTCTAGTGCAAGTAAGGAACAAAGTGGAATATTGCATGTCATGGACTGCTCAACCACCTGGGTTCTATTCTTAAGTATCACGGGTCGCCATCCATGGCCAACAGGTGGCCCCATTGGGGGAGTCTTACCCCTCTGCAGAGATGCAGTCGGTGCATTCTAACGCCCCAGCCGACAGGGCGGTATATCAGTAGGGCTAATCCTTGAGTGGGGAGAGGAAAACACAAAAATAAAACTAGTTTTACCAGTAAGACTTTCGTTGTTTAATTATCTTTATTCTGTCATTGATTCCCTGAAACCACGAAGATATTGATAAAGAACACATCATTCAGATTAGTTTCTTCGTTCTTTTAAAAACTGTCTATTTTCGTATATTGTATACGTTCCTCTTTCTCCGTTCCCACGAACGTATCTCATCCTACCTTAGCCACAAAAAGAGAATAATCACGAAATTCATTATGTATCTCTCTTGGGATTCATTGAACACCCAACCCACATAGGCCTCGGATGGATAACATGTAGATGGTGACTTCGGCAAGACCGGCCAGTTGTACTAGATCAAGCGTATATTGTTAAAGTAACGGAAGTTATGTTGAACTCTGTTAACACGTCATTCTTCTGACTTCAACTTTTTTGATAACGTATATATTCGCATTCTAACGCCTCATTTGTACAGGGAGAGTAAAATATTATTGACTGATCTATCCGAACTCTTAACTTGTGTCATTTGTAACCCGTTCATAATACAATATTTTACATCAAAAGAAGTTGTCCATGTCTTTCATGTTTGCATTCATATATATTTACCAACCCCTCCACACGAGTAAGGATGTGACACATTTTCAGGTTTGAATTCAGTTTTCCTTCTACTAGACTGATTGCCTAACTAAGGATAAAAAACTCAATCTGTCCTACTATTAACCCATAGTTGGAGGGAGAATAGTTGGATTCGTACCTTTTTTTTAAAAGATATTAGCGCTTTGTGAAATGCAAACAGCCTCGTCCAGGATTTGAACCAGGGTCGAAGAGTCCGTTTCCTACGGCTCTAAACATTACATCACGCGCTTCCATATTGACATTTATATATATCTACCAACCCCTCCACACGAGTAGGATGTAACACATGGTTAATTTCTTAAGCGAGGTTTAACAGGTTTGATTTCAGTTTTCCTTCTACAAGACTAGTTGCCTAACAAAGGTTAAAGAGCCTAGTATGCCCTACTATTTACCCATATCTGGAGGGAGAACAGTTGGATTTGTACCTTTCCCAAGGGTATTAACGCTATGTGCAATGCAAACAGCCTCGTCCAGGATTTTATCATATTGGCATTTATACTTCCGTTCAAAACAATAAACATGTGCTCTATAGCCTACGCTAAAAAAATCCTAAGACCATATGACCTTTAGGCACCCCTTTTTGTTCTTGATTAAGAAAGGGCATGTTTTTCATTTACACCGTCAATATCCGGTTGTTTGTTAACAGACGATTTTTAGAGGTTTTTTAATTATAAAACTAACCCCTAACCCTAGCCCCTAACCTAACCCCAACCCTAATCCTATAACCCCTAACAAACAAACTGATATTGACGGTGTAAATGAAAAACATGTCCTTCTGAATCGCGATCAAAAAGGGGTGCCTAAAGGTCATATGATCCAAATCCTATGATATGTATAAACCGTGGAATGAGAAGCATTTGTAACGTAACGATTGTCGCCGTAGAAAATGGACTCAGTCACACGAGTTCGAATCCTGGACATGACTGTTTGAATTTCACATTGCACTAATACCCCCCCAGCTATCAGTAAATAGCTGGACAGACTGGGCTTTTTGTTCTTGGTTAGGCAATCGGTCTTGCCAAAGGAAAACTGAAGTCAGACCTATTAAACTCCGCTTAAGAAATTCACCATGTGTCACATCCTGCTCGTGCGTAGGATTTGGTAAATATATTTCAGATGAACAACCAGTGTATGAATATCCATATGATATTCATAATTTTGTAAGGTCAGGAAGGACAAAAAATCATGTCTTTCTAGATTACCGACGAAGGACAGAAAGAATTCAAGAGAAAAGAACGAGGAGTTAAAAGAATAGAATTAGGCAGATTTAGAGGTCAATCGTCTATGCTAGGGGATCTCAAACTTTTAAGTCCGTAGACCCCTACAAAAATTTGATTAACCTATCATGGAATCGAGGATTCAATCAATCTAGAATTATCAGTAGAATATGGACGACAGAAGGCGATGGAATTTAATAAGAAGAATGCAATATTATGGTAGAACCTTTGGTAATCTGAACGTTTACATAAAAGAGAGTAACCTCCCCTTGTTTCTTTCACTTTGAGGAAGCCGTCTGTTTTGGTCGGTTATTTTCATTTCACCGTAATCAATACAACTGCATGTTTTAACACGAAAATATCATAAAATGTGTTCTTAATAACAATTAAGTTTATTTCAAATAATACACAAGCACAATTAAGAACAAATTTTATGATATTTTCGTGTTAAAACATGCAGTTGTAATGATTCGAACAAATTCGTATTTCCAGTGTAGATTTATGATGAAATGAAAATGGCCGACCAAAACATACAGCTTCCTCAAAGTGAAAGATATAAGGGGAGGTTACTCTCATTTATGTAGCTATTGTTCAGATTACCAAAGGTTCTACCATAATATTGCATTCTTCTTATTAAATTCCATCGCCTTCTGTCGTCCGTATTCTACTGATAATTCTAGATTGATTGAATCCTCGATTCCATTGTTACATACTGAGTTTTCACAGTACCAAATCTATATAACGTTGTATACCCTTTCTTACTTTTTACTTCTATTCGTCTTTCTTCTGGCCGGCTTTGCTATTCTGATCGTCTATCTTCTAACATCTTGGTCTGGTATATCTTCTAAGGTCTGGTCTTCTATTGAGGATTCCGGGTCTGGTTTCTGTTGGGATTTCTCGTTATCAGAAGCCCTGTGTCATTGTTAGTTTTTAGGTAATAAACACAAGACTTCGATTTACGTTGATGTTACTTTATTCCAAATCCCCAACCCAGACAATCTGCGCAGATGAGGCTTACATGTTGCTAGCTCGGCTTCTAACTTCTAACTGCTTAAACTTACTATATCCTTAAACCGGAAGAGGGTCCTCTATGGGGATTCCGGTTCTCACGATCCATCCCCGCAAGGCAAGGTGAGAGGGAGGTCAAGCGCCGTCACTCACCCTCAAGGCCATCAGACCGAACCTTTGTGGCCTCTCTTCAAAATTCAGGAACAAGTCTGTAATTAGATTGAAGGAATAGAACACCACACCTGCAGAGAGACCCCGATTTTATTTTTAAAAAATAATTTCTCTCATGGGAAATGCTCCAAGTAAAGTTCATAAATGCTGCCAAAATATTGGTAACTTACACTCGGAATTAGGAATACAAGAATTTCTTCTTACAGAGAATAATTTGAACCGAAACATCACATCAACTCTGAAACGTCCACCAACAAGGGATTAGAGAGTTATAATTACTAGCAAATATATGCACCCTCCGGGTGCAAGTATTTAAGTTTTAATATAATAAAATATCATATTAAATTATAAAGGCCAATGAAACTGAATAAAAATGCAGATAACATGATTTGGAACAGAGAGGGTATGATTGAAAAATAGAACAACTTTGAAACTAACTCTTCCATCATTTTCAATTACTCCTATTCCTAATTTAACTATTTAGTTAAAATAGGAAGTAAAGAATAATATTACAGTTATTTCTTTTTGTTAAGGTATTTCTTTTAAGATTTATTGAAGAGAATTTTGCTCATATTCAATAAGATAAAACTAAACAATTAGAAATCAATAATATTAAGCACATATTTATTAAAATCAAATTTTTTAAGATCAATATGCAAATTAGCCTTCCCATTCACACTGTAAACCGCTGTTTTGTTGTATATATAAATACAACTGCATGTTATTTGTATGTAGCCCCGCCCAACGGGTGGGGAGTGCTATAATTAACGGCGTCGATCCCAGGGGGCCATCCCCCCAGGCAACACCTGCCCCCTTGATTTAAAGGAGCAGGGCTGGGTTTATTGCCCAGTGCCTGAGGCCCCCCCTTGAGGGGGAATGCCGACGGGATCGACGCAATTTTTCACCTGCCACTCCATGAGCTTCGGTTTGTGGGTGGTCCCACGTTAATAGGGACTTTGTGCCTGACCCGTACAAGTGGGGTACGCGGTAAATATCATGTAGATATGGTCAACAGTCTTAATGATGAAAAACAATTTTATTAATAATTGAGGTTTAAATAAAAATAAAATCATGGAGAATGGGATGCAGATAACAAAGGGAATTGTGATTTGTATAGTAATATAGTTTCGGTTACAGACAGAAAAACATACAATCTCCATTATAATAATAAGATATCATATACCCCCCCCCCCAGGTGAATACTAGTGTCGCTTCAATGCACCAGCAACAGAGGAGGTGGTAATATTTTTAGTTGACTGATGTTCAGTTAATACGACCAGGTGTAAACAACAACAAAAAATAAGTTTCAATCAAATTTTTAATGGTATAATTGACTCACAAGAAAGCATTTTTTAAAACACATCTATCGCTTAATGATCTTATTTTTGAAATATAACAATTTATGACCGGCCCCCAAGAAAGAAAGTGAAACGGCCGAGAAAGTTCAAGCGTGCCCCAAAATATCCATGTGCAGCCAAAATAGCAAATATATCCCAAAACACCTGGTCTTGTACCGACATTTCCCAATTTTTTTAAGTTAACCGCTATTTTATCAGTTCAATTACCAGGATCCCCATAGGCCATTGGGACGGGTAATGGTAAAATTACGAAGTGTATTTTACTATTACTCGTAGCACCTATATGATTGCCCCAACCCTATTGCCCTTATGGCAAGCCCCAACCCCTTTTTATCATATGGGTGCTAGAATGTGGTGACTGAGAGTCTTCATGTCCTAGGAAGGACGTTAAACTCCGCCTTCCAGCACCGATATGATAAAAAGGGTTGGGGCTTGCCATAAGGGCAATAGGGTCAGGACAATCATATAGGTGCTAGGGCTTGACATGACCAGCCGATTGTTCGGAGGGGCCTCTCCAACCTCCTGTTTAGCCCAAGTAAGGTCCAAAGTGGAGTGTTGCATGTCATGGACTGCTCAGCCACCAGGGTTCCATCCTTAAGTAGCACGGGTCGCCACTCACGGCTAACAGGTGGCCCTATTGATGGGGAGGGTCTTACCCCTCTGCATAGGTGCAGTCGGTGTATTCTAATGTCCAAGACGACAGGGCGGGTAGTTAGTGTGGTACACCGGCCTTGGGTGTCTTACATTATTTATTGCTTAAGAGTGGTTACCCATCTAAGAACGGAGGGTTAAATCCATCATTGATATTAACGGACCTAAATTTCACCATCGTATGTTACCCCACCGAAAGAAAAAAAAATACCAGAAAATCAGAGAATTAACCGTATTTCATGAAATTTTTAGTGTTGAGATATTAATGAATAAAAGATACAATGCACCAGTTATTTTATTTAAAAACTTTTACATTTTTTCAGGTCAGTTAATTTTGAACCACGTATCTTTGAGGTGTAACACAGATTCTCAAAGATACGTTGTTCAAAGTTAATTGACCTGAAAAAGTGTAAAAGTTTTAAAAATAAAATAGCTGGTGCATTATATCTTTTATTCATTATTACTGAATAAAAGATATAATGCACCAGTTATTTTACACTGCACTGAAAATTTCATTAAATTCGGTTAATTTTTGGTATTTTCTTCTTCTTTCAGCGAGGTGACATACGATGGTGGAATTTAGGTCCGTTAAGTTTGATTTAACCGAACTTAGTATATTTATCGCTTGTTAACTTGGGTAACTTATCAGTAACCGATGTTTTTTTAGCGAAACCTGCCCCCCCCCCCCCACACACACACACGCCTTGTGGCAGAATATCAACATAATTAAATAATCTGCACAATTTTATCGCATGTAACCGTATCAATTGATATCAGTTGTTTTATCGTGTCGGCAAAAAGATCCAGACGAGTTTAGGCTTGCTTGCTAATGATATAAATATTGGCCCATTTGATACTAGTAAAGTGATATGTGTTTTCGGGGGAAAGGGGCCGGTTTAGCTCAGTCGTTAGTGCATCTGCCTAGGAACCCCAAGGTTCCGTGTTCGATACCGGCCCTTGCCGACTCGGTTCATGAGTAGCACAGCTTGGATCTCTGTATTAAACTCGGGAGCGGATGGTAGGTGTGACGCTTCAACTCCGACACAAAAGTAGTCTCCCTGGTCTAGCGTTAACGAAAAAAGTATAGACCCCCTCGCTGTCCACTGATACTGATTTGTCTTAAACTAAATCACAAAAAAATGTTCTCTCCAACAGTTTCGTTTCTCTCTCTCTCTCTCTCTCCCTCTCTCTCTCTCTCTCTCTCTTTCTCTCTCTGTTACGGCTTCTCTCTTTTTCTCTTGACTCCAGTGAAATAAAGAAAGGGACAAACAGGCATTTACTGTTCATCAATATGCCAACAATTCAGACCGGTCATTTCCGTGAGCTTCCAAACCGTCTTCCTGCATTTCGAAAACTTCCTGCATCTTCTCGGGAAAATATCGAAACCTCCAAAAAGGAGGTTTCTAAAACGCTAAACTGAAAAAACATATGTCCTATCTGTTGTATTCAAGAAATCTAACTTCTAAAACTCAAAACGCAAACTATCTCATCACTTGTTTCAATCGAAAATGACAAAAATGTTATGTTTAAAGACGAAGGTGAGATAAGTTGGCACTTAGACCAGAGAGAGAAGGAAAACTCTGAATTCAGACCTGTTAAAACCCGAACATGCGGAGGGTTTGGGGGAATAAAAAAAAATCAAGCCCTTGTTCATTCCAGGAAAAATCCGGATCTTCAGCAAAATAAAGGAGATTGTTGTCACTTGTTATCCCGTAGAACAATTTCTCGCCAAGTTACTATTCCCAGAGATTTTTCTTCCTTCTCTCTCTCTCTCTCTCTCTCTCTCTCATATATATATATATATATATATATACACACACACACACACACACAAACATATATATATTATATATATAATATATAATATATATATATATATATATATACACATATAGTTCGCCCTTCACCAGCAGTGCCCAGCATGTCTTGCTCATCTAACTTGAATGGTTTCTGAGATGGGAAGCAAGTGGCCATATATATATTTACTAGCCCCACCACATGAGCAGGATGTGACACAAGGTCAATTTCTTAAGCGGAGTTCAACAGGTTTGAATTCAGAGTTTTCCTTCTACTACACCAAGGTTAAGGAGCCCAGTCTGCCCTACTATTTACCCATAGCTGAAGTGAGGGTAGGATTCATACCTTTCCCAAGGGTTTTAGCGTTAAGTGAAATGCAATCAGCACGCCCAGGATTTGAACTCAGGGCGACGAGTCCATTTCCCATAACTTTAACCATTATACCACGTGCTTCCTATAAATGTAAGTGACCGTATAGGTGCTGTTTTGTAGGGAGTCTGCTTTCAATATCTGTTCAAAATAGCACGTCTATCTATCTCTCTATCTATCTCTGTTGTTACGAATTTTACAATATTATGAATACAGACGTACTTAGCCCTGTCAAAACCATATACATTTTCCAAGATATTTCGCCTTCTCTCGCGCCGCAAGACTATTTTTGTCTTATACAGAATCTCAAGACATCTGCTTTCAGTGTCTTCCAGATGGCATAATGTTGTGTCAGCATTAGACGCCATCCCCTGCCAACCCCTACCTCATCATCTCAAGACCCCACAAATAACCTTCAGTGGACCATCCATTATGGTCGCTTTTGTTACCGGAAGAAAAAAATCTCTTGTAAAATATAACGTGACATTAAGATCATATGTTTTACATAGAAATATAATAGAACAACTTACATCCAAGTAAAAAAATAAAAAATCTATTTCCTTGTCAAATAAGGAAATATATAACCGTTACCTCAATTGGAAAGTTATGTTATTATTATCATCCCGCTCTTCGATTGGGGGTCCGGTGGCTTCGACCAGTGGACTGCTGGGTGAAATTAATGACGTGATCCCAGAGGGCCATACCCCAGGCAACACTTATCACCTTGATTTAAAGGGTCGGGGTTGGTTTTATTGTTCCGTGCCTAAGGCGCCCCCTTGAGGGGGAATGCCGACAGGATCTACGCAGTTTTTGTGCCTGCCATCCCACGAGTTTCGGTTCGTGGGTGGTCTCACATTAATACGACCTTGTGTCATACCCGCATTAGTGGGGTGCAAGGTAAATATCTGTTATTATTTTAGTCTGTTCTTTTCTCTTTTTTTTTTTTTTTCATTTTCTTCTTTTTATTTATTATTTTTCTTCTGCTGTGACCTGTTTCATTCCTTCTTCCCACGTTGTATTTTTGTAACCCTTATATTCGCAGCGCATTCAAGTCACAACGCCAGATGAGGATAGGTAACGTTATAGGTCCTCCTAAAGTAGGTTGTCTCGAAAATGTTGAGTCTTCTTTGTAGTTCTCCTATAATTATAGTGGGTATTAATTTATAACCAGCACGAAATCCTTATAATGCATTTGTGCATCTATGGATACACTAACATGGAACAATCGGTAAGGAAAGACAGACAACTAACTTGCACGAATAACACATATGAATGTTTAAGATACATAACATGTAACAACTAAATAACATAATACATATGTTCCAAACCGGTGAATTGTACATAATGTTCTATGAAGAAACAAAGTGTAATGAAGTGGTACCAAAAATGGTTAGAAAACACTTAATGTGTCTTCTATGTGTTATATCCTTCTAACATATCTATATATAGGTATATAATGAGAGAGAGAGAGAGAGAGAGAGAGGAGAGAGAGAGAGAGAGAGAGAGAGAGAGAGAGAGAGTAGATGGAATGAGATGATGAGGAAATTTCACCTTTCTTCTTCTTCTTCTTCTTCTTCTAATACTAATAATAATACTAATGCTAAATTTAAACCTAAGACTAGCCGTAACCCTAACCCTAACCGTAAGTGATGGATGAAAAAATACGAAAAAATCGAGGAAATTTCACCCTTCTTCTTCTTCTTCTTCTTCTTCTTCTTCTATGAATTATGTAACATATGGTTTTCATGGCAAGGTGTAATAAATACTATACCGAAATTGGAAATTAATTGTCTTTATTCTGTTCTACGAACAGAACTGGGAAACATGTCCTTTTCGCTTAACAGACAAGAACTGAAAAGAGGTAGGCCATATCTGTTCCAACAACGGGGAGAAAAGACAAAGTTTTTAGGGGCTGAATTATCCTGTGACCAACGGACACGTGGCACCGGAAGCCATGCCCACAATCCAAGCAAAGAATTATTTTACCTCCCTACATTCCCAAGATCTACTAAAACCCCCAAAGCAAACTTTCTCAACGCGTTTTTTAATCAAACATTGTACCCTATCCTTACCTGTCTATCTAATGCCTCTATACTTCCGTTGTCGGTGGGGGCATATGCCATGACATAACATTACTTGATTATGTATCAAAAACGTATCACTTTGAAGTTAAATTAGTACTAACAGATTACCAATAAAATTTTCCCTCGGTCGATGCAAAGAAGAGTTGTGGGGGATTAAAATAAAAATAAAATAAAATTAGAATAAAGGACTAAAAAAACTCCCATGGGCCTTCACCGTAAGAACCCTCCGAAAATGTGCGACAAAAAGGACTGACTCCCGACCCCAAAAAGAATATTTTAGCCATTCGAATTTAGGCCGTAACTGGGTCTAGTCGCTCCTACTAGCCAGGGAAATATTCCCTTGCTACAGGCTACCCGGTCAATAAAGCCTAAGTCATGAAACTACCTCCTTTGTCTCTTTCTTTTTCGTTCCTTAAATTTCTTCTTTTCAGCGCGAGCACCAATTGAGATGGCGTATAAAGCAAAAAAATACTAAGAACACGCAACCAGAATATCCAGCTACATTTAAACCTTAAAAACACCCAAACCTCTTCTAATCCCATAGATTCCAAGTAGATGAACAATGCAGGATACAATACATCGATAAGAAATTAACAGACTGTTTCATAGACTAAATGTGACTACATTTTATTTCAGAAAGACGGTTTGGAAACTCACGCAAATGACTGATCTGAATTGTTAGCATATTGATAAACATGAGAGCCAAACAGTAAATGCCTGTTTGTCCATTTCTTTTTTTCACTGGGGTCAAGTGACAACTTCTTCGTCTCCTCAAAGTTTTCGAGACTTCCACTTTCGAGTTCATTCATAATATTGCAGTAAGATTACAATATTGTAGTAAGTAAAGTCGATGTAATGGTATATAGTCGTGTAGTTTTAATATAGAAAGAAAAGGCCGAGGAAGAGAGGAAAAAATTAAGCCGTACGGGGCTACGGTAAGTTCGTTGGTACTGGTATCTTATCCCCCAATAAAAGCTGGTTCTTTGTTCTTGTGGCCTGGTCAGCTGAAATGGAATTTAAGGAACGAAAAGGAACGAAAGAGGAAAGAGACAAAGGTAAGAGGTAGTTTTGTGACTTAGGCTTTATTGAACGGGGCAGAGTCTGCCGTAGCAATGGGACATGACCCTGGCCAGGAAAACGACTGCACTCAATTGCGGCCTAAATTCAAATGGCCGAATTATTGTTTTGGGGGTAGGGACTCAGTCCTTTTTGTAAGACATGCGCAAAGGGGTTCTTCCGGTCAATGCCCCATGGGAGTTTGTCGTTTATTTTATTTTATTTCATTTTTTATTTAACTTACTTAAACATAGAATTTTGTGTTGTTTTTATACATATTGTAGGGGATTATTTTCCCTTTGCCGGAAGAGTTATCTTCTCGCTGCGTTGCTGTTTGTTCCCACTAGGGGACCTCTGGTAGTTAAGCGCTTTCATTGGAACTTGTCTTCCTCTTATAGCTGGATCTTCTCAAGAACTGCTATGGGCTAGAGTCTATCTAGCCCCTTCTCGGTGGGGCTTTTGCCCTCCCCTTACGTTACTGTAAGTCCTTTATACAGCATGGACTATCCTTTAGTTCCATGTCTGTAACATTTATATTTTAGGTACATTTGGGTATCTTGTTTATACCTAAATATTGTATATGTATTTACATGTTCTATTCTCCTGTACATTATGTATCTTATCGTTTCCATGTGCTGTTATATATATTAAATGTTTTGTCTCACAACGTGTCGGAATTGTATGTTCATTAATTAACTTTGAATCTTACAATATTAATAAAAATCTGAGATAATTTGAATGAGAATCAGTCAAGTTTTTGCATAATAAAATTATATTGATTTGTTCTGAAACATCCTCTATAGCTTTCATTACAAAAATCCTGAAAGAATGTGTCTTAAATTTAGCGAATAAATAGACAACTTCAACTCAATGTACAGCAAGTGAATTAGAAACCTGCTTTCATGTGGATTAGATTTGCTTTCTTGTCTTCTTTGCTTTGTTGCTATTCACGAAAATTATGATAAAAATACACCAGACGTGACTCAGGAGCGGACAGCAGATAAAAGCAAATACTGACGATTTTTATTTATTTATTTATTATTATCGTGAAACAGAGTAAGAATGTCTCGTCGTATTCAGCTGGTCCAAGATTTCCTCGTTTCATTCATTACCATTTGTGTTGTTGCTTAGTAATTCTATGTTAAACTCTGCGTTGAATTATCCAATTGTTACGAGCGTAGCATGAATGTTGTATCGAATTATATATAACAACCTCGAAACGAAATATAGTTCAATATCGTAGAAGGGTTTTTAGGCGACTTATCTATTTATGTTTTTTTATGCCTCCTTGGGGATTTCTCTTTTTTTTTTCTATCGTCTCACATTAACTTTTAACAAAGAAAAGGCGTTCGGTTAAATAATGCAGCTATACAGTAGTACTATGGAGATTATGGGGCTAATTTAAGTTTGTTGGGTGCGGGTTTTTTTTTTTAGCCCCATATGAAAGTTTGGGTCTTAGTTCTTCTAGGCTGATGAGCTGAAATGGAACGGAAGGAACGAAAAAGAAAGGAAAGGAAAGAGACAAAGACTGAAGGTTATTTTATTACTTAGGCTTTATTGAACGAGGTCATAGTGGCCTGTAGCGAGGGAAAATCTCCCTGGCTAAAAAGGACCAACTATACCCGATTACAGCCAGAGTTAGAATAGCAGAGGGATTCCTTTTGGGGATGGGAGTCAGTCCTTTTTGTCGGACATTCGCAGATCGAATTTCCGGTGAAAGGCCACATGGGAGTTTTGTTATTTTAATTTTATTTTAATTTTATTTTAATTTTTGTATTTTTTTAATCCCCACAAAATTCGTTAGTTGTCAGTTCTGTGTAGTTTAAGCTCGCTAGTATTTGAACCAGTATAGCTGGTTCTTTCTCCTTGTGGGCTGTTAAGCTGAAAGGGAATTTAGGAAAGGAAGCGAAAGAAACAAAGATAAGGATAACTTTAGGGTAAGACTTTTATTCATTGATTCACACTATTTCTTGGAAAGCAGATATTTTCCCGAGCAAGTTAATAGGTGTCTCTTCTTCAAAGTCTTGGGATAAAAAGAAATCGGGTTTTTCTTTCTGCGCATGCCCCGAGGGCTCTTCCGGTCTGAAGCCTTCTGGGAGATTGATATTTTTTATATTTGATTTAATTTTGTTTTATTTTTGTTTTATTTATTTTTATTTTGTTTGATTTTATTTTTATCAATCCCCATAGTACTGACATGGTGACACCTTTGGATAATTCCCAAATCTATTTTCATCAGAGAAATCAGAACGTACATAAAAATGTTTAAATTGGAATATCTTATTTATTGATTCAAGCAACAAAAAAAAGAAACATTTTTTTCTATATTATCTTTTTATCTTATTTATTTGATTGTTTACCTTTAAAAAGGTAAAATGTGACTCAAACACCATATCAATCAGCTGGTTACGCCAAGCCCTAGCACCTATATTATTGTCCCGACCCTATTTCCCCTCTGGCAAGACTCCAGCCCTTTTTATCCTATATGTGCTAAAAGGCAGTGGCTTAGGGTCTTAGTGTCCTAGGTATGAATTTAAACTGCATCTAATGATAAAGTTCCAATTCTGGAGCTCTGGGGAGTGTGGAGTACCTCTTCATTGCCATTATTCCCAAGTTCACTTTAACCCGGACTGGTAGTACCTGTTAGGGTACCATTTATTGGTTGAATAGAAAAAAATGAGTTTAAAAAATTGTTAAAAAATTAAGTTTGAATTTAAAAAAATTGAATATCCATAAAAAATGAACAAAACAAAACGTCACCTGCATAAAATAACCCAACAAGGGTTGACATGCCGTAAAACCCAACCAATCAACCATAAATATTTGCACATGTAGAATATACGATAAGAGATCGAATTTTGTGTTTTAGATTTTCCATTGAACATTTGTCCATGGTCGGATATAGTTTACGTATAACAAAACATTAATCTATCTATACATATATAAAGGGTAGTTGTGTGTATATGTATGTCCGGAGGAAACTTCGAAAATAAAACAATTAATGACAAAATAAATACATACACATTAAATATCACCAGGGCTTGGTTTTTGAGCAAAAATAATGAAAATGTTATTTATATTCGTGGAGATAATTAAAAAATAAAATTTAAATGATAACAGCATGGATTTTTTTTTTCATTTAATATTTTAGATAGTAGACATTAACATTTCTTTTCAGAATAGCTGGATCAATGCAAGGTCTATTTTTTTTACATAGGGATTTAATTCAGTAATAATGGATCTGCGGGAATAACTTAAAAAAAAAACCTCCACCCAGACGACGCCGGGTAGCTGCTGCTAGTACATATATAAAGGGCAGTTGGTATGTATATATGCATGTATGTATGTCCGGAAGAAACTACAAAAATAAAACAATTAACGACAAAGTAAATATATATACACATTCACTATCACCAGAGCTTGCTTTTTGCATAAAGATAATGAAGATTTTATTAATATTTGTGAAGATATTAAAAAAAAATTTACTTTGAAATATAATATCAATTGAACTTACCCTGTCCCATCGTGGGATAGGGTTTAATAAGCTAATCTCGTAGATCCAGTACTACTGAATAGCGAGTTTCATCCTCATTGGATGTCCAATACTTGTGACCTTGTGTCACATCCTACCTTTGGCGAACGGATTGGGTAAATACCTACTCCAATATGAAATTCTTTCAGAAAAGCAATTAACTTTGAACGAGTACTTTCCGCCATTAGAACAACTGGAGGCAGCAATCAGCACAAACCCCCAAGAATTAGATAAGAGAAAAGCGGAATATTTCGTCAGAATAACGTTAGACATATTTCTTTTGTTGCTGAGCAAAAATTGTTTCAGAGCGGCTGGCAAATAGTCACTAGTCTGCTGTATTCAGATATTGCACCTGCAGGTTACCATTTATTTCTGTATTTGCAAAATTCTCTTAATGGAATTGGTCATAATTGTCACTGAATCGAACTGGACGAACATTCTGAATATATGAGTTCCGTTCTTCCATCAAAAGGGTAAGTTTTTTTTTTCCACTTCGACCATCCAAAAGCCAAAACATTCTTAAAATATTCTTCTTTTTTAACCAATGAACTCGCTGCTGCTGCTGACTTTATATATATATATATATATATATATATATATATATATATATATATATATATATATATATATATACACACACGCACACACATATATATATATATATGTGTGTGTGTGTGTGTGTGTGTGTGTGTGTGTGTGTTTGTGTGTGTGTGTGTGTGTGTTTGGAGAAATGGAGATAAACACGGGATGCTTTACTAGATGGAAGTTTATTATTGGTCGTAGTGTCGATGTGATACAAATAAAGGAAAAAAAGATTTTTGATGTTGAAAGATGATGGATGTTATATATATATATATATATATATATATATATATATGCCAGCCTTACCAAGAGAAACAAAATGCGCGTCTACAGAGCGTGTGTTCTCAGTACTCTCCTATACGGCAGCGAAGCCTGGATCACGTACTCACGTCAGGTGAGGAAACTGGACAGCTTTTACCTCAGATGCCTACGCCGCATTCTACGCATTCGCTGGCAGGACAAAGTGCCCAACACAGACGTGCTGGAACAAGCAAACGTAAACAGCGTGCCCGTCATCACCTGCGAGAGACGCCTGCGCTGGCTTAGTCATGTCGGGAGGATGGATAAAGGCCGCATCCACAAAGACCTAGTATATGGTGAACTAGTGGAGGGTACCCGACCGGCAGGGAGACCACGCCTACGCTTCAAAGATGTCTGCAAGAGAGACATGAAGACATGCCACGTCGACATAAAACTTGGGAGGCTTGTGCAGAAGACTGTGCGACCTGGCGCCTCCTCGTCAAACAAGGAACAAAAAGAAGTGAAAAAGAGAGGAAAAAAGCCGCCACAGAAAAGAGAACTAAAAGGAAGGAGAGACAACAACACCCCCAACACCTACAGAAAGCATCACCTTTTGTTTGCAATCACTGCTCCAGAGACTGCCATTCGAGGATCGGTGTAGATAAAAAAATTTAAAAAATTAAAATATATGGACACTACGCCATCGTCTAAAATAGACGGAAGGTTGCCAACCATATATATTATATATATATATATATATATAATATATATATATATATATATCAACTAGAGGCATGTAGTGTGGTGGTTACCGTCGTAGGAAATAGAAACGAATTCAAATCTTGGAAAGGGTTATCCATTTCCTCTTTGAGTCTTATAGTCCACAGTAAATTTAAGGGGTCAGCAGTAACTGATAAAATTGGGATTAATAAAAATCAACTAAATTATTTTAACGCCAGATATTTAGGTAATTAAATTGGTAATGAAAAAAACACTGATACAAAAATAAAGTATTGCAAACATGTCAATTTAGTGACTTATATTGTATATTTATATTCTGGCTTGGTAATCATTACATCGTGCCAGGTCCCTAAATTCATGTCCTTATAAATAGAATGAAATTTTCGACCAACAAAATAACTCAAACTTCAATCACAACAAATTAAACACAGACAGACACAGACACGCGCGTGCGCGCGCACACACACACACATACATAGATAGATAGATAGATATGGGTGGGCTTAAAATTATATATATATATATATATATATATATATATATATATATATATATATATATATATTACGGTTAGATTGTATAGTTAGAATATAATGAGCTCGGAATTTATACAGTGCTCAATATAAAAATGCAGAGCAATATAACAATATAGGAATTAAGAGAATAAGGCAGGATATTAACTCTCGACGCCAAGTTTCACGTCTCCGATCGTCAGCTGAGCTAGCAATCCAAGCCATATTCGACATATTCATGGCTGTTTATTTTTATGCCCTTTTTCGTAGTCACGTGGTTACAATTTGGATGGTATAATAACAAGTCACGTGAACTAATCCGGTGCCTTTTTAGAAAAATAGATAGGCACATCCTGTAGCCTAATGGTTAGAAAGCTAGGTTAGCAGACCATTGTTAGTGAGTTCGATTCTTACTGGGTGCCCAATACTTCTGACCTTGTGTCACATCTAAGCTAAGCTTAGTAAATACTATACCAGCATAATCCTGGGCACCTTCTATAGACTAATGGTTAGTATGCTAGATTAGCAGACCATTGTTAGTGAGTTCGTTTCTCACAGGGTGCTCAATACTCCTGGCTTTGTGATAAGCTTAGTAAATAATTATGAATAGATTGGATGGACACTTCACATGGTGTAATGGTTAACAAGCTAGATTAGCAAACCATTGTTAGTGAGTTCAATTCTCACTGGATGCCCCACACTTCTGGCCTTGTTCCACATCTAAGCTAAAATTAGTAAATAACTAATTGGAAAACAGATACTTCCTGTCATGACGGCATCTCGACACGAGCTTCGACCTGAAGGAAAGCTAATAAGGAAATTCTCCTCCTCCACCAAGCTCGACCTATAATTCCTTGAACCCTAATTACAGGTAAATGCTCTTAGGATCGATCACTTGATATCGAGTTTTTCCCAATTATTTCTTTTCCAATCCCAAATCTATTTCGATAGTTTTCTTCTATTCTCGTATTTCTCATTTCTAAAAGAATCTTTTTTTAGAGCACATATCGTTTTAATAACATAAAGATTCAATTATGGGTTTGGTTTCTTTGTTTAATGGCATATCAACCTCCGTGAATTCTATTATATATATTTACCAACCCATCCACATGAGCAGGTCAAGGTCAATTTCATAAGCGGAGTTTAACAGGTTTGATTACAGAGTTTTCCATCTCCTTGGCTGGTTGCCTAACCAAGGTTAAATGGCCCAGTCACCCTTCCATACGAGCAGGATGCGACACAAGGTCAATTTCTTAAGCGGAGTTTAACAGGTTTGAATTCAGTTTTCCTTCTCCTTGGCTGGTTGCCTAACCAAGGTTAAATGGCCCCGTCACCCTTCCATAGGAGCAGGATGCGACACAAGGTCAGTTTCTTAAGCGGAGTTTAACAGGTTTGAATTCAGTTTTCCTTCTCCTTGGCTGATTGCCTACCAAGGTTAAATGGCCCAGTCACCCTTCCATACGAACAGGATGAGACACAAGGTCAATTTCATAAGCGGAGTTTAACAGATTTGAATTCAGAGTTTTCCTTATCCTATACTGGTTACCTAGCCAAGATTGAAGAGCCCATGCTGCCCTACTATTTACCCATAGTTGGAGGGGGAATATTTGAGTTCATACCTTTCCCAAGGGTATTAGTGCTATGTGAAATGCAAACAGCCTCGTCTAGGATTTGAACTCGGGTCGTGGTGTCCATTTCCTACGACTAAAACCATTACACCACACACCTCCATAATAAGTCGTTACTCAATATAAAACAGAAAAGAAAGAATTAAGAATGAATTACAAATGACAGTGCTGGTTTACAGGGTCGGTTTAGCTCAGTCAGTAGAGCACTTGACTAAGAATCGCAAGGTTCCTGGTTCGATACCGGCTCGCGCCAACTCAGCGTGTGAGTAACACAGGGATCTGTGCGGTAAAGTAAGAAACTGATATGTGTGGCGCTCCACCTCAGACGCAACAACAATCTCCTTGGCCTAGCGTAAGTGAAAAAGAGATAGATTCCTTAGCTCAGCGTTCCCCAACTTTTTTTGCGCCACGGACCGGTTTCATCTAAGACAATATTTTCACGGACTGGTCTTTATATGCTCCGGCCTACATTTGCTCGATAATCGTTAATGACCTAATCTAATAATAAATCATCCGCAATGGTCTTATGTCAAATGCAAACATCAACAGACAATAAATTAAGAGTCAAGAGGCATAAAAGTCACTTTTCAAAATAAAACATCAACATTTAGACTGATAATCAATAAAAAAAAAAAAATTCAAACGTTCTGTGTGGCCCGGTACTTAATGGTCCTCGGCCCGGTACCGGGTCGCGACCCGGTGGTTGGGGACCGCTGCCCTAGCTGTCTGGCTGATACCGACTTTAGGCCACCCCGACGACTTTACTTACAGAGGACATACAATTATGCAAAAAGAAATGGAATTGCTACTATTGAAAGACAATAAATAATCATCTCACTTGAACAATGGGCGTGTCTGTTATGGGACTCATGTGGACTGAGAATTAGTATAGGTTTTGGGGATTGTCATAATCCCCAAAACCTATACTAATTCTCTTTTACATACGCAGGACACTGCTGGAGAAGCAAGGACAATTTCATAAGTGACGTCCTCCTATGGAAATCAGCACATGTGCACGTCAGTGTGGACCGTCCAGCAAAGACGTACATTGGCCAGTTCTGTGCAGATACTAGATGCTGCGCAGAAGAACTCTCGAGAACAGTGAGTGATAGGGACGGTTGGCGAGAGATTGTCATGGATATCCGTGCTAATAGCGCGACATGATGATGATAATGATGATGATGATGATGATGATGATGATGAAATATGTGGAGTTAGACATATCTGTGCTGGTGTGGATGTGTGAGCATACTTTGGTTGGTTGGTTGGTTGGTTGGATTTTTACAGTATGTCAAACCTTGTTATATTTTATGCCGGAGACATTTTTATTTTATTTATTCTTGTTGAGAATTCAATTTTTTTTAAACCCATTTCTTATTAAACAAATTTAAAAAAATATATATTTAACCCGTAGATGGAACACGAATAGGTACTGCCACTCCGGGTCAGAGTGGGCCTGAGAGAGATTAAGATGAATCGGTACTCCACAATCCCCAGAGCTCCAGAATTGGAACCTCACCACTAGATGCAGTTTATACAGCTGCCTTCTAGTGCACACACACACACACACACACACACACACACACACAACATAATATATATATATATATATATATAATATATATATATATATATATACCAACCCCTCCACACGAGCAGGATGCGACACAAGGTCAATTTCTTAAGCGGAGTTTTAACAGGTTTGAATTCAGACTAACATCGATGCACACAAATACATATACTCTACGAATGGTCACTAGCCCTGTCGGCTTGGGTTGTAGAATACGCCGACTACACTGGTTACCTAGGCATGGTTAAAGAGCTCAGTCTGCCCAGCTATTTACCCATAGCTGGAGGGAGAATCGGATTCATACCTTTCTCAAGGGTAGTAGCGCCATGTGAAATGCAAACAGCTTCGTCCAGGAATTGAACTCGGGTCGACGAGTCCATTTCCTACGACTCTAACCATTAGACCCACATGCCTTCTAGTACATATAGGATAGAATATGTTGAAGGTTTGCTATAAAAGCAATACGGTCGGAACAATCATAGAGGTGCTAAGGTTTGATGTGACCAACTGATTGATCAGAGGGGTCCTCCTCGATCGTCCGTCTAGCTAAAGTAAGAGTCAAAGTAGAGTGTTGCATGTCATGGACTGCTCAGCCACCAGGATTCCACCCTTAAGCATGACAGGGCGCCACCCACGACCAACAGGTGTAGTCGGCGTATTCTACAACCTCAGCCGACAGGGCTAGTGACCATTCGTAGAGTATATGTATTCGTGTGCATGGATGTTCATGTGTCCTATCGACTGTGCCAAAAAGTACAGATAGTCCAACACAAGCCTTCACTACTAAAAAGAAAACACTGTGTGGGTGCAGTTGGATGAATCCTCATGTGTCGAAATCGATGAGAGAGTCCATATACAGGTAGAGATCGGGGCATATCTGTAATGAACAAGCTTACTTACCTTAGGCGAAACGCATCTGCTTAGCTTGTCAGGTTCTGCCTGAATTTAGCTGAAGAAGCATGGTCGCCGTTGACGAGCGAATTTGTAAGGTGTGGTCTCGTTATATCTCTTTCATGGCGTGAGCACGGCCTATGCAAATTACGCCTACGATATAAAAGGAGCTCATTTATTTGCCAGGGCGGTAGCAATCTAGTCACGAATAACGAGGTGTGAGAGTAAAGTTACTGCTACGAGAAGACACAGTTTGAGTTTTGTCACAGTTGGGGTCGCACACAAACTGAGAATGGAAGGGAAATAGTCAATCAATCAATAAATCGATAATCTTTTTGCTTAAAGGAAGATCTTTACGGCTTATCTTTGGAATGGTCATCATCATTACATTTGCACTTTCAGGCAATTGTCAAGTGAAACTTATGAGTTATTTGTATTTATACTTACAATTCTAGTTCTCTCTCACTGAGGGCGTCTTCTCTGAAAGAGGTTTATGCTACCTTACTGAGGGAGTTTAGTCTGTAGTCCCTTGACGATAATTTATGAGGAAGTGCGTCCCGGTCTCCTGCCTCAAAAATTGCTACCCGGTGATTATTGAAATAACGACCCAGCTCAGTCTATTCAAAACTATCCATCTTCATATCTATCTCAATTTGTTCATATTTATCTATATTACTTTAAATACTAAGATTTTGTTTTTAGTTTAAATAAACAAGAATTACGACAAAAAAAGAAGCGACCACCCCAATACATTTACTTGTCGAAAATATCTATCTATCTATCTCTATTTGTTTGTATCTATCTATATTATTTTGTTTGTTTACCTATCTATCTATCTCAGTCTATTCCAAACTATATATCCATCTTCATATCTAAACAAGAATTACGACAAATTACGATAAATAAACAAGAATTACGACGAACTGGGGTTGTTATTTTGATAGTCACCGGGTAGCAATTTTTGAGACAGGAGACCGGGACGCACTTCCTCATAAATTACCCCCTTGACAGCTGGCATCAGGCGCTTTGAGCTAAGAGGTTCTTTCGATAGGCCTCACCCAAGTGTAACGTGGCCGCCTTTTTCACGACACTAAATCGTAATATGTTATTTTGTGCCTTTTTCACGACACTAAATCGTAATATGTTATTTTGTGCCTTTTTCCACGGCACTAAATCGTAATATGTTATTTTGTGCCTTTTTCCACGGCACTAAATCGTAATAATTTTTGTGCCTTTTTCCACGCACTAAATCGCGACACTAAATCGTAATATGTTATTTGTGCCTTTTTCCACGTACACGGCACTAAATCGTAATATCCTTTTTCCACTAAATCGTAATATGTTATTTTGTGCCTTTTTCCACGGCACTAAATCGTAATATGTTATTTTGTGCCTTTTTCCACGGCACTAAATCGTAATATGTTATTTTGTGCCTTTTTCCACACTAAATCGTAATATGTTATTTTGTGCATGTTAACGGCACTAAATCGTTATGTTATTTTGTGCCTTTTTCCACGGACTAAATCGTAATATGTTATTTGTGCCTTTTTCACGGCACTAAATCGTAATATGTTATTTTGTGCCTTTTTCACGACACTAAATCGTAATATGTTATTTGTGCCTTTTTCCACGGCACTAAATCGTAATATGTTATTTTGTGCCTTTTTCCACGGCACTAAATCGTAATATGTTTATTTTGTGCCTTTTTCCGACACGCTAAATCGTAAATGTTATTTTGTGCCTTTTTCCACGGCACTAAATCGTAATATGTTATTTTGTGCCTTTTTCACGGCACTAAATCGTAATATGTTATTTTGTGCACGGCACTAAACGTAATATGTTATTTTGTGCCTTTTTCCACGGCACTAAATCGTATATGTTATTTGTGCCTTTTTCCACGGCACTAAATCGTAATATGTTATTTTGTGCCTTTTTAAATCGCCTTTTTCACGACACTAAATCGTAATATGTTATTTTGTGCCTTTTTCTAAATCGTAATATGTTATTTTGTGCCTTTTTCCACGGCACTAAATCGTAATATGTTATTTTGTGCCCTTTTTAAATCGTAATATGTTATTTTGTGCCACGGTAAATCGTCCTTTTTCCACGGCACTAAATCGTAATATGTTATTTTGTGCCTTTTCCACGGCACTAAATCGTAATATGTTATTTTTGCCTTTTTCCACGGCACTAAATCGTAATTGTTATTTTGTGCCTTTTTCACGACACTAAATCGTAATATGTTATTTTGTGCCTTTTTCACGACACTAAATCGTAATATGTTATTTTGTGCCTTTTCCACGGCACTAAATCGTAATATGTTATTTTGTGCCTTTTTCCACGGCACTAAATCGTAATATGTTATTTTGTGCCTTTTTCACGACACTAAATCGTAATATGTATTTTGTGCCTTTTTCCACGGCACTAAATCGTAATATGTTATTTTGTGCCTTTTTCCACGGCACTAAATCGTAATATGTTATTTTGTGCCTTTTTCCATAAAATCGTAGTTATTTTGTGCCTTTTTCCACGGCACTAAATCGTAATATGTTATTTTGTGCCTTTTTCACGACACTAAATCGTAATATGTTATTTTGTGCCTTTTTTCACGACACTAAATCGTAACTTCGCCTTTTTCACGACACTAAAATCGTAATATGTTATTTTGTGCCTTTTTCCACGGCACTAAATCGTAATATGTTATTTTGTGCCTTTTTCCACGGCACTAAATCGTAATATGTTATTTTGTGCCTTTTTCACGACACTAAATCGTCCTTTTTTAAATCCGCACTAAATCGTAATATGTTATTTTGTGCCTTTTTCACGACACTAAATCGTAATATGTTATTTTGTGCCTTTTTCACGACACTAAATCGTAATCCTTTTTTAAATCGTATATGTTATTTTGTGCCTTTTTCCACGGCACTAAATAATCTACGTAACATTTAACGTTGTGGTGTCTTTCTTCACAATGCGCTTTACACTTGGGTGCACTATTAAAAGTTATTCACTGGTCGCTGGACGCTCACAAGGCATGTAAACTTCTGGGGTTGTTTACAAACATCCACACAGGACTCTAGTAGTCCTTTTCGTTCAGCAAATTCTTCCACACTTCTTGGCGTGGTCAAGGAAAGGTACCACCATACACAGGCCGCGTGCTCTTAGTTACGGTCAATTGACTATCTCCACGGGTGTCTAGTGGTAAGGGGGATATCATCCCATTCACGATACTGTCGTAGTATTTTTCGTCGTAGTAAAGATGACTATAATGCCGAGTCTATTTTTCATCAGTTTATTAGAGTAATTTCAATTTCAGCTTCTTAACTTCGAGAGAGAGAATGTCAGCTTATTTAATGGTCTTTAGATTTTCGGTCCTTCGAGTAAATTTCTGGGTGACAACCTTTTTTTCGGTCTCAGCGACAACAGATCATTTACCGATCTCAGCTTTCAGCACCAACTCGACTGCCCGACTCCGCCCGTTGACTGTTACTGACTCTTCTCTGGGTTCCTAGTCGGGTTCCTTATATACTATCTCAAAGGAACAATCCAGAAGAATATTTCCATCTAGAACAATCCATTCCTTTCCAGAAGGAAAAGAATATTCTATTCGTTCCAATCATCCGATCAAAGAGAGTTCACGGCCCTCTAGATCAAAAGACACTTAGCCGTCAAGAATACTGGGTTTTCGTTAAACGTAGACCCCACGTAGTCGAAATCTCGTTAGTTTTTTTTTTTTTTTTTTTCGGACCGATTCTTCAAAGACCACCCGGTAATATCAGAGAATCATCATTTAAGGTTTTCTCTGTGTCTGACACAAGGCCACAAATATGGTGTTCCCGGGTAAGGCCTGACCATTATGCTACACAAGTTGGAACGACCGAATCCTTCCAGCCCGTTAAGCGAGTTAATCATTTGTGGGGGTGGCAAGAGGTTTAATGTGTTTTTAGGTTTTAAGGTGACTGTGGTTATTCCTTGTGCGTGTTTCTAGGGTTTGCTTTTAACCCTATCTTATTTGGTGTTCGCGCTGAAAAGGAATTCAAGGGGGGGGAAGAGACAAAGACAAAAGGTAGTTTCAGGATTTAGGCTTTATTCACGGCTTATAGCTACCATGTGGTAAGGAAATTCTTTCCTGGCCAGTAGTAGTGTCTAGTTCCAGATAAGGCCTAAGTTCGAATGACCAAGAGATTATCTTGGGTGTCGGAAATGGGTCCTTTTTATCCACATGTTTGGAGGGTTCTTCCAGTTTGAAAGCTAATGGAAATTTGTTGTTTCTTTTTTTATTCTAATTTTATTTTAATCCCCACTTCCTGTCACCTGACACAGGAAAGTCCCACTAAACCCAACACCTTTGAGGCAGGTGAAACAGTGAAAAGAACAAACTACTGTGCCACTGTTGTGAATTCGATCTTTACTACCTCTCTTACGTTTTTGGCCTTATACTGGACAAGGCGTGTGGGGTAATGGTTACCGACGTAGAAAATGGCCATGACAACCCGAGTTCAAATCCTGGACGAGACTGTTAGCATTTCACATAGCGCTAATACTCTTGGAAACTAACTATTCTCCCTCCAGATATGGGAAAATAGTAAGGCAGTTGTGTTCTTCAACCTTGGTTAGGCAACCAGTCTAGGAGAAGGAAAACTTTGTATTCAGACCTATTAGACTCCGCTTAAGAAACTGACCATGTGTCACATCCTACTCACGCGGAGTAAATATGTATGCTGTACAAAATAAAACTAGTGAATATGGTGACACATTTCTGTGTAGCCATGGTTACCCAATCAATCTAACAGACAATACTCTCTGTAGTGAGTTCGATCCTTACAAATCGGCTCATACTTTTGTCCTTGTGCCATCTTAAGATTAGCTTTAAAAATATCGGTACTATTAACAGTCGTTGTTTGTTTTTTGTTTTTTACTAGTATCATAATCTTCTTTATTTTTTAATCGTGTTTTGAGGCTGGTCTATTCATAGGTCTTTAAAGTAAAATAGTGTAATCATGAACAAAGAAACAGCTCCGAACAATACTTGAACACGGACTCTGTACACGGCAACATTCTGTTGTATATGATACAAGTTCAAGTCACGTTCGAAGTTACTTTACTATTTTAAATTCGTGCCATTTTAATTTGAAGGCTGGAGAATAGACCGGCCCAAATATTTTGATGAAAAGAGAACCAAAAAAAGAATAAGACCACTGTAAGATATGTCTGCTTTGGTAACAATTTTTTTAACAATAAGTAATATAAATAATTAAAGTATCATATTTGAAGCATTTTAAAAATTAACGCTTTAAGAATTAAATGTGTGGTTTTGATTTGGTAATCTGAACATTAGCTACATAAATGAAAGTAACCTCCCTTGTTTGTTTCACTTTGAGGAAGCCTTAATAAGAATTAAATTCATTTCAAATAATGCGCAAGCACAATTAAGAACACATTTTATGATATTTTCGTGTTAAAACATGTAGTTGTATTGATTCGAACAAATTCGTATTTTCAGTGTAGATGAAAATGGCCAACCAAAACATAAGGCTTCTTCAAAGTGAAACAAACAAGGGAGGTTACTCTCATTTATGTAGCTAACATTCAGATTACCTCTGATTTTAGAGACCAAAACTGGTTCTTATAATACGTTAGAAGACTTCAGGTGAATATATACATAATAACACCCAAACAAAGAGGCACAATACAACAACAATACAGACTTTATTGTTTGAGCACATGGAACATGACATATATAACAAGATATAAACAGTGAGGACGAAAGTCTTTGGGAAGTAAGAAAGAGTTCTTAATGAATATAAGAGTCACTTAATTGTGCATGACCCATATGGTAGGATATATACAGGGTTACGTGCACACATGGGTACGAGCCTAAAAGTGGGGGTAATCTCCCACCCCCCATTAATGGACAGAGACACCACTCGTCTAGTCCATCTTAGTGGATGCCAAACCAAAGGGAGAGTGAGAGCTTCCCGGGTTAGTTTAAATACTCAGCTAGTAGTGTCACCTAGGAGCAAAACCCTGGAAGCAAGGAAGATAACCCTTTTGGATACAAGTCCACCCCGGCAAGGGCAGACAATCGCTACAACGCAAATTTATGACATAATTATTTGAATGATTGTGATAGGATTAGATGATGATTTAAAGAAAAAAATATCCCACTCGATCACCGCGGTAGGATTTGACACAAGTCACAAGCATGGGACATCCATCGAGGATCGAACTCAGTATTCAGTAGTAATAGATCTTCGAGACTAGCTTGCTAACCATTTTCTTAGATTTTTGCTTACAACACCTGGTATTCCCAAGCAGTTACCCATCCAAATACTGACCACACTCTACGTTGCTTAACTTCAGTGATCGGACGAGAACCGGTGTTGTCAGCGTGATATGACCCTTCAGAAAATGATATGCAAGTCCAATGTCCGCACGATGCGGCGCAGAATTATTCTGCAGCATGTGACAAGATTTGGTTTCAATTTATGCGAAATAGAAGTTGAAACAGTTATTAATACCCCTCTTCCCCCCCCCCCTCCTCTCTCTCTCTCTCTCTCTCTATCTATCATCACATCACACACACACACACACACACACACACACACTACTCTCTCTCTCTCTCTCTCTCTCTCTCTCTCTCTCTCTCTCTCTCTCTCTCTCTCTCTACCTGTCGACCCCGATAAACAAACGGCTTTCTATCCTTTCCATACGCTAAAAAAGGAATCGACCGACAACAATAAATATCCCAATAACCACTTAAATCTAATTAAGAATCGACGAAAAAAATAGGGTCCCATTTATTTAACAAAACCTTGGGACTATTTTATACCTCCGCGCATTTCGTAATTATGTTACACCGATTGATTAAATTCGGTCAGTCACTTCACCCCATTGCTTCTGCCCTGCCATTACTCGCAGTTTATTTAATCCTTTCTTTCTTTCTTTCAGAAATACATTAAAGGACTTATTACAGGAAATCTATTTGGATGTTGGATATTTTCCCGCCTTTTCGACTAGCGTTGATATTTGATTTCACAACTCATAACCGAACTTAGTAGCATTCAATCGACAGCCATCAATAAAAAAAAAAAAAAAAGTGTTTCTTTTATGTATTTGCAGGACATACACTGATGCCTGACCCACGTTATTGCTCATTCTTAAAAATCTAATTTATAAAAACGCATTAATAACATGGGCCTTTCGGGACCCGTGTTCTTTAATAAAATCAACGGCGTGATCCTAGAGCCCCCCCCCCCAGGTAATACCTGCCACCGTGATTTAAAGGGACATGGCTGTATTTATTGCCCAGTGCATGAGGCACCCCTCTTAAGGGGGAATGCCGACGGGATCCACGAATTTTTGTGCCTGCCATATCATGAACTTCGGTTCGTGGGTGGTCCCACATAAAACGACCTTGTGTCATACCTGCATAAGTGGGAGAGCGAGGTAAATACCTCATTTGTAAAAACGCATGTTGCACCTGCTTCGAAGTCGATTTTCGAGCCAAGGTAAAGACCAGGTTTGAAAATGCTGATTTTCAAGGCAGGCCTACTCACTTCATTTAGAAGATTGATGATTAACAGATGAATTATTTACCTTTCTCGGGAGGGGTTTGCGGCGTAACGGTTACCGTTGTAGAAAATAGACTGTAGTGAACGAGCAGACCTACCTCCGGCGAAACGCATCTGCTTGGCTTGTCACGTTTTGCCTGAACTAAACTAAAGAAAAATGGCCGCCATTGAGTGTGGTCTCGTTCTGTCTCGTTCGTGGCGTGAGTTTGATCAGGCAATAAAATATCCTTGTTATCACTTCGTCGTGAATTGTTCTTATATTTATGTCGTGCGAAAAAAAAAAAAAGATATATTCAACCAACTATCATTCTTCAAATTGATGGACAAAGACAAAGACCCCTGTCCTGTAGACAGACGACGCAACTGATACGTGTTATCTCTGTGAAGGTTGGGGGTGAATGAGATTTTTGACTTTGGCGCTTCCACTTTTATAAGGGTGTCCGCTACGTGACCTAGCGCCTACTGACAGACACGGAAGGTAATTACCTCTCGTGTCCCCTGTCAGTCGAGAGATGTAATACCTGCAGCATCCTTGTGTAATTCCCATCTATATTTTTCTCTAAGCATTTTGGTTCAAATGATACAGCCATGCGCAGAAACAACTCAAAATTCAAATATTAATGTTTAATGTTTTTTTCTTTTCAGATCGAGATATGCAATTCACTGGATTTGGTTTGGTCTGTTTTGTTTTTACAGCATATCAACCTCAGTGGATCATTTAATGCCGACAAAGTTTTAAGATAAATTCATTCTTAATGGATACTCAGTTTTTTTATGAACACATTTTTTCTATTTAACCCATAGATGGTACCCAAACAGGTACTACCACTCCGGGTCAGAGCGGACCTGGGAGAAATGGTGATGAAGGGGTGCTTCACATTCTCCAGACCTCCAGAACTGGAACCTCACCCTCAGATAGAGTTTAATGTCATTCTCAGGACATGAAGACACCACTTTCTAGCACCATATGATAAAAAAGGTTGGGGCTTGCAATAGGGTCCAGGCAATCATGATCGGTGGGGGCCTCTCCGACTGACCGTCTAGCTTAAGTAAGGGTCTAAGTTGAGTGTTGCATGGCATAGACTGCTCATCCCATTTAAGCATCACGGGTCGCCACCCACGGCAAACAGTTGAGTCCATTTGTGGGGTTCTTACCCCCTCTACAGAGGTGCAGTCTGCGTATTCTACAGACCCTACCGAAAGGGCGGGCAATTCACTGGAAAAGATAAATGTATTTTGACATTAATCATAGCATTTTTAGTTTTTTTCTACATATGTTGTTAAATTTGAGATAATTTGAACGACAATCGGTCAAGTTATTAAATTACGAAATTATTTCAAATTTTCTGAAATACCCTGTTCATCTCAGATGATATAAAATCTAACGGAATGTGTAGAAACTGTAGTATCGTATGCAAATGAGATAATACTATAAAAGCAGTCTGCCTCGGTAGCCAGGCGGACGGCTACTACATTTGCCTGACTACAACGTATTTTCCCGAGATTGATTCATTTCATTTTGTTTTCCAGTGAATGGCATTCTTATATCTGAAAAGAAAAACACAAAACATTAAACAGAATTTTGAGTTGTTTCTCCACGTATTGTTAAAATTTGAGAACGTTTAAACGAGAATTGGTCAAGTTATTAAATTACGAAATGATATCAATTTTTCTTAAATATCCTGTACATCTCAAATGATATCAAATTTTCAAAAACACCATGTACATTTCAATTTTTTGAAACAACATGTAGAATAATAATGACATATACGGGCAGCTTTGTTTGTTCACTATAAAAATAAGAATAGAAAAGAAAAGAAAAGAAAAGAAAAGAAAAGAAAAGAAAAGAAAGAAATCGCTCAACCAATTTGTATGTCTATTAACAACAATTTACAAATTTGCATATCGATTCCTCGCCAGATTGTAATTAATTCAACCAGAAACACAACTTTCACGGTCCACCGAAGGACTGTTTAGATTTTCAAAATTGAATTTAATTATTAGTAAAAAAGGTTGTGACTGTAAATTGTCCTCCATCTTCTTTCTCTCTTGAATATTGATGATTTTGTTTCATCTGGGTTTTGTCTCTTCTAGGTCACAGAGACGGTAAAGAAGAACAATTTCCTCGTAAATTCCTACCATAAAATAAACTGAAACCTCAATTTATGTCCATGTTTTTGCAATAAATGTTTTATTTTTATTTTCACTCGTTATTTTACAATACTAAATATATTTTCTTTACTTGTTAAAGAATAAAGAATCAAGAAAATATATTTAGTATTGTAAAATAACGGGTGCAAGAAAAATAAAACATTTATTTCAAAAACACGGACATAAAACGAGGGTTCAGTTTATTTTATGGTAGGAATTTACGAGGAAATTGTTCTTCTTTAGCACAGAGACTACACAAGAGTCGTACTAGTAATATTCACACTGTTGTTGTTGGCACTAACAATATTCGACAATTTTGATTATACAATGAATTAAAAAAAACAAAAAAGAAAACGAACACGAAATTTGGGAGAGAAACCTGCCAAAAATGTTGTCCAAAATTGGCAAATTATTCCATTTTAAAAAGTAATATTTTTGGCAAAAGTAAAATTTGTGGAGTGGCTCATTGTCGGTATCAGCCGAACAGCGAGGGTGTCTATCCCCTTTTATTTAGCCTTAGACCAGAGGGGCTGTTTTTTGCTGATGTGGTTCGCGACACTTATCGTCAGCTCCCAGATGCTTTACCGAACAGATAAGATTACTCAAGCTATCCTACTCATGCGCTGAGCTGGCGGGGACCGGTATCGAACTCAAAATCCTACGAATCCAATTTCGAAGAATACACGAAAAAGATCAAAGAAAGAGTATATACAGCAACCAGTAACATCAATTGCAACATATGGACAAACAGAAAAACAACAAAAACTAGAAAACATAAATCAGAAGAAAAACAACTATATGGCTAATTCAAGCGACAAACTAGAAAGATTACACATGAAAAGACCTGTATATGGTTAAGAAAGGTTTGGTTTGGTTTGTTTTGTTTTACGGCATATCAACCTCAGTGGATCATTTAATGCCGATAAAGTTTTGAAATAAATCAATTCTTAATGGATAATACAATTTTTTTATAAATACATTTTTCTATTTAACCCATAGATGGGACCCTAACAGGTACTACCACTCCGGGTCAGAGTGGACCAGGGAGCAATGGTGATAAAGGGGTGCTCCACATTCCCCAAACCTCCAAAACTGGAACCTCACCATCAGATAGAGTTTAACATCATTCCCAGGACATGTAGACCCACAGCCACCGCCTTCTAGCACCTTTATGATAAAAAGGGGTTGGGGCTTGCCATAAGGGCAATAGGGTTGGGAAAATCCTATAGCTGCTAGGGCTTGACGAGACCAGCCGATTGATCGGAGGGGGCCTCTCCGACCGCCCGTCTAGCCCAAGAGGTTAAGAAAGGGAAATCTTAAGAGAGATACTTAATCTCATAAAACAGGAGTACAACTTAAGGCCATAAGAACCAATTATATCAAAGTGAAAATAGATAAGATGCAATAGAATAGCAGACACAGGATATGTGAAGACAGAGACGAAACAGTTAATCACATAATAAGTGAATGCAGCAAACTAACACAAAGGGGGCTAAGCACGACTGGGTGGAAAAGGTAATTCACTGAGAACTGGACAAGAAATTAAATTTTGACCATACTACCAAATGGTATATTCACAAACCAGAATCTGTCCTAGAGAATGAGATGCGTAAAATTTATCGAGATTTTGAAATACCAACGGATAACCAAATATCAGCCATAAAATCAGTCTTTGTATTAATTACAAAGAAAAGAAGAAATTTGTTATAATAATAATAATAATAATAATAATAATAATAATAATAATAATAATAATAATATCTTTTCAGCTAGTATATTAGGTCTGAGACCTGTCAGCTGTTCCTTATAAACATTCATCTTAATTCCACAGAATATTTATAATCTTTCAACAGATTATCTAACATTGCCTTAAAGGAGTTTAGAGATGGGGCATTCACTATTGATTATGGTAGTTTATTCCATGTATTCACCAATATGTTACTAAAATAATTTTGTCTTGCATTTGCTTTACAAAATTTTGGGGGAGTTTTAATTTATGATCCCTGGTATTGATATTTTGAGCAATGTTTAGTAGATCAGTCATGTCAATCATATATAGTGGATTTTGCCGTTCCGGTGGATCACAGAGTGAAAATAAAAGAAAAAGAAAAGATAGACAAATACTTGGACCTTGCCAGAGAACTGACCCCCCCCCAAAAAAAAAACAAACCCAAAAAACTGTGGAACATGAGGGTGTCAGTGATATTAATTGTATATTTGGAAACCAGAGGCCATCCAGACAATAACATTGTTAAGATCAGTTAGAATACTTAGTGTAGTGTGATGGTTAACAAGCTAGGCTACGATACTATTTATCATTATTCCCCCTTGCGAGTTTTTCATTAAGCATTGGTCTTTCACTGGAGTCTGAGTGACAGCAATTCTTCTCAGGTCTCCGGGACACTTCTGTGTCCCAATGACCTGAGACGAATTGTTACATAATTCATGGATAGTCAATGAATTATGTACGTACTGTAGTTATTTTTTAATCAAGTATTCATTAGATTAAAAAAAATAACGGGGGTTCAGCAGAAAATTACCTCGACGGTTATTGGCAGGTAATGACCCTGACCTCACCTTTCTGGTAGCGCGCGATTAAACGCGTGTGAAGCTTTAGTTGAGATACGACTAGTCACTTGCCGAGAGCGAACGTTGTCATCAGCTCTCGGGATGTCGTCTATCCTACCCACGATTGAATATGGGCTGGGGTTGTTTTAGATAAAAGACTTAGAAGAAAAACAGTAAGTCTTGTTAAGTTATTAAAACAAAACATGACCATCCCGAAGAAATGAGCCCGAACGACAAGAAGTAAAATCAACTCGGAGAAACGGCCCAAGAGTCAGCACCGAAGAATACGGTGGCCAAGTTATTAAAGCAAGAAATGACCATCCCGAAGAAATGAGCCAGAACGAAGAAGAAGTAAAATCAACTCGGAGAAACAGCCCGAAAATCAGCCTGAAGAATATGGCGGACGAGTTAACAAGTAAGAGGCCCTTATAAGATGTAAAGACCCTCATCCCATCTTTACTCTCTCTCTCTCTCTCTCTCTCTCTCTCTCTCTCTCTCTCTCTCTCTCTCTCTCTCTCATTATATACCAGATATATGTTAGAAGGGTATATAACAAAATTGCTGTCACTCAGACTCCAGTGAAAACCTTGTATGAATAATGATAAATGGTCTCATAACTGAGCTCGTTAACCATCACACCACACAAAGTGCCCACAATATATTTGTTGGATCGTTTCTGAAATGTGAGATCAAATCATAATACAATGTAAACAGTAGGCTGCATCCACTTGAAAATGGCTCGCCTCCACTTGGATATGGTCTGCTAACATTTATTGTCCTAAATTAATAGCAAAATAAAAACAAATTCTATAACGACAACAATAGGGAACCCTGTGAGAATCGAACTCTCTAACAATGGCATGCTAGGCTAGCTTGTTAACCATTGCATGAGGCAATGGTTAACAAGCTAGCCTAGCTATGGTCTAGGTAGTTCCGAGAAAAAAGAGAAACAACTAAATTAAAGATTAAATAAATGCTAGTCCAAAATTAATAATGGTTGACAATGCTTCACCTAATAAAGATCCAAGATTATTGCTCTCAATAACAACTGCACAAACGAATAATAATAGAAATATGCCATTGATGGAAAAAAATCGTTTGTGTTCAAAGAATTCCGAAATCTTCAAAGGTCATTTATTTTAATAACTCCTCGCCTTGAAATAATTGGAAGCAAATTTGATTCACACACACACACACACACACACACACACGCACACGCACACGTACACACACACACACACATATATATATATATATATATATATATATATATATATATATATATCGAGGGTGAGTAAAAAAGTAATACCATTTTCTTTATTTCATGTAAATTAAAAAAAACCCAAAAAACTAAGGCGTACATTGAGACCCTAACGAGGCCCAGAGCAAGAATCCGACGAGTAAGACCCAACATGACATTTGACAATGTCCTCCTTCTTCATGACAATGCTCTACCACACACACAAGCATCAGACAAGGGAAAAATCGCTTCATTCGGGTGGACAACTTTACCGCATCCACCATTTTCACCAGATTTAGCGCCTTTAGACTATCATCTCTTCGGCCCCATGAAAGAGGGTTTGAGAGGCAAACATTATTCCAGTGACGAGGAAGTGAAATCTGTAGTGAAGAAGTGGCTCAAAGAACAGTCAATAGAATTTTACGGGACAGGGATACATGCTGTCATTCGAAGGTGGAACATTGCTATTGAAAGAAACAGTGACTATGTTTAGAATTAGGGATGTGATCCACAGAGGACCTACTTCATGTTGATGCATGTTCTTGTTTTGGTAATTTACATGTCCTAAACAAAATGGCATTACTTTTTTTACTCACCCTCGCATATATATATATATATATATATATATATATATATATACAAACAAACAACAACAACCAAATAAACACTCTGAATTCCAATATTTTTTGCTAGGGGGGTGGCAAGCTTAGCCCTTCAGTCGGTAGAACATCCGCCTCGAAACCACAAGGTTCGATACCGGCCCTCACCAACTCAGCGCATCTATATCAGAGCTTGAATATGTGCAGTAAAGTGGAGAGCTATTGGTAGGTGTGGCGCTCCACTTTAGACGAAGAAAAATCTCCCTGGTCTATCGCTAGGGAGAATTGGTTTGACACCTTTGCTGTCTTGGCTGATACCGACAATCGGCCACTAAGCCTACTTTACTTTACTTACTGAAAAAAACGCCTTTTTCTATAGATATAATGAGTTAAATTGTGGTGCTCGTAGTGTAATGTTTATCGTCGTAAACTGGTTATCTAGCTAAGATTAAAGAGCCCAGTCTACACTACTATTTACCCATAGTTGGAGGGAAAGTAGTTGGATGAATACCTTTACTAAGAGTATTAGCGCTATATGAAATGCAAACAGCCTCGTCTAGGATTTTAATCCGGGTCGACGAGTCCATAGGTATGTGCAAATGAACACTTGTAGGAATTTACTAAGTCCAGATAAGCTGGCGCAAGACCACCCTAATGGGTACCCAAAGAGGATTGAACTCTCCATGGTTCTAGAGTCTGGCACAGAGTCAAAACATTGGGGCTGTCATAAGATAAGATAGGAAGCGAAGAGCCAACCTTCTTTAATTCCGCGCTTTCCTGTACGAAAATAAAATAAAATATAACCTCTTCCGGTTTTATCGCTTATACATGTGTTCACGTGGGTACCTCCCGTGGTGTAATGGTTAACAAGCTAGTTTCGTAGACCGTTGTTAGTGAGTTCGATTCTCATTTGGTGCTCCATGCCCCTGGCCTTGTGCCACATCGAAGCTTAATAAATAACTATTCGTGTATTCATGTCTTATTCTTCTCTCTCCCACGAACTCGAAATAAATAAAAGCATCACGGGGGCTAGGATTGAACTCACGACACGAGCAATTGATCTGCTTGCTTGATATCCATCAATGGATGAGTGGTGCTGTATAGATTTACTGGACCATATGACATTTAGGAACCCCTTTTGCGATCTCGATTCATAAGCACATGTTTTTCATTTACACCGTCAAAATCCGGTTGTTTATTAATTTTTAGAGTTCTTTTTTTTAAATTATAAAATTAACCCCTAATCCTAACCCCTAACCTTAACCCCTAACAAACAACCGAATTTCGACGGTGTCAATGAAAAACATGTGCTTATGAATCGAGATCGCAAAAGGGGTGCCTAATGTCATATGGTCCGATTTACTTATTGCGCTTCCTAAGCAAACGGCACAACAGTGGAACATTCTTTTTTTTAATATATATTTTTTAATTGAAATAGATCACTAAGTAGGCCTGAGCCTATTGTAGTAGTGACCAGGTTTTAATTCAACGTTTTCTTTTCTAAACTAGAGGGAGAGTAATTAGCCAATGTTGAAGAGCCCAGCCTGCCCTATTATTTACCCATAGCTGGAGTGAGAATAGTTGGATTCATACCTTTCCCAGGGGTATTAGCGTTATGTGAACTGTGGCTTCGTCCAGGAGTTGAAATCGGGCCGACAAGTCCATTTCCTGCGACTCTAACCAGTACACCACCGCGCTTCCGCGCATTCGGTGGGAATTAAACTCATTGGAAAGTGTGTTTGTTTATAATTTTGTTTCCCTGATTGTGAGCTTATTTTTACCAAAATCTTGTTTAGTTTTTGTGTGAAGATGTTTGCTCTAAATACTGCCTAAATATTTTGTTTCAAAACGTAAGTAAACAATAAAAAAAATTTCATATTCAGTCTATACAAACCGTATAGTTAATCAAATGTAAAATTTAGTTTCGACAAATTATAAAAAGTCAGTGCGTATAATTATGGGGTGGTAAGAGGTTTGGTGTTTTAAGGTTTAAAGGTAGATGGGTATGCTTGTTGCGTGTTCTTAGGGTTTGCTTTTAACCCCATATTATTTGGTGGTCGCGCTGACAAGGAAGGAATTCAAGGAACGAAAGGAAAGAGACAATGACAGAAGGTGGTTTTATGACAGGCTTTATTCACCGGTCATAGCCACCACACGGCAAGGGAATATCTCCCTGGCTATTAGTGGCGACTAGACACAGTTAAGGCCTAAACTCGAATGGCCAAGCGATTATCTTGGGGGTCGGAAGTCGGTCTTTTTTCTCACATATGCATGGAAGTTCTTCAGGTGAAGGCTCATGGGAGTTTTTTTTTAATTTCATTTTAGTTTTATTTTAATCTCCACATAATATACACATATTTTTCCATAATTTCGCATCCCAAATTGTTATACACGAGTGCGTGTTATACACGAATAATTACTGTATTAATTTCCAAACCGTGCAGTTTATGAATGGCCATAGAACGAGGGCCTGTGTAATTGCTATTTATTAAGTTTCTGCAACAGCAGAACATTCCGTGGGAATGAAACTCATTACCAATAATGCGTGGGACTTGCTTATGAACCAGTACATCGCGCGGCAGAAACCCTGTGGATAAGCACTTATGACGCGAACGTCAATAAAAAAAATGTTCACAACAAAGTCTGTCATGATATTAATAAAACAGATAGTCAAGAAAATGTTATGGCAACAATTACTTCATCTCAAGCGTACATCGACTAGAAAATAATTAATTCGAAGCGCAGTCCGCCGATTCTTCTACGCTAAGATGTATTTTATATTAGATTTTTTCTTTCTTTCTTTCTTTTTTTCTTTTTTTCTGAGGTCTGTCATTAAATTGCTTATGGCGCTTTAGGTGCTTTCTGTTGTTTTGAAAATGACGTATTCTTAGACGAGTCTTCAACTTCGAACAAAGAAGTAAAAAGATGACAGAGACAAATCAGGTGGAAACGGAAGCGACAGAATCGCTGCAATGTTCTTGGAAGTTCTGAACTTGGAAAAAGGAAAAACGGCGAGATAATTTAAACATATACATCACTTACACGTCTGTCAAAAATTCAAGTATTTTAGGATAGAAAATCAGAACAAGTTACCTTTAAGCACCCCAGGGGCGACCTGGATTCAGAGGGACATGTTTCGCTTTGTACCGTCAACATCCAGTTGTTTGTTATCAGACGATTTTTCGATGCATCTTTTTTTAATAATAAAACTAACTGCTAACCCTAACCCTAACCCCTAACCCTAACTGTAACTTCTAACCCTAACCCTAACAAACAACCGGATGTTGACAGTGCAAAGCGAAACTGAATCCAGGTCGCCCCAGGGGTGTTTAAAGGTATCTTGGTCCAGAAAATCTTTGAAGAATGAAGATGACTTGTTTGCCCTAAGATTAAGTTGGTTGGTTGGTTGGTTGGTTGGTTGGTTGGAATTAAAGGCATGTATGGGGTGGCAAGAGGTTTAATGTTTTAAGGCTTAAAAGGTGGCTGGTTATTGTTGGCGCGTGTTCCCGGGGTTTGGTGGTCGCGAAGAAAAGGAATTCAAAGAAAGAAAAAAGAAAGAGACAAAGACGAAAGGTGGTTTTATAATTTAGGCTTTATTCGCGGGTCATAGCTACCACGCGGCAATGGAGTTTCTCCCTGTCCAGTAATAGTGTCTTGTCCGTCCCTCGGAAGTGCAAATTTCGTATATTTTCTATGAATACTATTTTATTAGAATAGATATGTAATAGAATATATTTTATATGACTACTACTTTATGAGAATTGGTATGTAGGACCCCATATCAGATTCGGGGGGGGGGTATCCTAGATTCAGGGGGTATCATAGATTCTGTAGGGTATCATAGATTGAGGATATGAAATTCTAGCACCGGTCCTGCATTAGTTTAATATGTTTAGCTTAGTCTGGCACAAGGTCATAATGGTGGAGTTCCCTACTCTACTACTGTGCCTGACTAGCTTGTTAATCGTTATACTATGATGAGGTGCGCTCATATGTGTTTATGCTTATGTCTTTAGGTAAGTTTATGTGTTCTGGCCATTTCTTGTGTGTGCTATTACATATACATAACATAAGTACCTCGGGCACCTCACGCGGTGTAATGGTTAGCAAGATAGATTTGCAGGCCATTGTTAATGCGGTCGATTCTCATTGGGCGCCCCATACTTCTGGCCTTGTGCCACATCTAAGCTAAGCTTAGTAAATAACTATACATAAGTACCTCAATAACTACATAGCCTAATGACAAAAAGGCATTTATTTTAAACAATTATGTATTATGTATTATTTGGATTATTCGGACTATTGTCCTCATTCTTTTTTGTTATCTGTACAACATTTCGGTCGATGTGCCCTCCGGCCTTCTTCGGGTATTTCATGTCGTACTTGGGAGCCTTCTCGAACTCGGGAATCTTCTTTTAGAACTCGGAAACCTTCTTGTCGTAATCGGGAGCCATCACTGAATTTTGAATCCAACCCTTTATTCAATCCGCGAGGGTATCCTGTTCTCATTCCACTAACCATAGCTGGGGTACAGGTGTTAAGCTGTGTTAATTACCATTCTATGTTACTGTCGCTCTTGACCAGGAGTGAACCTGCAGCCTAGATATAAATGTCACTTAGAACTGTCTTAACCCAACGCCGCCTAACAAATATGTATTTTTCAACATAATCTCCTTTTTTGTCAATACGGTTAATGTAGTGGCGAATGTTGATAATATAAATCGAGATTATAAGGGGAAATTTTCGGATGAAAATTCAACTATAATTATGTGTCAGAATTTAATGTCCACCCTCGTATATGTATTTGTATAAAAGTGCACATATCCTTCCTCCCTCTTCCCTCTCTCTCTCTCTCTTCGCCTTCCTTCTCTCTCTCTCTCACTCTTTCTTTCTTACATATATACTCTTTCTCTTACTCTTTCTCTCTTTCTTTCTCTCTTATCTCCCCCTCTCTCCCTTCTCTCCCCTCTCTCTCTCTCTTCTCTCTCCTCTCTCTTCTCTTCCCTCTCTCCTCTCACACACTTTCTCTCTCACACTTTCTCTCTTACACACATACTCTCTTTCTTTCTTCTTTCTTTCTCTCTCTCCTCTCTCTCTTCTCCCCTCTCTCTTCTCTTCCCCTCTCTCTTCTCTCACCTTCTCTCTTCTCTCCCTCCTCTCTCTCACACACGTTCTCTCTTACACTCTTTCTTTCTTTCTTTCTTTCTTTCTTTCTTTCTTGGTCCCCCCTCTCTCCCCCTCTGCCTCCCCCTCTTTCTGTCTGTCTGTCTGTCTGTCTGTCTGTCTCTCTCTCTCTCTGTGTTTGTGTGTGTGTAGCAAAATAAAATAAAAATAATACTAGTTTATTGCTTTAGTTGCCAAACTACATGTTATGTAAGCCGACGCGCAAATATCCATTGGCTGAAAGAAAGAAAGAAAGAAAGAAAGAAAGAAAGAAAGGCGACACAGAAATCATGAATGAAAAAAAGGAAACAATAGAAAGAAAATAAAAGAAATAAATATGAAACAAAACAGAGAAGAAAGGGAAAAGAAAAAGAAAAAAGAAAAACAATGAACACAGACAAAATGAAAAAAATAAATAAATAAAGAGAAAAATGCGTAAGAAATAGAAAAGAAAAAACTTGTAAAAGTTTCGGGTGGGGGAAGAGGTTGAGTGGGTCGTGTGAATGACTAATGAAAACAACATAAAATCATACGAAACCAACTCTACCGACAGGAAATGAGACCTTGTCATTTCAGATCTTGTTCCAATATATTCCATAGCCGATTGGCTGAGTGCAGTCTGCCAACACGTTGCTTTGCTTGCTTCTGCGCCTGCGCACTCAAGTCACGTGGTATGTAACGGAGCGCAGTCGGTTAATATCTGTTCTTTTGTTAGTTTTTTTGTTTTTTTTTTTGGTGCAGAGTGTTTCAAATGATTCACTGGTATTTTTTTAAAATTGTTTATTTTTATTTTTATTTTCCTCTCCCTACTTTAAAAAACAATTTAAAAAAAAAAATAACAATAGAAAAAAACACATTTCTGTTACTCTTTACTGATATCATCATCATCATCATCATCATCATCATCATCATCATCATGTCACGCCAGCAGCACGGATATCCATGAAAATCTCTCACCAACCTGGTGTTTTTTTAAAAAAGAAAATGATTGTTTTTTTTTGTATTTTCCTCTCCCCAATTAACAAAAAGCACATTTATGTTTTTCTTTACTGATATCATCATCATCGTCATCATGTCTCGCCAGCAGCACGGATATCCCTGACAATCTCTCATCAACCGTCCCATACATCGCTCTCGGCAGATCCTCCACCCAGCATCCAGTATCAGCACAGTGCTCCATCAACGTAGGTCTTTGCTGGGCGACCCACCCTGGTGTGCCCATGTGCTGGTTTCCTCAAGAGGACATCACTTATTTGTTCATCCTTGCTTCTCCAGCAATGTCCAGCATGTCTTGTTCATCCCAATCGGATGGTTTGTGTGATAAGAGGCAGGTGGTCGTACAGTTACTTTCTTGTAGTGTGTTGTTTCCACGATTTGTTTAAGATCGCGCGCAGCATTCTTGTGCAACTCACATCTAGCTTATTTTCTTGGCGCTGGGTTAGGGTCCAAGTGGTGCGGCCATAGAGTAGCACTGACACAACTACGGCTTTGAAGAATTGTCGCTTTAACTTGTTAGTGCGATCGGATTTCCATATGACTGATAATCTGTCTATGGCTGACCATGCCTTCTCTATATGTGAATTAACATCGCTTTCTGTGGATGAGATATTACTACCCATGATCTCGATAATTCTCACTTGTTTTGAAGCCTAACTGGCATGTAAAGCAAAGATGCAGGATGAATTATCGTGTCGGACTAGGAACCACAAGGTTCCGGGTTCGATACCAGCCCTCGCCAAGTAGCACAGGGATCTGAGCGGTAAAATGAGGAGCCGATGGTAGATGTGGCGCTCCGTCTCAGACACCCAAATAATCTCCTTAGTCTAGCGCTAGTGAAAAGGGGATAGACTCCATCGCTGTTTGGGTGATACCGACTTTAGGCCACTCCGATGACTTTACTTATATACAATTACCTTTTGATTTCCATCGTTGGGGAGAGGTGTGATAGTCCAATAGTTTAAGCATTCAAGATCACAGGATTAATCCATGATGCTTAAGGATGGAATCCTGGTGTCTGAGAAGTCAATGACAAGCAACATCCCACTTTGACCCTTACTTAGGCTAGAAAGGTCCCCCCCCCCGTTCAGTCAGCTAATCACGTCAAGCCCTAGCACCTATATGATTGTCCCGAAGCACAAAGTAGACAAGCGACACAACTTGTGCGAGTTACCTCTGTGAAGGCTGGAAGGTGAAAGAGGTTTTGATTTTGACACTTCCACTTTTATAATGCTGCTCGCTACACCACCTGGCGCCAACTGACAGACACGGGATGTAATTACCTCTCGTGTACCCTATTAGTCGAGAGCAAGGGGTCAAAGTTTAGGTGTATGCCGGAAAGAGGTGGGGGGTCCCACGAATGAAAAATTGTGATATTGTAGGTAGTATTGTAGGGGGTCATTCCTAAAATGAGATAACTAAGCGAATACCTGGTACCATTAGTATTTTTGTAATTTAACGATTGTATTTCTTTTAGACAATAACAAAACCAATAAAATTATTCTAATTAATTTTTTATTCTGATAATTCCATTGCAATCTGTTAGATTTCCATATGTCACAGTTGAATGAGTTGTCTATTTTTATTACATTCTAAAATAAATTGATTATTTCAGTTAAAGTTAAAGGTGATAGAAAAAATGACAAGATGACATGCATTTAAAAAAATTGAAATAATTTATCATAAATTATTTCAATTTATTATCTAGATATATAGATATATTATTTATATTATATCTACATCTAGTTTGTTTGTTTGTTTAGTTTTGTTTTACGGCATATCAACCTCAGCGGGTCATTTAATGCCGACAAAGTTTTGAAATAAATTCATTCTTAATGGATAATATTTTGTTTATCAACTCATATTTTTCTATTTAACCCATAGATGGGACCCTAACAGGTACTACCACTCCGGGTAAGAGTGGACCAGGGAGCAATGGTGATAAAGGGGTGCTCCACTTTCCCCAAACCTGCAAAACTGGAATCTCACCATCAGATAGAGTTTAACGTCATTCCCAGGACATGTAGACCCTCGGTCATCGCCTTCTAGCACCCATATGATAAAATGGGGCTGGGGTATGCCATCTAGATAATAAATCTTATGCTTAAGTAATAAGTACCAGGTACTTTTTGCAATATCCCAAATTTTTCCTAACAGAGTCCCCTCTTTTCGATATACAAGTCCGGTACCTAACTGAACCCCCACCCTGTATGATATGTGCTTTTATTAACTTAATAAATTTCAAAACATATTTATTTGGACTGGCTGCTCTTTCGCACCTCCAACCCCCGAAATAAAGATGTTTTACAATATCATAATGTTTCCTTAAGGAACAACCCTCTTTTCGGCATACATGTCCAGTACCTAAACTTTACCCCCACCCCACCCCACCCTGTTGAGTGATGTAATCCCAACAAACTAAAAGAATTTTGACTTGACACTTTCATGGCTCCATAACTGGTTTGATCAATTGGTTTTTAAGTAGCTTTAAAGGTTAACTTGCAAATCGTCGTCAAAATTAAAACGGAAACTTATTTGGTGGTGGTCCATGACAGTTTAATTACAGTGTATGAATTAACTTTTTTGCGGATTTGGTTGGGGATTAAGGTTGTTTTTAATTATGTATTGCTTAAAAAGAAGAAGAGCAACAAAAAACAAATTACTATACATTTAATTAACCATTGAAATTAATTATTGAATCCAACGGTAGACACATTAATCTCAGTTGTTTGTTTAGTATTGCAATGTATAATTTCGATTAAACTTGGTTTAAAAAAATATTTTTCTACATTAAATAAAATGTATAGTAATTTTTTTTTTTTTTTAAAGCAATACGTAATTAAAAACAACCTTAATCCCCAAACCCCTAAACCGTAACCCAATTCGCAAAATAGCTCATTCATACACTGTAATTAAACTGTCATGGACCACCACCAAATAAGTTTCCGTTTTAATTTTAACGACGATTTGCAAGTTGAAACCGCTTTAAAATTGCCACAATGTTTACTGAATATTAAGTGCACACTTGAGTTCCATTTATATAAAGTAAAGTAAAGTCGTCGGGGTGGCCTAAAGTCGATATCAGCCAATCAGCGAGGGAGTCTATCTAATTTTCACTAGCGCTAGACCAAGGAGATTGTTTTTGCGTCTGAGGTGGAGCGCCACACTTACCATCAGCTCCTTACTTTACCGCACAGATCCCTGTGCTACTCATATGCTGAGTTGACGAGAACCGGTATCGAACTACGAACCTTGTGGTTTCTAGCCGGACGCTCGACTGACTGAGTTAACTCGGCCCATTTATATAGTCACATGTATTTAATGTTATGAAGCAATAAAGGACATAAGATTAATGGTAAATTATTTTGATAGAAGGTCAATCCCTTTCTTAGATTATGAGGCCTGGACTGACTCTATGTATACGATTTATTATATGTGTCAAAAAGTAATGCCATTTTGTTTAGGACAGATACAATAACCAACACAAGAACATGTATTATTTCACTTCCTCGTCACTGGAATAATGTTTGCCTCTCAAACCCTCTTTCATGGGACCGAAGTGATGATAGTCTGAAGGCAAACATTATTGCAGTGTCGAGGAAGTGAAATCTGCAGTGGCTCAAAGAACAGTCAACAGAATTTTACGGGGCAGAGATACATGCTTTCATTTGAAGGTGGACCATTGCTATTGAGAGAAACAGTGACTATGTGGAGAAGTAGGGATGTGATCCACAGAGGACCAGCTTCATTTTGATGTATGATACATGTTCCTGTGTTGGTAATTATACCTATCCTAAACAAAATGGCATTACTCGTATGTTAATTGGAAATCCGGCGCTGCACACGTTTCCCATCTCGGGTCACCACCCACGGCTAACTGCTAACCCCATTGGCAGGATTTAACCCCTCTGTAGGGATGCAGTTGGCATATTCTACTGCTCCAGTCAACAGGGCTGTCGGAAATATGACATTGCAAATGTTTCCTATATTTTCAATAATGTTCATGGATAAAAAAAAAATAATAACTGGCGGGAAAAAGAAACATTATAAAGGACGAAAAAAAGTGCGTAAAAATTTCAATAAAAGAATTTAAAATTAATATTATTAACATAGGATTTAAAGAATAACATATTTTTAATGTAAAATGACGTCCACTCTGACCCGGAGTGGTAGTACCTGTTAGGGTTCCATCTATGGGTCAAATAGTAGTAAAACGTAGTTGTTTTTTTTTGTCTTTCTTGGATGGTTTGTACAATAGGGGGCAAGTGGTCGTACAGTTTATTTTTATGTAGGGTGCTGCTTTCTTGATTTGTTCAAGACAGTGCGCATCACCTTTGTGTAGTTCCCATCTAGATTTAACTATAGGCGTTTCGTGGTGCAGCCATACAGTAGCACTGATACAACTACAGCCAGGAAGAATTCTCGTTTTAAGATAAGTAAAATGTAGTAAAATCGGCGGAGTGAGTATCAACTGGACAGCGAGGGAATCTATCACCATTTCACTAGTGCTTGGCCAAGGAGATTGCTTTTGCGTTTGAGGTGGAGCGCCACGACTACCATCAACTCTTCATTTTATCCCACGGATCCAATCTGTGATACTCATGCACTGAGTTAGTGAGGTCCGGTCTCGAACGTGGAACCGTGTAGTTCCTATGTGCGCGCTCCACCGACTGAACTAAATCGACCCGTTGGTGAAATAGATGTGCTTAAAAATCATTTGTGCAAAAAAAACCAAAAAAAAACCCAAAGGTCTCTTAGGAAACAACTATGCAAACAATGTAAATATGAACATACAATGAACGTGATTCACTAACCTAAAATAAACCTAGACGGGTTGATATGCCGTTAAAATCAATCAATCCAATCTGATGTAAAGCGTCCTGCTTATTATTTATTTATTTTTAGCGTGGTATCATCATCATGGCGCGCTGTTTGCACGGATATCCATGACAATCTCTCGCCAACCTTCCCTATCATTCATCGACTCTGGGAGCTCCTCCACGCAGCAGCCAGCATCCTTACATAGTTAGTCAATGTAGGTTCTGGCTGGGCGGCCCACATTAGCCTGCCCATGTGCCGGCTTCCACAGTAGTACGTCGCTTACGAGCTCATCCTTGCTTCTCCAGCAGTGTCCTGCATGCCTAGTCCGTCTTACTCGTATGGTTTGTGAGATGGGGGGGGGAGTGGCCATACAGTTGCTTCTTTGTGGGGTGCTGCTTCCACGACTTATTCAGGACCGCTCGTAGCATTCTTGTGCAGCTCCCATCTAGCTTATTCTCAAGGCGCTTCGTTAGGGTCCGGGTGGTACAGCCATACAGCAGTACCGACACAACCACAGCCTGGAAGAATCGTCTCTTTAGCTTGTCAGGGAGATCGGATTTCGTGGTATAAAAGCATCTAATGTTATAAATAAGAATGATAATATATCATTTTAAATAAATAAATATATATAAATAAATAAATATAAATAGATAAATAAATAGATAAATGAATAAATATATAAATAACTATATATATATTTATATAAACTGTTTTAAATATAAAATACTTTTATTTTATTACTTTTCATTTCATTATATCTATAAAATATATATTCATATAAATAAATAAATAAATGAATGATGATATCATTTTGAATAAATAAATATAAATATTTATTTATAAATAAAAAAAACGGTTTTCTACTGTGTGTTCAAAAGTAAATTCATGAGTTCATATGTAAGTTATTATTTACAGGTTAAGTGTTTTTAGTTTATATATATATATATATATATATATATATATATATATATATATATATATATATATAGTCTCGGTGGGTGCAGGAGAAAGTTAATCCGTCTTATTGCCGCGTAAGTGGGAAGTGGGTATGCGAGAAGCTATTATGTATATCTATATATGTGTAGGAATTTTAGATGATAGTTGGAATTTGGCACTGGACTTGAATTCGTTATGGCAAATTGAATCGAGGATATCTCTTGTGGTTAGAAAAAAAAGATAAATCGTATGAAAAAAAAAGTAATGTACGAAAATGGGTTAAGAGTTTCATTACGGCGATGGAAGAGATGAAAGAACGCTCAAGTCAACATGTTAATGAAACAAATCAGATCATAATTTCGTGTGAAACTTCTCAAGTTTTCAGCGCGAAAACTATCATAGAAAATAATCGGCTATAAAAAAAAAGTGTCTGTTTCTGTTAATAATATTCACTTTTTTTCTTTTCTTTTTTTTTTTTTTTTTTTTTTTTATTGGTTAGAAAGTATTAATATTGAAATTCGAATCTTTTCTTGTTGGGATACAACTTTTGTACAGATGTGTTCTAGCAATAAACCAATTGATGGAAACCGTAGGCGGTTACTTTCGGTTTTCTCGTCCCTGCGTCTGCTAGATAATCTACAGCAAACAAGAATATCTGCATGCGGATAGGAAGGTATTTAACCAACCCCTCCACACAAGCAGGATGCGACACAAGGTCAATTTTAAAGCAGAGTTTAACAGATTTGGATTAAGAGTTTTCCTTCTCCAAGACTGCATATCATACCAAGGATAAAGAGTCCTGTCTGTCCTACTATTTGCCCAAAGTTAGAGGGAGAACAGATCGATTCATACCTTTCCCCAAGGGTATTAACGCTATGTGAAATGCAATCAGCCTCATCCAGAATTTGAACTCGTCTCGCCGGTTCGACGATAAGCATTACACAGCGAACAAATTATACCCAGTTTAGATAATATAATCTCAAAACGGACATGGAATTGACCATCTATACATATATAAAGGGCAGTTGTGTGTATGTATGTATGTCCGGGAAAAAAACCCAGAAAATAAAACAATTAATGTAAAATAAATATATATACACATTCACTATCACCAGATCTCTCTTTTTGAGCAAAAATAATAAAGATTTGATTTATATTCATGAACATTGTGGTAGTAAGCAAACAAACACGGTCGGACTTGCAGAAGCTTTATTCTACATAGAATACAGTGGTGGGTTTTTGACCAGTTTATATAGTAATTAGAAGGGTAGGGGAGGTAACTCAGTTACCTATTACAAACATAATTAAAGAATAAAATTTAGATAGTAACAACATTGATTTTTTTTTTTTGCATTTAATATTTTAGATATTAATCTTTCTTTTCAGAGTGTTTGTGCACTTTTTTGCTGACACAAAGTCTTTTTTACATAGAGATTTGAATGGGGCATGCTGTGAGGATCCAACTCATGATTCAGTAATAATGGATCTGCAAGACTAACTTTTTACACCCCCCCCCCCATCTACCCTGGCTATGTCGGGTAGCTACTAATAGTCTTTATAAAAGGAAAATCAGTGAACCGAAACCCCTAACTTCACGGATTCATATCTCTCATTCCTGAGTTCTAAATCATAGGTATACCCTTACCGTATACCGAGTCCATCCCCCACCCACACACAAAAATCCATTACTGAATAGAACTTAGATAAATCATCTTTCCACATTTTTATCTAAATTGTTTTTTCTTCTTCGCTTCCGTTTCTTCACTTCCGTTTCTTCTCTTCCGTTTCTTTGTTTCCTTCTCCGTTTTTCTCATTCATTTCCTTTTTGCGATCTTGATTGGCTGAAATCTAAATCGTAATAATCTCAACCTGGTTCCTAATTAGAACAAACTAGAATTGCAAATTATTCACTAATCAGAAATAAGAAATGCAGAACATTTAATTATTTTTTTCCTAATGGACAGTGAGGCAATTTTTCTTTTAAATTTCTGCAATTAAAAACATTTTGTAGACCACTGTGTTGTCTTCTCCACTGGTTTTAAATTGTTACAAGAACATCTCAGTATATTTTGTTTAGCCTGCATACCAGCAGCCACTCTACTACTAATACCCAAACCTACTTACTAAGGCCATGTTAGCTCAGTGCAATATAAGATCAACTGTAGCGCGTCTTACTTCGTGTAATGGTTTGTGAACTGGTTTAGTAAACCATTGCTAGTATTATCGATCCTCATCGTGTTTTCTGGACAAAGTCAGCCATTTCATCTGATTCTGTGTCCAACCAGAGGCGATGATCTAAGAAGCTGCATCTACAAGCCAACCAGATGCTGGTCTAAGCCACAACGTTACAGTGCTCCATATTCTTAGTCTAGCGTCAAACTAAGCTAGGCTCAGTAAATGAGTTCAGGTATGAGGAATATGTATTGTAAGATTATGTTGCATCAGACCTTCAGGCAGAGAGAGAGAGAGAGAGAGAGAGAGAGAGAGAGAGAGAGAGAGAGAGAGAGAGAGTGTGTGTGTGTGTGTGTGTATGTGTAAGAGAGAGAGAGAGAGTGTGTGTGTAAGAGAGAGAGAGAGAGACAGAGAGAGAGAGACAGAGACAGAGACAGAGAGACAGTCTGTTTTTCTTGAAAATCAACTTTTGAAATGCCATATAATATATTATTTTTGTTAGGTATTTGTGCAATTAAGCATGTTTTCCGTGGAATGTCCACGCGCTTATATTATTATTATTATTATTATTATTATTATTATTATTATTATTATTGCTCCTTTTGAGTTTTCACATCAGCATTAGATGATGGTCTTTCAGTGGAGTCTGAGTGACAGCAAGTCTCCTCAGGTCTCCAGGACTCTTCTGAGTATTCTGGCAGATTGCAGCAGTGCAGTGTTCTGAATGGTTTCAATCCTTCCTCTGATATCCAAACTTTCCAAGCCTTTTTCTAATCCTTTTGGGACTGTTCCAAGTGCATCAACTACAATTGGTATAACTTTCACTTTCATATTCCATAACTTTTTCAGTTCTCTGGCAAGGTCCAGATATTTGTCTATTTTTTCATTTTCCTTTAACTTCACCCTGTGATCTGCTGGTACTGCAAAATCCACTAGTTGACAAGTTTTCTTTTTTGTTAATCAACACTAGGTCTGGCCTTCTTGCTGGTATAAGGTGATCCGTTTTTATTACAAAGTCCCAGAGAATTTTGTGCGTTTCGTTCTCAAGAACAGATTCTGGTTTATGCATATACCATTTTGTTGTGTGGTCAAAATTTAATTTTTTGCATAATTCCCAGTGGATCACCTTCCCAACCATCGTGTCTAGTTTTTATTCTCGTTGTGCTAGTTTGCTACATTCGCAGAGTATATGGTTAACAGTCTCATCTCTATTACCGCAAAGTCTACATTTACTATTTTGTTGGTCTTATCAATTTTCGCTTTGATGTAGTTTGTCCTTATGGCATTATTTTGTGCAGCAATTATAAGTAATTCTGTTTCTCTTTTGAGGTTTCCCTTTCTTAACCATGTCCAAGTCTTTTCATGTGCAACCTTATTATTATTATTATTATTATTATTGTTATTATTATTATTATTCGCTGATGTACACAGAAAAGTGTCCTCGCCTTGGTTTCAGCCATTCTTGGACTGAATAAAGGATTAGACTCGAAATTTCCAAGTTACTAAATATAATTGACACATGAAGAAGACTGGAGGGTACAACAGCCGAAACGTCGTGACTACAATAACCAAGATGATGATTCTAGTACGAATACATCACTGTATCATAATTATTTTTAATGCAAATTACTACATATATACATATAACAGTTACGTTCACTCTTACATTGTTCTTTTCTTTATCAGAACGTTTCAGTCGATGAAACCTGACGAAAGGTTGTGGTAAAAATAAATAGATACTAGGAAATTAATCATATTGAACCAATATACAATATCAGTGGCTATTTCCCGACATACACCAATAGACAGTGTTCGATTTCAGATAAAAATGGATTGCCAAATCAGGTAAAGAGGCTCTCCCCCTCTTGGAAGATTAGTACAACACAGTCTTCCCGCCAATCCATTACCAATTTTCCTTGTGGCAAAATTAAATTAAGCTTAGTATCTACCTTAATTATTTGTGTATAACACGTGCTCATGTATAACACCCCTAACTTTGAACTGTGAAATTCCGGAAAAAAACCATCTCTTGTGTATGCATCTAAATTTAACCTGACTTTTTATCGATTCGTACTGACTAGAAATAAGAATTTATATGGTTTTATATTATGTTTTGAAACACAGAATTTACATAGTCTTTATGAGGAGTGAAGGATTGAGTAAATCCGACAAAATATGGTTGAAAATAGAGGGAAAAAGTGGATATAACAACACAACACAGAATTCAATTGATATTTCAACCCGGTATTTAGCGAGGCTTTGTCAAAAATTTATTGTGAAGACCAAAACTTCCCAACCCCATCTCCCACCCACCCCAAAAATTGCCTTTTCAGTATAAAAACAGACTGTAAAAATTTTTTTATTTGTTGTTTTATGCTATCCAAACTTAATTGTTTAAGCGGAGCAATCGTCGGACAGCGAAAGATTTGTTTGAAAATGATAAAATAGGATCAAATTTATTGTGCGTTTGTTTAACTGGATGCGCATGTCACTTGTTGGTTTAAGTGTTTGCGTGTATTATGTATAAGGTCAGATGTATCTGCTCTGTTTGTACGAGTGCGTATTCTGGCATGCATGCACACATAAACGCACGTAAAAAAACGCGACGTTATGATTACATCTACGCGTGTATGTGCGTATAAATTTGTGTGCTTGATGTTCGTGTTTGCCGACGTATAAAGCATCGTGTGATTATTAAGTATCTGTGCGTGCGTGCGTGCGTGCGTGTGTGTGTGTGTGTGTGTATTAATGAGTGGCAGGTTGAGATTGTGCCGTGTTCAATATTACTAGTATATTTAAATGAGAAAAATTCTAAGAGGCCGGTTTTTATCATTATATATATATATATATATATATATATATATATATATATATACGGCACTTCGAAGAGTGTATATATATAATATATATATATATATATATATATATATATATTAGGCATGTGCTATTGAACAACACGGAGTACTTTTACTTCATTTTTGGGATGTGTATTTTTCCAGTCGTCTGGCGATTTTTTTGTGTTTGGATCCAATTGATATATAATATTTCCCATACTGTTATCCCGAGCGCTTTCGACTGTTTCGCCAGTCGTCATCATGGGGTATATAAGTTGGTTTTAGTTCATTTTTTTAGTTCTTTTATCTATGTTTTTATTAAATTTGGAGAGTCCATTATTTTTTTTTAAGAAGGTGGTGTAGGTTAAGTGTGTTAGTTATTAAATATATTCAATATGTTGTATCCGACTTTAAATGCTATTTTATTGATGTTAGTTTTTTTAAATTTTTTATGCATATTGATTCGAGGATCTGAATGCGATTCTTATTATTATTTTTGTAGATAATTTTGGTGTTTTCGGTTAGAATTTTCCTAATATCAGGGGAGGTGGATTTTTCTGGGTGTTTTTTTTTAATTAAGTGTTGTTTTATGGCGCTAGTGTCGGAGAGACGGTATGTGAGGCGGCGGGACCTTCTTAAAAAATAATGGACTCTCCAAATTTAATAAAAACATAGATAACACGAACTAAAAAATGAACTAAAACCAACTTATATACCCCATGATGACGACTGGCGAAACAGTCGAAAGCGCTCGGGATAACAGTATGGGAAATATTCTATATCAATTGGATCCAAACACCAAAAAGATTGCCAGACGACTGGAAAAATACAGATCCAAAAAATGAAGAAAGAGTACTCCGTTTGTTCAATAGCACATGCATAAAAAATAACTTGCTGCCAAAATACACAACATTTAATATATATATATATATATATATATATATATATATATATATATATATATAGGCACTTCGAAGTGCCGAAAGTACTTGGGATAAAAACTTCAGTGGACTAATCTACGGATTCTATCAAAATGTCAAAAAGCTGGCCAGAAAATTCGAAAAGATTGTTAATGAAATTGTTAAACAGGAGACATGCTTTTGTTTAATTCTACATATATATATATATATATATATATATATATATATATATTATATATATATATATATATATATATATATATATCATTGCCTACACTTCGTGTTCCTTACGCCAATGTCGGCACCAGTACTTTGTCCTCTGATTCATCATTGACCGTTTTATTGTGAATATGGAAACATGGCAATTATTCGAATTAGCCAACGACGAAAGCATCGCATCTAGGCATTGATTGAGGAAAATTGTGCATCTTAAACGACTTAATAACTTTGTATTCATGGCGGTTCGATGAAGCGGATGTTGCTTGTACATTAACCAACTACAAATAGCCTCTGGGATTACACTCAAATACACGTTTACTGTTCAATCGTTTTTATTAATAAAGAACCAGCTCTTACCGAGGAGAATGAATCAACTCTTATAAGCATCGCATCAACCTTCAAGTCTTGTCACTTTACACTAAAATGTCGTCATCAACCTACGCGGAAGATTTCAATAAGATTCATGGCTTAGTCAATGGCTCATTAAGTAGAGCTGTTGTTTTTTTAAAATTCGTTTGTGTCTTAGGAGCAAGAATACATGCTCTCATTAGAAGGTGAAACATTGCTATTGAGAGAATCGATGACTATGTAGAGAAGTAGGGATGTGATCCACAGAGAACCAGCATCATTTTGATGTATGATACATGTTCTTGTGCTGGTAATTATACCTGTCCTAAACAAAATGGCATTACTTTTTGACACACCCTCGTATTTGCTGCTAACCATGTTGGCGGCCTTTGATAACTTAAAACCAAATTCTAAATTTTCTTTCTCCCCCAACCCGACAAAAAAACATTAATCTCTTCTACAGCCCCGTAATATAAAATAACTAGCTAAAGTACCCGGTCCATGACCGGACTAAAATGAAATTTGGATCACCAGGGAGTGAGAGAGAAAGTGGAAGACAGTAGTTAGAGAAGGGGTAAGAGGAAAATAATTCTTGAAACTAAAATCATTGAGAATTTGTATATTTCAGGATTTGTATTTTCTGTTTTATAGCTTAAAATTATTTCATATTATTATACAACAAATTGAAAGTATTCGTTTGTATATTTGTTTGTTATTGTTTTAAATTTTTTGTACATGACAACAATTCACATTTAGTTCTTAATTGCATGTTGAGTTTAAAAAGAAGCTGAGAATCGAAAATTTAAATTCTTCGTATTGCAATATCTATTTTTGCTAAAACCTAAGATAGTATTATAGGGACCACCAATTGATCAGTTTAGGCCATCTTGAATAAAACGGAAATATTTTGTTATTATTATAATTAATTGATTTTTCATAGAATTTAAAAAAAACTCTTATCGTATTGTTTTTAGCTACGTTAATTTTCAGTTGATTTAACAGTGCAAAAATGAAAACATTGTTTTTCAATCATAATTTTCATTATTTCCGTAAGCTGAAAAAAGTTAAAAAATCATCAGGAGTTTATTTAATGTTTTTTCTTCAAATGGAAAAAATTTTTTCAATATTAATTTTCTGCAAGTTTCACACAGGGTAAAATTGGTGGTACCTAGTATTGTTTAAAAAACGTTTTGGTGGACCTGATTATCTGGACCCCCCCCCCCCATCTATTTTTTTCCTTCAGCGATTACAGGTTCTTTATTATTTGAGTATTCACGGGTGCTCATTCCTCGTATAAGTTTATCGGAAAACGGAACCCAAATTATTGTTAAAATTAAGGTTCCACCTATGGCCAAAGAACTGAAAAACTGCGATTTTATTGACCACAATAAAGATGGCAAATTCTGACAACTAGAATCATGTCATTTTGATAAACAAAGCGCTTAACTTACATATAAATTTTTTTTGAAATGTGATATTGTCGATAAACTTGAAATAAATTTCGTCTTACAAATAATTGAAGTCGACTAAAGATTTTTGTCCGTATTAGTAACATCGTGGTTTGAGAACCTGGAAATTCGGGAATTAAAGTCACGAATGAAAATCTTAGTTTAATTATACAAATATGTAACTACTTACGACGTAAACTGATTTTCATGATACTGTTACTTAGGAAACGTAAAGCACAATCTGCATCGAATATCGCTGTAAACCAGGTATTCCGATCTGAATATAGCTGCACTATCGGGTGGCTATCCAAGCCAAAGCCAATTGATAAAAACTCACACAAATTACATATTTTGGACTGGTAGGCCATCGGAGCTGAAAGACTGCAAAATTAATTCATTAAAATCAAAACTTCGCTGCTGTTATCGCTTGTTGATATACGGACAAAGGTATTTGATATCACTGAGATTAATATATTAGATATATACGTGTCATTCAGATTAGAGGTTATTATGTACTCATTGACTCTCTCACGTTTGTGTCAAACAAAACTGATCTACGAGTAGTACACTAGACACGACTGGGTTGGGAAGATGATCCACTGGGAATTAGGCAAAAAATTTAATTTTGACCATACAACAAAATGGTATATGCTCTGTTCTTGAGATAAAATTCTCTGGGACTTTGAAACGGATCACCTTATCTCAGCAAGAAGACCAGACTAGTGTTGATTAACAAAAGAGAAAGAACTTGCCAACTGGTGGATTTGCAGTTCAGCAGATCACAGGGTGAAGCTAAGGAAAGAAAAAATGACAAATATCTGCCTTGCCAGAGAACTGACCAATTGTAGTTGGTGCACTTGGAACGATCCCAAAAGGATTGGAAAAGGGTTTGGAAAGTTTGGAAATCAGAGGAAGGATTGAAACCATTCAGAACACTGCACTGCTGCAATCTGCCAGAATACTCAGAAGAACCTGGAGACCTGAGGAGACTTGCTGTCACTCAGACTCCAGTGAAAGACCATCAGCTAATGCTGATGTGAAAACTCAAAAGGAGTAAATGATAATATCTTTTCGTATATATTTATAATATAATCTTTCCACAGATTATCTAACCTTGCCTTAAAGGAGTTAAGAGATGGGGCATTCACTGTTGATGATGGTAGTTTATTCCATGTATTCACCAATCTGTTAATAAAATAATTTTGTCTTACATTTGCTTTACAAAAATATTTTAGGAGTTTTAATTTATGACCCTTGATATTGATATTTTATGGCGCATAAATAACCAAGATGTTAACGTAAACACCAGATAAATCAATTTCTACAAACAGAAAAGAACTTATAGTTATTTACTATTCTTAGATTAGATACGACACAAGACCAGAAGTATGGGATGCCCAGTGAGAAATTTATTCACTAAAATTGAATTCACTGCTGATATTGCTTCAATAAAAAGTCAGGCAGGGAACAATATCTTATCATCAGAAGGAGTTGGTATACGGACAGTTTCACAAATTGGGTGACTTTGGCTTAATTAATTAATTATACCCCTTAATCAGTAAAAATCAATAACCAAATTTGGCGTGTTTCTTAGTTAGAAGGATATTAATATGTATGCACGATTTCGAATCAGAGTGACCTCCCGTTTAGAACTTAAACGTCGATACGTCGATACGTCGGCATGAATAAATTTCGCAGTCTTAAGCCGTTCAGCTCGAATTTATCGCCTATTTATAGTCCAATCTTAAAAATATCGCCTATTTATAGTCCAATCTTAAAAATATCCATATGGTTGAAAAGAAAAGAAAATAATCTTGCTCAATATATAATTTGTATGAGTCTTTATCCATTGAATTATTTTTTTATAGCGAGTTAGAAAAAAATTGTTTTGCTTCGGACAGCAAAAGTATGTTTTAACGAAAAATCAAATCTTATTCATATCGCAATCTTTTTATTTCTGTCTTTAAAATATTAATTTAGTTAGAAATCAAATGAAATCATCTATCTTACAAATATTATTTGGTAAGAAAGAGCGAAGTAAATAACAATAATAACCGAAATAAATAACAATAATAAGCGAAATAAATAATAAGCGAAAACATTTAACTCAACTTTGTTTTTAATTTTTTCGTACATATACAAAAGTTTAAAAAAAAAAAAGCCTTTTACAAAAATAGGTAGTTAAATTATATAACTACTTATTTCGTAACTAAGTAAACATATAGTTATATAAAAAAACAGTGTTGGAAATGTTAAGCTTAAACATAAAATAAACATGATTCTAATGTACGTAACTTGAATGAGAAAATTTGTTATTTTAATTTATCATAATTCTAATGATAAATAAATAAGCATATTTTTTTTAAAAATTAAGTCACCACTTTTTTTTCTCTTTCATTCTTTTTTTTTTTTAAATAAAAACTGTCAAAAATGCTCTTTCGAACTTATCTCGGCTGAACTTGAAAAACGGTCGGAAAATTAGGGTGACCCAGAAAAAACAGAACCCACAAAATATGTAATAAAACTGTTAATTTTAACTAGGGGGTTAGGTTAGGGTTGGGGTTTAGGGTTAGTTTAATGGGAAAATAAATAAATAATTTGGGTTCTGTTTTTTCTGGGCCACCTATATACAGGGTGACCCAGAAAATACAGAACCCACAAATTTTGTAATAAAACTTAATTTTAACTAGGGAGGTTTAGGGGTTAGGGTTAGGGTTAGGGTTAGGGTTGGGGGTTTAGAGTTAGTTTAATGGGAAAATAAATAATTTGGGTTCTGTTTTTTTTTTTTTTTTTGGACACCCTTATTTTCCGACCGTTTTTCAAGTTCAGCCCTTATCTCGAGATTTCTTTTAATCATTTAAAAACTTTAGAATTCACCTTAATTCATTCATATTAGTGTCGTCTTGAATATAACATTTATTTCGACCGTTTATTCATTAGACAATTCTCGGCGATTTTTTTTAAAATTTGATAAATAATTATCTCTTAATAGTTACCACCAATTTTCCCTGTGAAATTTACCCCACCCCTATATTTAACACAATGAAACTTGTATAAAAATTAATATTATCTTGAAAAAACTTTTTCAGTTCGAAAGAAGATACATTAAACAAACTACTGATGATTTTTTAAAAATTTTCAGCTAACGGAAAAAATGAAAATTATGATTGAAAAACAATGTTTTCATTTTTGCACCGTTAAATCAACTGAAATTTTACGTAGCCAAAAACAATTTACGACAAGAGGATTTTTAGAATATACTATGAAAAATCAATTAATGGTCCGATTTTCACGAAATATATTAGGGGAAATATTTTTTTACGAGGTCTACCCCCATCCCCTATTTTATTTTATGAGATATCAAAAAAATGAACCGAAATTGGGTATACCTATCTCTTATTTTCTCGCCACTCACTCTTTGGTGTTCCTATTTTTTCTTTAGTCCGGTCATGGACCGGGTACTTTAGCTAGTATATATATATAAGGAAGTTTGGTATGTACGTGTCGACTTATAACTCACAGACGAGAGGTCATTCAGATTTGAAATCTTGCATGCCACTTAATATGTTTATAATTAAGAAACACACAACATTTGTTTTTTTATTTTTAATAATTAAGCAATATAATTCAATAATTAAGAAAATAATAAAAATACAGACACTTTCACCCCCACTCCACTACCGTCGACACGAGTCGAGTTTTAACTTTCAAGACAGAAAAATCAAAAACTACCGTTAACATAATCTTAAACCCCCAGCCACCGTCGGCACCTTTAAAGTGGCGTCAGCCAACCAGACCAACGCAATGAAAAAAACATACTGAAATAAACAACACTACCGTTAAAAGACACTTTCGCCCCAACCTACACCACAGGTTGTAAACTTGCCGTTAAAACAGCTCCACCCAACATCTAACAAGAAAGACGATTTTTTATTTCTATATTATTTTAGAAATAAAAAATCGTCTTTCTTTTTTTACACAGTGCGGGTTGGGTGGGGCTGTTATGGGCCTCAGCAGATAAAATTAAATAAGGACACAAGTTTAATACTTAGCTCTTTTTAATTGTTACTTTTTAGAAGTAAAAATGAAAATAAATTAGTATTTTTTATCACTTGGACGCAATAGGCAATCAAGAAATGAATTTGAGTTTTTGTCATATGTACAAAACAATTTTTAGATAAATAGATGTATGTTCCAAAACATGCAAAAGTTAAGGATTTCATTTCTAAAATAATATTCTAAATGTAAAAAAAAAAAAAAAAATCCAAAAATAATTATTGTAATGTACAAATTCTCGGTAATGTTTTTAATTCTATAAATTATTTTCCTCTAATTCTCTCTTACCCATTCACTCCCTGGTGTTCTTAAAAAAAGATTTAGTTCGGTCATGGACCGGGTACTTTTGCTAGTATATATCTATAAGAGTTTTATAATTTGCTTGAAGCATTGTGTTTATATTAGTTTGGTGGTTGGTTTTGAAGGCTATCACAATGCAGGTGTAAAGAAAAATAAGGTAACTGTGGTGTTGTTTGTTAACCTGTGAATTATTTTTAATATTTCGAGATAAAAAATCTCTTCTACAGAAAATCTCCGAAACTGAAGTTGTTGCTAGTGGCTGTCAATTTGGTTTTGGCAACATTAACATAAAAATAAATTAATCTTTTTTGGAACACTTTGTTTTTCTAATTCACACACACACACACACACACACACACACACACACATACACACACACACACACACACATATATATATATATATATATATATATATATATATATATATATAGGTGTGTACCAAAAATTTCGAGATTTTTTGTACTTTTTGACACATCTTGTATTCTGAAAAAAATGAACATTCTATTCATTGTTCATTTCTATTTTGGTAAATACAGCTTCAAATTCGGCACTTTTATGACACACTTTGTATTCTGAAAAAAAAAAAGGACGTTACATTCATTGTTCCTTTCTATCTTGGTAAATACAGTTTCAAACTCGGCACTTTTATGACACACCTTGTATTCTGAAAAAAAATTAACGTTACATTCATTGTTCATTTCTATCTAGGTAAATACAGCTTCAATCTTGATACTTTTATGACACACTTTATATATATACATATATCTATATTTTTGGAGGATATGTGCTTAATTGAAGTCATACCTAATTTTTGAAAATTAACTAGTTAATAATTAATGAATGTAGGCGGGCATATATGTTCAAATGTAAGGCTAAACAGATCGAGAAAATGTCGGCTAAAAGCCATATCAAATAAACACAGTGTTTATTTACGTACTCTCATATATATATAATGGATAAAAGTAACCTACTCGAGTTCGTCTATGAAAGATAAGACCGTTTCAACGGACATGCATGGTACTAACTGATATTAATCGAAAACTAGATTAATTCAGCGGATGTAACCCTGACGATTCAGACAATGAAACTCGAGTAGGTTACTTTTATCCATTTTATAAATAAATTTTGCTCTACATTGTATTGAGCACTTTGTATTTGTTTTTTCTCAGTCTTAACCCCTGGATACTGTGCGCTTCCAACGATCGTACTCGTACCCACCGGTAAGCCACTACTCAGACATTAACGCATATATATATATATATATATATATATATATATATATATATATATATAATATAATATATTATTGTTAGTAATTATTGATGTGCAGATACAATGAAAGGAAGCAGTCTAGTATTTATTTCTTAAAAAACTATTTATTTTTAATGTTCTGAATATGCTGTCACATTTTTTAAAAATCTCGATAAAAGCGATTCGAAGGCTGAATCGATTTTTCTAATAAGTATTTCTGTATATGAAGTGGCGAAATGGCCGAAAATAATTTGTGAACAATACTTTGTAATCAGTTCATTCATCTTGCAAATTCCAATGGATTCCAAATCAATAAACATCCCTTGATGCTGGACTGAACGCTTGTTTATCACAGGGAAAAGAAATAATTGCCAGAATTTACACGTGACACCAGCAGAATGATAACATGAATTCTAACATTTAATTAGCGCGGAGATCGGGTCGAGTCTCGTTTTGAAAAGTGGCTTCAATCCAACGTGTATACATCTGTGATGAGTGCTCAGATGTATCTCCGTCGAACCAACATTTATATTATTAAGTCGACCGTCAATCAGAGCGTGGGGTGGGGGTTGTTGTGGAGGTGTTGTGGGGTGGTGGTGGAGGTTTTCATTTGAAATCTCATCCTTTTAAAAACCGCGGTTTTAAAACGAGATTGTGACTAATTGCCGAGGGAATGGATTTGCTGAAGAGAACTGAAGAAGTTTTATTTTAGCTTTGTGTGTCTAAAATTACAGGCTATCTAAAAATATACTCTCTCTCTCTCTCTCTCTCTCTCTCTCTCTCTCTCCTCTTTCTCTCTCTCATACACACACACACACACACACATACACACTCGCTGTTCACTCTCTCATCCCCCTCTCTCTCTCACACACACACACACTCAGTCACACACTCTCTCATCCCCCTCTCTCATCCCCTCTCTTCTCTCTCTATACACACACACACACATACACAGTCGCTCTCTCATCCCCCTCTCTCTCTTTCACACACACACACTCAGTCTCCCTCTCCTCATCCCCCTCTTTCTCTCACTCCCCCCTCTCTCTCTCTCTCGCTCTCTCACACACACATACACACTCGCTGTCTCACTCTCTCTCATCCCCATCTCTCTCACACACACACTCAGTCTCACTCTCTCTCTCTCTCCTCTCTCTCCTCTCTCTCTCTCTCTCTCTCTCTCTCTCTCTCTCTCTCATACACACACACTTGCTGTCTCACTCTCTCTCTCTCACCCCTCTCTCTGATTTTAGTAATTGTTGCTTTAGATATGCTTAGGTAAGTTTTATCGACCTTATACTGCGATATAAATGAAATTTTAGCGGGGGGAGGGGAAGTGGTAAAATTAATAATGTATTAATGGGAAACTTATTTGTAGTTTGGGATTAAAGTTATTTAATTGGTTAGACTAATTTCATTAATTATAATTCTACTAGGGTGAGTCAAAAAGAAAAGGCACGGACTGCCATTGACAGGTTATCGGTCATATAGAAATTTGATCTCTCTGATAAAATAAAACGACATTTCTTCCAAGCTGTAACCGTATCAGTAGTACTGTATGGCTGCACCACTTTGACTTTAACTAAATACTTGGTGAAAAAGCTAGATGTGAACTACTCAAGGAATCTGCGTGCTGTCTTGAACAAATCCTGGCATCCAACTAGGAACCACAAGGTTCCGAGTTCGCTACCGGCCTTCACTAACTTAGCGTGTGAGCAGCACAGAGATTTGTGCGGTAATGTGAACAGCTGATGGTAGGTGTGGGGGTAAGTGGTCGTATAGCAGCTGTGTTACGTGGTGTTGCTTCCAGGGTAAATTGAAAATCTTCCAAGCTGTAACCGTATCAGTAGTACTGTATGGCTGCACCACTTTGACTTTAACTAAATGCTTGGTGAAAAAGCTAGATGGGAACTACTCAAGGATTCTGCGTGCTGTCTTGAACAAATCCTGGAAGCAACACCACATAACACAGTTGCTATACGACCACTTACTTCTAATCACACAAACCATCCATATAAGACGAACAAGACACTGCTAGAGAGTAAAGTAAAAAAAAAAAAACGAAAGTCGTCGGGGTGGCCTAAAGTCGCCAAACAGCGAGGGAGTCTGTCTTATTTTCACTAGCGCTAGACCAAGGAGATTGTTTTTGGTGTCTGAGGTGGAGCGCCACACCTACCATCAGCAGCTCACTTTACCGCACAAATCCCTGTGCTGCTCATACGCTGAGTTAGTGAAGGCCGGTAGCGAACTCGGAACCTTGTGGTTCCTAGTTGGATGCTCTTCCGACTGAGCTAAACCGGCCCTAGAGAAGTAAGGACGAACTCATAAGTAACGTTCTCCTGTGGAGTCCAGCACATTGACACTCCAGAGTAGGCGGACTAGCAAAATACTTACATACAACAACTCTGTGCGGACACTGGATGCTGTGTTTTCAGACTATTGGAACTGCAACAAAGGATGACCAGAGATTATTAGAGATGTTTTTATTGTTTAATCATAATTGCAAATGTTCAGTGCATATCAAAACGAAAAACATATTTGGTAGAAACGAAAAGAAAAATAATTCTAGATTTTATTGAAATAAATAAATAAATAGTAGGTATTAAGTGGTCGGTCAGAGCAGAACTTACACGCCTAGTATGCATATCTATTCGTGTATTCGTGTTATATAGCCCTTATAATACATCGTTAGTAAGTGCGTGGTGTAATGGTTAAAGTCATGGGAAATGGACTCATCGCCCCGAGTTCAAATCCTGGACGTGGTAATTGCATTTTACTTAGCAATAATACCCTTGGGAAAGGTAGGAATCCTACTTTCTCTCTCCAGCTATGGGTGAATAGTAGGGCAGACTGGGCTCTTTAACCTTGGTTAGGCAACCAGTCTAGTAGAAGGAAAACACTGAATTCAAACCTGTTGAACTCCGTTTAAGAAATTGACATTGTGTCACATCCAGCTCGAGCGGAGGGGTTGGTAAATATATATAACACATCGGGTATATAAATAGGGAGATAGATAGATAGATAGATAGAGAGAGAGAGAGAAGATTGGATGATGGGATGAGGGTTCTTAACTCTGCTTCCACTTCTTCTAACTTGCCCGGTTGCCACGTGCTTCAGCCTGACTTCTCTTCAGGGCGTTCTGCTGGGTGTTGATCTTCTTTGTTGATTTCTTCGGGCTGTCATTTCTTGTTTTAATTAACTTAACAAACAAGACTTGGCGTTTTCTTCTAAAGCTTTATTTGAACAACCCAGCCCATCTTCATCCGCCGCGAGGGAAGACTAACTCAGAGCGAGCGACCCTAGATTCTTCGTCGCATCTGACTAACTAATTCTCGCGTGTCTAATCGCGCGTTTTTCAAGGGGTCAAGTAAAAATGTTATTACTCATCAATAACTGTCCAGTAACTTTCCACTGAACCCTGTCATTCTGAATCTAACGGACCTTGATTCAAATATTCTTACTACAGGGACGCACATAAATCATAAGCTGCTTATGAATTATGTAACATTCGATACTCATTGAGTTCTCACTATTTCTGGCCTTGTGTCAGACTATAACGGAATCAATCACCAATGTTTGAATTATGACTAAGAATGCTTCATTATCATCAGGTATCGCTGACAGTACGGATTTCCATGACATCTCTCTCTCTCTCTCTCTCTCTCTCTCTCTCTCTCTCTCTCTCTCTCTCTCTCTCTTTCGATCATCTGGAAGGTCTTCCGCAATCCAGAATCCGCACAGAGTTGATTGATCTAGGTTTTTACTAGTCGGCCTACACTGGTGTGTCCATGTGTAGGTGTTCACAGGAGAACGTCACTTATGAGTTCGTTCTTGCTTCTCCGGCAGTGTTCAGCGTGAATTGTTCGTCTTACATTGATGGTTTGTGTGATAGGAGGTAAGTGTCCGTACAGCTGCTTTCTTGTGAGATGCTGCTTCCAAGATTTGTTCAAGACATGATGATGATGATGATGATGATGATGATGAGAGGAGGAGGAGGAGGAGGAGGAGGAGGTGGAGGAGGATGACTATCATCATCATCATCATCATCGTCATCATCATCATCATTGTTCAATGATTACTTTCCTTGTATAGGCAGTAGCAGCAGTGCTGTTATCTCCGTAGTCAACCTTAACTGGAATCCACTCAATATATAAAAGTAAACAGAGTTAAAATCCTGCTGATGTCAGCGTATAATTCTTCTATTGAATGCCGCGCTCAAATGAAAAATGGAAAGCAAGCAAAACCGGGTAAAGGCAAGACCGGACAGCTTATCCAGTTTAATAATAGAGTATAAAAAGTGTGCATGTATTGATTTTTCTAGTGGAGCACAACTTATGGTATCGTGTGAAATTTCCAAGAACATGAATATGAAATCCAGTCAATACCTTCAATATTTTCGCTTTTTGGGTGTGGTTTAGCGTTCGCCAATCGACCGAGTCGTTTCTTTTGGCACCTTCATTGAACATTTAGAGATTTACTAAGGAAAACACGCTGGCGCACGCGCACACACACACACACACACACACACACACACGCACATACAAGCGCACATATACACACATATAGAGCTGTATTGACACACATATATACACACAGCTGTACTGATATACACACACACAGTGAGAATGAGAGAGAGAGAGAGAGAGAGAGAGAGAGAGAGAGAGAGAGAGGAGAGAGAGAGAGTTACACTGAGACACACATACACACACACATAGCCGTACTGACATATGCATACACTCACAAACAGAGGTGTACTGATATGCACACACACAGCTGTACTGACATACACACACACACACACAGAGAGAGAGAGAGAGAGAGAGAGAGAGAGAGAGAGAGAGAGAGAGAAGAGAGAGAGTTGTACTGACACACACATACACATACATGCCGGTACTGACATATGCATGAGATAGATAATATATAGATAGAGAGAGAGAGAGAGAGAGAGAGAGAGAGAGAGAGAGAGAGAGAGTTGCACTGACACACACATACACACACCATACCGGTACTGACATATGCATACACACACACAAACAGCGTATTGCCACATACATATACACTCACACATAGTTTGTTCTGACAGGCACACATGTACATACACACATCTGCACCCGTGTACACATCTGTAGACGCATTCGTGCATACAAACTGTACACATATAGACATGCATATATGCATACACGCGCACATGCACAGTTTACATACTCATAAGCACAGTATGTATTTATGTTCATACACATGCATATATACACACATGTGCAATTCTTGCACTGACACATACATATGCATACACATAGCTGTACCGACATATACACACACACAGACATAAGTTGTACTGACATACCCACACAAGGATGTACGCCACTTGTACGTATGACATATACCTGTACACACAACTATATATATATACACACATACATGTATGCGCATACGCACCAACGTGCACAGTTGTACACTACTCGCGTACCTGTACATTACTCATAAACTCACATACGTTCATATACATACACACACGTATATATACACGTATGTATTTCTTGTACTGACTTAGACACAGAGCTTTATTAACACACAACGGAGCTGAACTGACACACATACATACACATACACACAGTTACACACTTGTACAGACACACATGTACACACATTCGTGAACACCAAGTGTATACATATACACATACATTTATGAACGCACGCATACGTGTACTCACCCCTGAACATAGTCCATAAACAAAACGTACGCATTCATGTCTGCATACACACGCAAGTGTGTAACTGTGTGTATGTATATGTGTGGTTCCAGTTAGTTCGTGTGTGTGTTAGTAAAGCTCTGTGTCGGTGTCAGTACAAGAAATACATACGTGTATATATACGCGTGTGTATGTACAAACGTTATGTGTGTTTATGAGTATGTACAGGTACGCGAGTACGTGTACAACTGTGTACGTGCTGGTTGCGTATGTGCATACATGCATGTGTGTATATATATTACGTCTGTGGTGTACAGGTATATGTCATACGTACAAGTACGACATCTTTGTGTGGGTATGCCAGTACAACTATGTCTGTGTGTGTTATATGTCGGTACAGCTATGTGTATGCATATGTATGTGTCAGCGCAAGAATTGCACATTGTGTATATATGCGTGTGTATGAACATAAATACATACGTTGCTTATGAGGTATGTAGCTGCAGAGAACAAAGTACAATACGTGTATATATACGCGTGTGGTATGTACATGAACGTATGTGTGTTTTATG
>CM042154.1:97736423-97791423 GCA_023376005.1 Doryteuthis pealeii
CAGAGAGAGATTCCAGCACGGAGTATAGACTGGATGGATCGTCGAAGACTAAGGAGGCATGCATGGATAGAGCAAATCGTTCTGATAACGCTAAAAACAAGGTGCCCTTATATACCGTCCGGGTGCTTTTCAAGATTTTCCACTGCCGGAAGTCGATTAAAGACAGGTTAGTAAATTATTGGTTTACGACAATGAATGAGCATGAATGAAACTAAGGACACAGGAAGTAGGTTTGCTAAGAGGGGGGGGGGGGCGGAAAAATGAACCTGAACACAACAGCCATCAGTCGCACTAGACCCAGCCAAGCGCGCTCATCAGCCAATAAATGAGTGAGTGCCTTAGTCTAGAATTTGTACTGCACAAGGTAGGACGAGGAAGAAGAAAATAGAAAAACAGCTTCGATGACATTTAAATGCTGTTTTTCGTCCCTACGCCTTTTTGCGAAATGGAAAATTGAGAATCACTATAGTTTTGGATGCGGCAAGTAATTTATATTAATTACGTGATTCGCAGATCGCGCGTCGGACAATTGTGAATACGCGGCGGGGATGTAAGTGTTTTCTAACGTTTATTCGCGTATTCCTCTGGGCACGTGCTGACTCACCCTTAACAGCCAATCTTTGAGTTGTACGCCCATATTAGAGTGGCCCACAACCAGCATGTATAGATTTGTAAACTCTTAATTACCGTATTTGACGGTAATATAAGACGCACAGGCATATAAGACGCACCCCCATTTCAGCAGGTCAGATTCAGGAAAAAAGTTTTTTAGTGTATTTAAGAGCATATATCTCGTTCAAAAAACAGTCTTCTGTTAACCTTGATTATAACAATACCAGCAATGAATAAGCGCATACATGGAGTTTAGGGGTAGGTAAAACACTGAGAGTAAGCTGGGTTAGTTAGCATCATAGAGAAAATTAGCCTAGGCCCTCGGAGGTCTGCAACTTCACACACGTGCTACGATGTATAAAGACTGCAGAGCAAGTTTTTTTAGCCCAAAAGTTTTGGAAAAGTGAGTTACTATGCCGTCAAATACGGTAGGCAATTTTTTCTAACATGTCATACGTTTTCCTCGCTAGTATAATATAAAATAAAATTGAGATATTTTTAACAGGAGCGTACTATCTTCTGTCCCTACCATGTCGCGAAGAATGACTTTCGCCCGGTGTTTTTCCTTGCCGCGTGAGGACCACGCAGATTGGTTATATAAACACACAATCAAAAATTAACTTTATTTTACGTGCACGTATGGATATCGTCATAGGAAATCGGATTCGACGAACTGAGTTCAAATGCTGGACAACGCTGTTTTTGCATTTCGCATGGCACTAATATCCTTGAAGATAAGGTATGAATGCAACTTTCTACCTCCAGCTATGGGTTAGAATAGTAGGAAGGACTGGGCTCTTTACTATGGTTAGCCAACAGTCCTAAGAGAGGAAAATTCTCGCATTGAAAACCTGTTAAACTTAAGAATTGACACTATGTACGACATCCTGCTCGTGCGGAGGGGGTTGGTATTGTTGTGGGGTTTTAAGGGGTCAAATAAGAAACAAATCGAACGCGGTAACAAATCGATAGGAGAATGTATTAACAAAAGAGTAGACAATTACGTACGAGAAGTGGGAAATTAACGTACGACAAATTTAGAGTTATGAGCTGGCTCGCATTGGCTTATCTCAGCCATAATTGTCCTGTTACTTATAGTAACCGTCGCGGCATATCCATTAGTCTATAGGGTATGATCACCTATAACAGTAACTTACATACATAGTAGGAGGGGGTTTTGAATCGAGGACACAATATCTGAATAGTTTGAAAAAGTGAATAGAATTTTTAGCAGGCATATAACAATCTAGCAAAAGTTATAGACGGAAATTTGCTCGAAAGATTATTAATAATTTACAATGCCGTTAATCTCAAAAGATCCTCAAATTATATTATTCATGATCTACTTGCGCTGTTTAAGTTTATATCCTTTTATATTTTTGCATGAAAGATATGATGTACATTTATCTTTTAAAGCATAATGGCTTTTTAAAATTTAATGAGCTAAGTAACAATGTATTCAAAGAGATTTGAAGTCCTGATAACAGCTAATATACTTCTTTATATATACCACCCGTTCGCAATAACAGAGCAGGAATGTCATCGACTGCTCAGCCTGCCAGAATTCAGTTTCTTAAGGCTTCACGAAGTTTAACATAGAGTGACTGAGTTCTCTCTCCGCTTAATAGATGTCGCAGTCCCACACGTAAACGACTACGGCATGTGGCACCTTTCTAAATGTAAGAATGCTGTTAATCTTCCTCCTTCGGTTTTAAAACTTGTTTTTGAGTGTTACGGTGAAATTTTTTGTTTGGTAACATAGATTAAAACACAGCAATAGGTGTCCCTCGAGGGGCAATTTTACTCCTGCTGCGAAGTACTGTCGGTGTATTCTACCAGATACCCGCGACCCGCCTCCCGACACGGAGGTCGGCCAGCGAGTTGGGGGCCTCCATACGTGATAAATAATCATTCGCTAAACTATTCTCGTAGATCACACTGCTGATGCTGAAAGTGAGTTAGATCCTGATTAGATTCACCGTACTTGCCGCTTGTGTCACATCCTACATGGGTGGCAACGGGTTGGATAAATAATATACTTTAATACCAGCTTTTTTACAAGTTAAAGTCGTAAATGACAGATGATTTGGTTTTGGTTTTTAATTGCCTATAAATATCGTGGGTTATTTTATGTCAAAGTCATCTCTTATAAAAAGCGAAGTAATGGTTACTGCTGTTAACCGGATGAGCTGGCGGAATGGAGGGGGTTCCAACTACCTTTCCCAATACTATTGTATTACGAAGCGTTAACATATAGAGTGAGCTGGAGTTATTCTCGCTTACTAGAATGTTTGCAGTCCGCACGTTAACGACTCGCCATTTGCAACCCCGTTTCTAAATGTAAGATCTTGGTTAATCTGTCTTCGTTTTAAACGCTTGTTTTTTGAAGTGTTACGGTGGAATTTTTTTGTTGTGGTAAACATAGATTAAAACCTAAGAATACCTTCGGTTTCTTTTAAAAAGGAGGGGGTTCCACGTGTTCTAGTCGGGTAGCTGTGCCGGACTGAAAACACATATTAAGTGAGTTCGAATCTACTAGTGCTATATGTTCACCTTCGAACTAATACCTTTTGGAAAGGTATGAGCCCTCTCCATTCGCAGCTATTGGTTAAATAATACCACTGCCGCTGTTCTACAAAAATGATTTTTGGCATTGAACAACCCACGAAGGTGTGATACTTATGAAGCAAAGAAACAGCATCCAAGAAAATTCGAACGCAATAGTTTAAGTAAAATTAATGTTAGAAATATTTTTTTTTACTAGGCTTACTTAGTTGTGGCTGAAGATATAGGGCACCAGTGAGAAATGAAAATTACTAACAATGGTTGTGTTAATCTCTTTTGCTAACTTACTACACCATGTGAGGTGCTGCTAAATGTAAATAAGTAGAAATGTCACAAGTGGCAAGATGAAGAGCAACAAGCGAACACATAATATCTTCGCTTATAAGTCTTGTTGTTATCATAAGGAATGATGTCTGCTAACTGGTGCCGAAAGGGCCAGTGTTTGAGCTTATGCCAAGTTTCTTTTAGCTTACAAGTGGAAATTTTGTCCGAGCAGAACGCATTCACCGCTTTCATTTTTTTCTTTCAGCCGCACTCAGCTAATTCTAATAATATAAAGGAATAATGGCCACTTCAATCTGATGTAATATTTCGTGTTTGGTTGGTTTGCTTCGTTGCCGGTTATTTGATGCCAAACCACCTTTAACAAAAGATAAGTAGTGGCACTATTGGATGAGGGAGTTCATGACCTATCCCGAGAGTATTTCGTTATCGTTGAAGTCAAGCCGTACTAGCACGACTGGAGTTCGAACTCGCGGCTTACTATGATGTAAGCCAGTTCAGTAAATGTTATTCATTACGCATGTGAACTTCTTTAATATTTCGAGAAGTTTTCGTTAATACTCGAAAATATAAGACCACTGATTTAATACAAGAAATAGAAAAAGAAAATAAAATAATCTGTAAGAATCCTTTCTTATTATGTTTCATGGGTTAGCTGGGAATTATGGCTGTCGATGTTACTTTAGAGAACTTATGAGATAAAATGGACAGGGTGATAAAAGTGATTCTATCCGTTTTGAGAGAAATTGTACTGAATACGAGCAAATATTGCCCTTTGAGCTGAACGTGGTGGTGTTCAATATCCATATTCTATGGAAGAGGGCCTGATCATTATAAAATATGCATATCTGAAATCCAAACAACTATTGCCCAACCAACGATCAAATTACTATGTAATAATGAACCATTCTTAAACCGTTTGGACGCTAACCACTCTACTGTCGCGAATCTCTCTCTCTCTCTCTCTCTCTCTCTATTATATAGTTTATATTATAGATATATGATATAATATATATATATATAAGTTATATATATATGATAAATGTAAGTATCCAAACTGGTAGTAAGGGATGATTTCTACAACCCGGGATCTTCAAAATCTCACTGTATAATTAATTGCATGCTTTTAGTAGGTGCAAATACAAGCGAATTTTATAAATCCCTAAAGAGAGCTAATGTATGTTATCTATTTTAGATGAGAATACAGAGCAACTGGTTCTGATGAGAACTGTGAAATTTTTAAAGGAATTTTAGAGAATTTATTTTAAATTTTAAAAGCCTTATTAAAATTTTGGTCGGAATAAATTTATTACAGAATGACGGTTATCCTTCCTTTCAAAGGTATATATATAGTATATATACCATCACACGTACACACATAATGTAAACCATATTATTATCTATAAGTATATAATATATGATATATACTGTTTTCTGGTTTGTGTGTGTGGGGGGGGTTTTGGTGTCTGTTGTGTGTGTGTGTATGTATGTGTGTGTGTGTGTGTGTGTATTTGATGTGTTTGCAGTGTGTGTGTGTTGTATGTGTGTGTATTGGAAATCAGAATCAAACATTGTACTCCGGCAATATAAAACCACACTACGCCATCAATAAATGGCCCGAGAGTGTTTGAAAGTAGCACGTTGTCGATATCTTACACAAGGAAAGACTTATTTGAACAGATTTTAAAACTTTCTAGCAACACAAACTGATATCGAAAATGTTAGTAATCTTGGAATTCCTATCTGATAGAGTCATGGGACATGGAGACAAGCACCGTTGGAATATAGTAACCCATACCATTATATATATATATAGTATATATACGTAACTATATATAATGTAGTTATATAGTATAGTGTGAAGTACCTCAACCCATATATATATATACTTACATTATATAGTAGTATCCATACCATATATATAATATGCGTGGGTGTGTGTGTGTGTGTGTGTGTGTGCGTGCGTGTATATATATATATATTAGTATATATAAAGAGAGAGAGGGGTGTTGGTCCACGTGAACATGGAGACAAGCACTGTTGTCCGCCTGTTTACGCCGCACCCTAACTTAGATATAACTGTTCTTCCACGATATTGACCACAATTTTTACTTATGGATATATTACCCATACCATGTATATATAATATATATATATATGTGTGGGTGTGTGTGTTGTGTGTGTGTTGTGTGTGTGTTGTGTGCGTGCGTGTGGTGTGTGTGTTGTGTGTGTGTGTGTGTGTGTGTGAAGACAGACAGACAGAGCAGACAGATACTACTGCAAACAATATCTGTGTCAACAAAGCAATTCGTCAATGATAATTCTGAAGTCAGGCATCGTTTTGGTGCCATGCATCATTACATCTTACAATATCGCCCGATTTTGTTTGGTTTTCAAGCACTGAAAGGTTAGGTCAGATTCAAAGAATGGCATTCTCTTTGGTATAATTCTTTTTGCAGACATTCAAAACTAGTGCCAATAACAAAAGTGTTTCAATCAGTAATGCAGAGATTTTAATTAACTCACAATATGACACTAAACATGAAGACAAGCAGAGTTTCTTTGAAAATATGCGTGTAAAAATCAAAATGTTAAATATTATATTAGCTGTTAATACGTGATGTTATTTTTAATTCAGTATGAGCATAAGGTCATACGAAAATCCAGACCGTGTCGTATATAGTTCAAGATTCAAATGAGTGATAACCAAGCAACACTGTGTGTAACTCGTAATCTGGGTCGTTCATTAGTTTTTAAGAATCAGGTTCATATATACCGCCTGCACCGTTGATGAGTAATCTACATTTCTTTAACGAGTCGGTAGCGATTACGTGAATATTTCAACAGCTGTCAACTAGCCTTCTCCAATGTCATCCTAACTCGTGGCGGATGCATTTGTAAATAAAATAATATAGATCTACAAGCTGCAACTTTATTCATTCCTCTCTGTTAATGAGGCTTTTGTAATCATCTCTGTCTCTTGTCATTTATATTATACATCTATTTAATAAGTGTAGTTTAGCCGCGCTATTTAATTGTACATTAATCACTCTACTTTCTTTTCTACTCTTAAAAACGCATTCTCAGCTCATAAACACATTAAAATGTATAACCATATAGCACCTTTGTATGGACCAAATAGTATCTTTTATTCACTAAATATACGTCAGCGCTCGCATAGACAATAGAATATAAATGAGTAAATATGGGATTACTATTGACTAGTACAAAAGTAAAACCACCTCCGGCGATTGAAAATAGAGTTTTTTAAAAACATATTCAAAGCTAGGAGCTGATGGTATGTGTTTGCTCCGTCCATCTCATACGGCTAAAAAAGTCTTCGTTGGGCTAGCGCAAGTAAAAAGAGGATAAGGCTGCTTCTCGCGGTCTATGCTGATACGACTTTAGGAGGCCACCACGTCAAACTTTACATATTTTATTTTCACCTTTTAATTAGCTTTACTTTTTAGTCTTATCTTTAGTTTACTATTATTATGACCGGCTTTAAAAAAATACATACATTTTGATTGGTAACACTAATATAGGTAAATAAAAACTTCAGTAACATTCAATAAATAAAATAAGATAATATAAACAACAAAAACAATAAGCAACTAAAGCAAAAACAGACTTGTTTCAGCATTAAATGACACCGGAAAATATGTCCTATAAAATGAAAAATAAAAAAATAAAATAAAAATGAAAGTTAATGAGAAAATTATTTTATATCCCAATTTGAGATATTAGAACTTGAAACATAGAAACTTTTATAAAAAAAATAAAAAAACTTGTTTCGAACATTAATGCCTCAAAAGAGTTGATATGCCATAAAACAAGTCAAGACCAAAAACAAATAAATAGTTAATGAAATTATTTATAAACAATTTGAACGATATTGAAATAGCTTGAAAGGCGATAGAAAATTTACAAAAAAAATACTGAATTCGGCATTAAAATGACCCCCGCGAAAAGGATTGATATACCGTAAAACGAACAAACCAAATTTCTAACTAACTAGTTTTGTACGCCTAAGTAATAAATCTCAGTCATTAAGGATTTTAAAAATAAAACAATTTGAAATGTAAATTTAATACTTTATTAAAATAGAAACAAAAGCGTATATAATAGATATATAATACCAGTCATGTATTATTAAACTTGTTTAAACAATGATGGACTTCTAATGTTCTCATGTTTCAAAAATTTGAGTGTAACTTATTCTGTTGTTATGACGATGTTCGGGTTAAGTGTGACGTAAGCAGTGGACGTAGTTTTTTGTAACAGACAAAAACCGGAAGCGAATTTCAATGTATTAAAAGAGATAATAATTATCTGCTGATTCATTAATCTTTTCGTAAGAGTTTGTATTAAGTATTGCAGAATCAAGCGGGTTATTCCTCGTGGTTTAGTAACTACATGCTGGACTGCCACATTGTAGTAAAAGAAGTTCATAATCCTCGCGATATATGTTCAGTTTCGAAAACAATAACCGATACAGAAATAACCCTCTCACGTCCTTAGCTACTCTTTTCTAGTAGTATCTATGCTTTTTTTTTTTCTTCAGCTGTTTGTCTACAAGGATGGTATTTTTGGGGGCTTCCAGCTGTTCCAACCTCAAGCTATTAGGTAAATGTCAGGAAGACTGGGCTTTTCAACCTTGATATTGCAACCGTTTCGAAGGAAAACTCTGATTGAAACATCTTTAGACAATTGCTTTAAGAGAGACTTGTGGCACACCTGTTCTTTTTGTAGAGGGGCTGGTAAATAAATGATACAAAAAATGGTCTTTGGTTTGTAAAGAACCCACGTACGGTTATATGTTGAGTATGCCATTAAACCAAAATAAACCAATTGAGGAATTCAAGCACGCCTAATTTTGATCTTCGTTCTGTGACTTTTCTTCCAATCAAAGAATCATATCTATTGAGTAAGCGCCAAAATTTCCTTATAACAGATCGTTAACTTAATTCCGCATTGAAAGTCAGTATTGCATGACTTTCAACTTTCAACCGCAAATGTATCGTATCTGATTTTTGTTTTCATCTCACTGATATGAAAATCTTTCGTAATCTATGCAAGTTTTCACCACTATTGTTCTTTGTGTTTGAAAACGCGCTGCAAAATTAAAAAAAAAAGCAACATTGCAGAATAATGTATTATTTCTACTTTTTCCTTTTCGTGTAGACTATGATCAAATTGTTTAAGCGTCATGGATTTCCGCAAACACTTTTATGATTACATTTATTATAATTCGATGATAACCATTGAACGTAAAAAGTGAATGTGATTTAAATGCAAATGAATTTCAAGAATATGTTAGAATAAATATTGTTGTTGTAAAACAATATTTCCATTGTAAATGGTTGCGAACATATTATGCAATGAATGCAATGAAAATATTGTCTGCGATTTTCCTAAACGGAAAGAAAATATACTAAACGGGTTGATATGCCATAGACAAACTATAAGATTAATCCTCTTAAGACGCGTCTTAGGTTTATATCAATTCATTATAAAAGATAAATCACGCGACATAACCTCTAAATATACAAATGTTTGGTTTGGTTTGAATTTCTTTTCATGACACTAGGCAAAGATAAAAAACAGTCTCCACGCGGACGAATTTGTAAATAGTTCTTGAAACATATTACCTGAGGGGTGGGATTTAAAATTCAATGTCAGCGAGTCTGTACCCTAGTAAGTAAAATCATCAAATTCATTAATGATTAACCAATAAACAATTTGAAATGTGAACTTGCCCGGTTGCCACGTGCTTCAGCCTGACTTCTCTTCAGGGCGTTCTGCTGGGTGTTGATCTTCTTTGTTGATTTCTTCGGGCTGTCATTTCTTGTTTTAATTAACTTAACAAACAAACTTGGCGTTTTCTTCTAAAGCTTTAATTTGAACAACCAGCCCATCTTCATCCGCCGCGAGGAAGACTAACTCAGAGCGAGCGACCCTAGAATTCTTCGTCGCATCTGACTAACTAATTCTCGCGTGTCTAATCGCGCGTTTTTCAAGGGGTCAAGTAAAAATGTTATTACTCATCAATAACTGTCCAGTAACTTTCCACTGACCCTGTCATTCTGAATCTAACGGACCTTGATTCAATATTCTTACTACAGGGACGCACATAAATCATAAGCTGCTTATGAATTATGTAACATTCGATACTCATTGAGTTCTCACTTTTCTGGCCTTGTGTCAGACTATAACGGAATCAATCAACAGATGTTTGAATTATGACTAAGAATGCTTCATTATCATCAGGTATCGCTGACAGTACGGATTTCCATGACATCTCTCTCTCTCTCTCTCTCTCTCTCTCTCTCTCTCTCTTCTCTCTCTCTCTCTCTCTCTCTCTCGCCAACCGTTCCTATCGATCATCTGGAAGGTCTTCCGCACATAATCCAGAATCCGCACAGAGTTGGATTGATCTAGGTTTTTACTAGTCGGCCTAACACTGGTGTGTCCATGTGTAGGTGTTCACAGGAGACGTCACTTATGAGTTCGTTCTTGCTTCTCCGGCAGTGTTCAGCGTGAATTGTTCGTCTTACATGATGGTTTGTGTGTATAGGAGGTAAGTGTCCGTACAGGCTGCTTTCTTGTGAGATGCTGCTTCCAGATTTGTTCAAAGACATGATGATGATGATGTGGAGGAGGAGGAGGAGGAGGAGGATGACTATCATCATCATTCATCATCATCATCGTCGTCGTCATCATCATATCATTCTTCAAATGATTACTTTCTTTGTATGGCAGTAGCAGCAGTGCTGTTATCTCCGTAGTCAACCTTAACTGGAATCCACTCAATATATAAAGTAAACAGAGTTAAAATCCTGCTGATGTCAGCGTATAATTCTTCTATTGAATGCCGCGCTCAAATGAAAAATGGAAAGCAAGCAAAACCGGGTAAAGGCAAGACCGGACAGCTTATCCAGTTTAATAATAGAGTATAACAAGTGTGCATGTATTGATTTTTCTAGTGGGCTGCACAACTTATGGTATCGTGTGAAATTTCCAAGAACATGAATATGAAATCCAGTCAATACCTTCAATATTTTCGCTTTTTGGGTGTGGTTAGCGTTCGCCAATCGACCGAGTCGTTTCTTTTGGCACCTTCATTGAACATTTAGAGATTTACTAAGGAAAATATACACGCTGGCGCACGCGCACACACACACGACACACAACACACACACACGCACATACAAGCGCACATATACACACATATAGAGCTGTATTGACACACATATATACACAGCTGTACTGAGATACACACACACAGTGAGAAATGAGAGAGAGAGAGAGAGAGAGAGAGAGAGATGAGAGAGAGAGAGAGAGAGAGAGAGAGTTACACTGAGACACACATACACACACACATAGCCGTACTGACATATGCATACACTCACAAACAGAGGTGTACTGATATGCACACACACAGCTGTACTGACATACACACACACACACAGAGAGAGAGAGAGAGAGAGAGAGAGAGAGAGAGAGAGAGAGAGAGAGAGAGAGAGAGTTGTACTGACACACACATACACATACATGCCGGTACTGACATATGCATGAGATAGATAGATAGATAGAGAGAGAGAGAGAGAGAGAGAGAGAGAGAGAGAGAGAGAGAGAGAGAGAGAGAGTTGCACTGACACACACATACACACACATGCCGGTACTGACATATGCATACACACACAAACAGAGCTGTATTGACACATACATATACACTCACACATAGTTGTTCTGACAGGCGCACATGTACATACACACATCTGCACCCGTGTACACATCTGTAGACGCATTCGTGCATACAACTGTACACATATAGACATGCATATATGCATACACGCGCACATGCACAGTTGTACTTTGTTCTCACAGCTTTACATACTCATAAGCACACGTATGTATTTATGTTCATACACATGCATATATACACACATGTGCAATTCTTGCACTGACACATACATATGCATACACATAGCTGTACCGACATATACACACACACAGACATAGTTGTACTGACATACCCACACAAGGATGTACGCATTTGTACGTATGACATATACCTGTACACACAACTGTATATATATACACACATGCATGTATGCGCATACGCAGCCACACCTGCACAGTTGTACACGTACTCGCGTACCTGTACATACTCATAAACACACATACGTTCATATACATACACACACATATATATACACGTATGTATTTCTTGTACTGACACAGTTACAGAGCTTTATTAACACACGAACGGAGCTTAACTGACACACATACATATACATACACACAGTTACACACTTGTACAGACACACATGTACACACATTCGTGAACACAAGTGTATACATATACACATACATATATGAACGCACGCATACGTGTACACACCCCTGAACATAGTCATAAACAAACGTACGCATTCATGTGCATACACACGCAAGTGTGTAACTGTGTGTATGTATATGTGTGTGTGTCAGTTAAGCTTCGTGTGTGTGTTAGTAAAGCTCTGTGTCTGTGTCAGTACAAGAAATACATACGTGTATATATACGCGTGTGTATGTACATGAACGTATGTGTGTTTATGAGTATGTACAGGTACGCGAGTACGTGTACAACTGTGTACGTGTGGTTGCGTATGTGCATACATGCATGTGTGTATATATATACAGTTGTGTGTACAGGTATATGTCATACGTACAAGTACGTACATCTTTGTGTGGGTATGCCAGTACAACTATGTCTGTGTGTGTATATGTCGGTACAGCTATGTGTATGCATATGTATGTGTCAGCGCAAGAATTGCACATGTGTGTATATATGCGTGTGTATGAACATAAATACATACGTGTGCTTATGAGTATGTAAAGCTGCGAGAACAAAGTACATACGTGTATATATACGCGTGTGTATGTACATGAACGTATGTGTGTTTATGAGTATGTACAGGTACGCGAGTACGTGTACAACTGTGTACATGTGGCTGCGTATGTGCATACATGCATGTGTGTGTGTATACAGTTGTGTGTACTGGTAGGTGTCTATATAAGTGCGTAAATCTTTGTGTGTGTATGTCAGTACAACTATGTGTATGCATATGTGTGTGTCAGTACAAGAACTTACATACCTGTGTAATCCTTGTCGAAAGGATTTCAACGATCTATTTTACCTTCAGTGCAGAAAATGACGTCATTTGACCTTTGGTGAAATGACGTCACTTGACCTACGTCACAATCTCAGTTTAAGCTGTCTATATAAAGCCCAAGATTTTTAATAGCAACTCTTCGGTGTTATATATAAATATCAGACAATTGAAGCAAATGAAATCAACATATCTTGACTCTATTTTGATTTCAAAGGCAGTTTCTTCCTAACTGCAAAGGATGATACAGTTTTTGAGGTACTGTGAGCATATTCTATATCCATACTTGGGTCGATCATATCAGTGATCCTAACGCGAGGATCTTTTAGAGAGCACGTTTTATTGAGCAAAGTGATATATTGAACGTGACCTTCAGAAAGAAAGAAAAAAAATCCCACAGAAAAAAAAGTGTACGTGTGTGTGTGAGTGTGGATTAAAGTGGTCAAGATTTTGGCCCACCTTTTGTCAATTAATTTATCATGAGAAATCGTTGCGTTTACCTTAGTCTGGCACAAAAGTGGCGATGCAAGGCACCCACATTAAGATCGAACTTAATACACTATTGGATTGTCAGATTAGCTTACTCTCAATCGCTTTTCGTGGCAATCACCCAATATCTTTCTTTCAAGATAATGAATATCTTAAAAGTTAACATCCTTATAACTAAATATCACACACACACACACACACACACACACACACACACACATATAATATATATATATATATATATATATAATATATATATATATTATATATATTGGTTTGGAGGTTGATTTAGAAGGCTATCACAATTCAGGTGTAAAGAAAAAATAATAATACGGTAACAATGATGTTGTGTGTTAACCTGTATTTAATTCTTGGATTTTCGAGATAATATCTCTTTTTCAAAATATCACTGGAACTGAAGCAGTCTAGTTATGACATTTCTTTTTAATTTTTTTTTTTTTTGTACTTGCGCGGATGTTGTCATGCGCGTGTCCATGAAAATGCGTGTTGGTTGTGACGTTATGACTGTATCCTAGCGCGGGATTGCACGTGCATATGTATGTGCGTATTAAAGAGCGTATTTGTGTTTGGTGGCCATGGTGATGTATAATATTTCGTGTTGGATGTAATATAAAAATCAATCTAATCATTTATTATTATTACTATTTTATTATTATTATTATTATTAATATATATATATATATATATATATATATATATATATATATATATATATATATCTTTGAAAGAAAGAAAAACTAAACAGCCCTTTTTTTTCTTTTTTTCTTTATTTCTCATTTTCTATTTCTTCTTTCTTTGAAAGTTAAATATTGCTCTGTATATGACTGATTTATTGGTTATTATATATTGAACTCTCTAGGGGATTTATAAAAATCATTGTATGATTATATATGTTTTCACCTACAAGAGCATACAGTATGATTGTACAGTGAGATTTACATGATCCCAAATGTATCATCCCTTACCAGTCATTTTGATTATCTTACACACACACACACACACACACATAGACACACACACACACACACATAGACACACACACACAAACACACATATATATATATATGTATATATATGTATATATATATAATAGGGTGCATCATATATATATATATATATATATATATATATATATATATATATTGCAAACTTTAACTACAAATCTTATTTCATGTACACATAAAAAGATTATTTTTTCATTTTCATATAAACATTATCCACGACACCACCAACACTACTACCACCAGCAACAACAACAAAAACAATATCAACAACAACGATAATAATAATAATAATAATAATAATAATAATAATAAAACCTCAAGAGAGAAACTGAATCACTAATAATTGCTGCACAAAATAATGCCATAAGAACAAATTATATCAAAGCAAAAATTGACAAGACGCAACAAAACAGTAAATGTAGACTGTGCGGTGACAGAGATAAGACTGTAAACATTGTATTAAGTGAATGTAGCAAACTTACATAACGAGAATACAAAGCTAGGCTCGATTGGGTTGGGAAGGTGATCCACTGGTAATTATGCAAAAATTTAATTTTGACCATACAACAAAATGGTATATACATAAACCAGAATCTGTTCTTGAGAATGAATCGCATAAAATTCTCTGGAACTTTGAGATAAAGACTGATCACCCTATCCCAGCCAGGAGACCAGACTTAGTGTTGATTAACAAAAAAAAAAAAAAAAAAAAAGAGAGAGAGAGAGAGAGAGAGAGAGAGAGAGAGAGAGAGAGAGAGAGAGAGAGAGAGAGAACGTGTCAACTGGTGGACTTTGCGGTGAAGCTGAAGGAAAATGAAAAGATGAATACATGGAAATTGACAGAGAATTGAAAAAGCTGTGGAATATGAGTATGCAAGTTTCATTGTGTTAGATTTCACTTGGAAAATTGGTGGTATCTATCTTACAATTTTTTTTCTTCACCGAATGCGTTCTGATTGTGGTCCTGTGCCAAATTCGGCCCAGACCAATAAAGATCCATTCCAACTAATATTGGATGTGAGGAAGAGGCCTCTACATTGTGTCAGTCTAGGACATTTTTCATTTTTATTTATCTATTTATTTATTTATTTATTTATTTTGTTATCACCAACAGGACAATTGTCTGGCACACGCTCACACGCGCACAAACTCGTCTTGTGTATTTTGGTGTGGTCGGAAATAGCTGACAACGACTTGAAAGACCAGAGCCATTTTTCACCGAGATAGATGAAGTCGCCTATCGTCAAAATGAATAGATGATTCGTCAGTTTTGTATATATAAAAGATGAATATGTCTGGCGATTCTGTCTCTTTAAGTCTTGCCTCCAAAGAACAGTGATTTCAATACATCTAACTGAATATCTAAGGCCTGATTAGTGATCGAAGTAGTTGCGTATCACTTACAAGAGTTAGTAGTTAAGGCATTTACTGAGAAGAAAAATTTATTACAGCATAAGTATAACAAGCTGAGTACTTTTATTGGCGTCAACTAATTTTTTAACGAAAGAGGAAAGTGTAGAAGTTATTTATCTATTTATTTATTAGTTAACTTAAATGGCTTTGTTAAAATGCAAAAATCAAAATATCATATAAATTCTGATTTTACTATTGTGTTTATAGATAGAAGAAAAGGTTACAGCAGTGACCTACAAGTTGGTGTTTGTTGGAGCTGTCAAATCAATGATATGTTTTGGGGCTAGAGCTTAGCACTTGACCTATTCCGATGACAAAAATAGATACAATTTTTCTATAAAACACACGCTCTGAATTGTAAACATTAAAGGAAATATTACCTAACACAGTTACCTCCCTTTGACCATTGCCTGATACAGAGACTGTGCCCTTTAGCCATCGCATGATAAGAGACCTTGTGTGATTGGCTAAGGGCCATTGTTGGCGACCAATCAAAACACACATTACTAGGCTTGGTTTAGCCGCCAAATTTCGAGGGTTGATGCCATCAACCGCTCTCTTTCGCTGTGACAAGCCGCCATAAACAGACGTGCTTAATGAACCCAGCTTACCACAGGAGCCTATGATATCGTACAAGTCAAACTACTCAAGCTAGCAAGAGACACTTCTTACCAGAGACAGATAAGTTTTCGCAAGAGCATTATTTTGCAAACCCCTACATCTACACTATACAATTGTACAATTCATAACACATTTGTAAACCACACACACACATTTTGTATGTCATATATTACATATTGTATATTGCATGTTCATGTTTGTAGAATACACCGTTTGTATAAAGCCTTTGAGTTGTGTTTCATTACCTGTTGACTTTATCATTATCTTGTCTACGTAATTACTATAAACATTTAGTCAGAGACCGGATACCCAAAAACGAAGTTTGTCACATAAGACTAGTTTGCTTAACTACTACACAAAGGCAATATAAAACTATACAGACAATGGTCGTTTTTTTTCAATGGTTATTCAATTTTAGTAAATTAAATAAGTGAAATAGATCACTAATTATGACTCAGCCTATTCTAGTAGTGACTACCTCAAGCGGATTTTTAACAGGTTTTGAATTCAGAGTTTTCCTTAACCTAGACTGGTTACCTAACCAAAGTTAAAGAGTCCAGTCTGCACTGCTATTTACCCATAGCTGGAGGAGAGTAGTTGGATTCATACCTTTCCCAAGTGTATTAGCGCTATGTGAACTGTAGCTTCATCCAGGATTTGAACTCAGGTCGACGAGTCTATTTCCTACGACTCTAACCATTACACCACGCGTCTACAACTTAACGTCAGAAAAAAATGAACCTTGATTTTGAATGCTGATTTTCAAGGCAGGGATACCATCCTTTACTTGGAAGATTAGCAATATTACTTTTTACAAGGGAGATTTAAAAATTATCCACACTTTCGCCATAACATATCTTTATAGTTGGTTCTGTTGTGTTGATCGCGCCATTCTGCTTGCTGTATTTACAGTGTCACCATGGCCGCTCCGCTAACAGTATGCACCAAGGAACCGAGCCGATTAAGTTTACTCTGCCAATGAAATATCCTTGTTATCACTTCGTCGCAAATTCTTCTTATATTTATAGCGCGGAAGCACGTGGTGTAATGGTTAAAGTCATGGGAAATGGACTCGTCGCCTCGAGTTCAAATCCTGGACGTGGTAATTGCATTTCACTTAGCGCTAATACCCTTTCCCTCTCCGGCTATGGATAAATAGTAGGGCAGACTAGGCTCTTTAACCTTGGTTAGGCAACCGGTCTAGGAGATGGAAAACTCTGAATTCAAACCTGTTGAACTCTGCTTAAGAAATTGACTTTGTGTCGCATCCTGCTCGTGCGGAGGGGTTTGGTAAATATATACATTTATACCGTACGAAGAAAAGATATACTCAACCAAGTATCCTTTTTCAATATCTTTAATATCGAAATTACCATGGGAACGATATTTAATCACCAATAATCACTCTAGAGCAGGCGCCGATTTGGTGAATTGTATGAAAAGGTCAATGATGACACAAAGATACAGAAGTACTTGGCCAAAATGGCTTTACGTCGAGGGCGGTCTGTCCGATAAAACCGTGTAGTTTTTTTTAACCAGTATATATAATATATATATATATATATATATATATATATATATATATATATAAGGTAATAAAAAAATTCAATAGCAAACTTGAGACAGAAAAGTAATGTTTCCGATTGCTCTTAACAGGGATTTGTTTGTCTGGCCGATATTCAATTCGAACAGATATTGGTGGCGCTGTTATTTTGGAGCCAAAATTGAACGAACAAAATCTCGGTTTTCGGGTTATCATCTAGTCGTCTGATCAACACAAAAATCTCGGCTTTAGAAAGGAAGGTGCGACTTTGTATCATCGATTTATTTTGATCTTTACCTGTAACGATCCTTTAGTTCCCGCTCAAAAGCGATGGGTAGCAATTCATTCTCGCAGACTATTCATAGTAGCTTGCGAGGATTAAAATGAAATTAAAATGAAAAAAAAAAAAAAAAACAAAACAAAAAAAAAACAAAAAAAAAAAAACAATAAATAACAAACTCCCATGAGCCTACAGACCGGAAGAACCCTCCAAGCATGTGCAGGAAAAAAGACCCACTTCCGACCCCATGAAAATCTCTCATATATATATATATATATATATATTATATATAAAAGTAAAGTAAAGTCGTCGGGGCGGCCTAATGTCGATATCAGCCATGCAGCGAGGGAGTCTATCCCCTTTTCCCTAGCGCTAGACCAAGGAGATTATTTTAGCGTCTGAGGTGGAGCGCCACACCTACCATCAGCTCTTTACTTTACCGCACAGATCCCTGTGCTACTCATACGCTGAGATGGCGAGGGCGGGTATCGAACTACGAACCTTGTGGTTTCTAGCCGAACGCTCTACCGACTGAGCTAACTATACATATGTGAAGAAAGGAAGTGAATCCGTCATTTTTCTTAATATACTACATATATATATATATATATATATATATATATATACCCCTGTACGAGAAGGATGACACAAGGTTAGTTTCTTAAGTGGACTTTAATAGGTTTAAAATGAGAGTTTTCCTTTTCCTAGATTGGCTACCTAGTCATGGTTAAAGAGCCCAGTCTGCCCTACTATTTACCCATACCTGGAGGGAGAGTAGTTGGATGCATAACTTTCCCAGAGGTATTAGCGCTATGTGAAACGCAAACAGCCTCGTCCAGGATTTGAACTCGTCTCGTCGTGTCCATTTCCTATAAATCTAACCATTACACCACGTTCCTCCAGATATATATATATATATATATATATATATAATATATATATATATACCAAGAGTCAGATTTTAGCCCTGAAGAGCTTTATGCGAAACTAATAGTAGGTTCGTCTGACTCAGTAGATTATCTTTATATATATATATATATATATTATATATTATATATATATAAGTATGTGTGTGTGTGTGTGTGTACTTTTTCTACTTAGATATATACATATATATTTTCTATACTTATATTTATACACACACATACATGCACATACACACACACACATATACATACATATATATATATATATATGTGCATGTGTGTGTGTGTGTGTGTGTGTGTGTGTGTATAAACTACGATTTAAAATGTGTCCTTATGTCACGTGTAATGTGGTTAGTAAATCTATATTTACTAACCCCATTACAGTCAGCCATATGTAGATGTATAATCGTAAGAAGGTAATGATATGTAATTTTTTTCTGTCTAAATTGCGGCCTGAAAATTACCCTTTCGCATGTAATACGGATAGGTTTATTTATTTTTTAGGATAACGATGTAATTTTTCCCAATCGGATAATTTGATCTTTGAATTAACTGTTTTTCTTTGTAACAACCCTGTAAGAACTTAATTGTTTTTTACGAGATTTTTGATAAACAAAGTACGGAAATATTTATTTCCGTTTTATTCAAGATGGCCTAAACTGATTACGTGACCGTTTTGGTGATACCTAATAATCATATTATGAATTTAACAATGAAAATTTCAAGTCAACGCCAATGAATAACACAGAAGTGTCAAAAAATTAAGTTTGCATATCCACATATATTGTACTTACAATCAACTGCACCAATATATATATATATATATATATATATATATATATATATATATATATATATTATTCAATCCAAAGATCACGACGTAGAATTTTTTCAAATATCGTAGTTTGTAGAGCTCAATGTGTGCTTTTAGTGTCAGAGTCACAGAGCAAAATTACATCAGAAAAAAAGGAATTATCTAGTCGTTCCCATCCTTTTCTTTTCTTTCCTTTTTTCCTTCTGAGAATGAGAACGACTAGATAACTCCTGTAGGTTCCCTGAAATAGTCTATAATGCTAAAAATCTAAATTTTCTTTGTTATTTTTTCCTAATATATATATATATATATATATATATATATATATTTATTAGGAAAAAATAACAAAGAAAATTTAGATTTTTAGCATTACTGTTACGCTGAAGAAACACGATGTAGCGAAATGTACATGACGTTAGCGAAACAGCGAAACGAAGCGAATGAACAAAGACGAAGCGATCGCATGGCTTACACGCTTTTTGTGAAAAATAATGTTTCCGGTTTGATTTAAAATTATTTTCTGCTTCTCTCTTGATGAGTTCGGATTAAAAACATTTACATCTAAAAACGGACCTAATTATCATTATGCTCTGATGATGATTTTTTTATAATTCGAAATATTGTCAATATTAGCAATGAAAATGATATAAAAATATATTCATTTTAACAACGTGTGTTTTCATACACCTTTTCTCTCTCTCTCTCTCTATATATATATATATATATCTTATTATAATGGAGATTGTGTGTTTGTCTGTCTGAAGCCGAAACTAAATCACTACTCAAGTCACAATTCCCTTAGTTATTGACGTCACATTCACCATGAATTTATTTTTATTTAAACCTCAGTTATTGATAAAATTGTTACACCTTATTAATACTTTTGACTTTATCTACATTCTAATAACATGCAATTGTATTTATATATGCAACAAAATAGCGGGTTACAGTGTGAACAGGAAAGCTAATTTGCATATTGATATTAAAAGTTTAATTTTATTAAATATGCGCTTGGTATTATTGATTTCTAATTGTTTGTTTTTTTCTTAATGAATATGAGCAAAAATCTCGGAGATAAATCTTAAAAGAAATCCCTTAACAAGAAGAAATAACTAATATTATTCTTTACTTCCTATTTTAACTAAACAGTTAAATTAGGAAAATTTAACAATGAAAGACGGGAGTAAGGGAAAATGATGGAATAGTTTCAAAGTTGTTCTATTTTTCAATCATACCCCCTCTGTTCCAAATCTTTTTATCTACATTCTTATTCAGTTTCATTAGCCTTTCTAATTTAATATGATATTTTATTATATTAAAACTTAAATACTTGCACCCGGAGGGTGCATACATTTGCTAGTATATATAAAGAACATATAAGGTACTACAAAAATATTTTTGTCAAACCTTTTTTTTCAACTGGATTACTGATTTTTACTTCTACTTTATAAAATTGATTATGTCTGTCTGTGTGCCTGAAGCCAACGAAGACCAAATCCAATAGACATAGAAAGTTGCAACTTGGCACGAAAGATGAATTTTCATTCTCTATTATTCTTATCATGAATTTAAATCGAAGCCATAATCCTGGTCATCGAGTCCATTTCCTACGGCGATAACCATTATACACCGGCGCCTTCACACACACACACACACACACATACAAATACACACACACACATACACACATATATATAAGTCATCCACAGACACCGTGTTTTGACGTTTCACGTCTCATCAGTGTGTCTAGACACATCAGCTAACTCCGACCAAGAGCGAACCCCGACTGACTTTACGCCTGTCCGATCCGTTAACCTCTAGGCCATTGCCAGCTGCCGTTTTAAGGAGTGGTGTTTTAACTGTTTTAAATACATACATATGTGTATATACTTTACGATCACCAGAGAGATCAAATCTGTAAATTGATGGTCATTGCGTTATGCTTTTTGGCGGTGAAAATTTATTAAAGTCTCTCCAAAAGAGCTCTACCGGGCTACGGGAGCATATAATAAGTCATCTACAGATACCGTGTTTCGACGTTTCACGTCTCATCAGTGTGGCTAGACACAACAACTAACTCCGACCAGAAGCGAACCCCAACTGACTTTACGCCTGTCCGATATATATATATATATATATATATATATATATATATATATATTAAAGGTGTATGGTGTAACGGTTACCGTTGTAGGAAATGCACACGGTGAGACGAATTTAAATCCTCGACAAGGTTGTTTGTATTTCACTGAGCGCTAATACCTTTGGGAAAGGTATGAATCCAAGTATTTTCCTTTTAACTATTGGCAAATAGCAGGGCAGACTGGGCTATTTAACGTTGGTTAGGCAATCAGTCTAGGAAAATGAAAACTGTAAATTCAAACCTGTTAAACTCCACTTAAGAAATTGACCGTGGGTTATATCCTGCTCGTGCAGAGGGGCTGACAAGTATATATACATATAATTATATCTATCATCATGTCATTATATATATATATATATATATATATATATATATATATATATATATGCTCCCCATCCCGCTGGGGTTGAGCAGTTTGGGGGGGATTTCGTTGACGACCGGCAACTAAAGCGTAAACGCAACGCTCTCCTATATAAGGGATGGAGCACTCTATGGCGGTCTTTACATACATAGAGATGTGTGTATTAAAACAGTTAAAAAACCCTTCGCATTCCGTGGTTGACTATATAGCCTAGTGGTTAAGGTGTCTAACTGACACTGAACCGATCGGATTTCAAACCCGGCTGTAGGTAGCTTACAAATATCTAGCCACACTGAAGAGACTTGATAAGTCGAAACACGTGTCTATGGGTAGACTATATATATATATTTTGTTGAAGACCGATCCACATGCGGTCGATACAGATATTCCGAGGGACCTCACATCAGTGAGGGGGGGGGGCCTATGTTGCTTTTTATAACCGTTGAGAGGAAGGCCCCGAAACGGTTGCACATTCTCTCCTGATGATCCCATACTTTTGTAAACACATTTTGTTTTTTCAACATATCAATTTCACGCTGTCGGATTAAGTTCCATTTTATTTCATATATATATATATATATATATATATATATATATATATATATATATATATATATATAAGGATATCTCTATGAAAATACTAGACAAAACGTGACCCGTTAGGTCACCCATTGAACTCTCAGTAGATTATTGGGAAAAGAGAATTTGCAAAGTGGATTACATTTTATTAAAAAAAAAAATACGATCGGAGAGTTTAAAAAACATTAAAATCATTTTGTAAAATTTCTAAGAAAGGAAGCGTTTGACCTAATTTAAATTGAAATGGATCATGAAATTTTAAGCTACATGTTGGTCGCTGCTGTTGAATCTTAACATACAAAAAGTATGAAGTTAAATGTCTCTCAAAATCACCTTCCCATCACCCTCTTTACTCACACAGAGAAACTAACATATACAACGAGTAGGTAAACAAGATATACATAGAGAGGGGGAAAGTGATATACTGAATGTCAAGTGAGAGATGGGTCAATTTTTGATTTAATTGCAAACTATGACTAATTAGAACCAATTAATATGGATTAAAAAAAAATTATATCCTTATGATAAGATAAAACCAAGCAATTAAAAATCAATAATACTAAGTACATATTTATTAAAATCATTTTTTATATCAATATGCAAATTACCCTTTCCGTTTACATGTAAACCACTATTTTGTTGTATATATAGATACAATTACATATTATTGGTGTGTAGATATGGTCAACAGTATTAATAATGTAAAGCAATTTTATTAATAACGCATAATTATTCAATCCTAAAAGCAAGGAATAATCTAATATGAATTTAGTGTCATTAAACTAAACAGGAAAAAAGACCTTAGAAGACAAACATTGATTCGCTTTAATATAATAATAGATATTCATGAAAATGATTGTCTGGTACTTTTTTTTTAGTCGCTCGAAAATAAGTGAGTGAATTTGAATTATTCATGAATTTCAGATTAATTTGCGGGCACTTATATTCCAAATGATCTTTCAGTGTCATGGAATTTTAGTTGATTTTTCTCATCTTTAAATCGAATCAATGGTTTCTCAAAGACACGTGAATGTCAATGAAAATCACAAGCGCAAAAGTCTAGGCCAAATCGATCTCAAGAAAAAGTTCAAGTGATGAAATAACAAAAAGAGAAACAAACAAAAACAAACCAAAAAAAATCATTTAGTCACTGTGCGTGAGTCATGTAACTTTGGAGTGTTGGTTTATCAACTGTTGATAATACTAGCAAAAATATGCGTCCTCCGGGCACAAGTATTTAAGCTTTAATGTAATAAAATATTATACTGAATTAAAAAGACTAATTAAACTAAATAAGAATGCAGATAAAAAGATTCGAAACAGTTTGGAGAATAATCGAAAAATAGAACAACTGAAACTTACTCTTCCATCACTCCTGTCTTTCATTGCTGAATTTTCCTAATGTAACTATTTAGTTCAAATAGGAAGTAAAGAATGAATTTACAGTTATTTCTTCTTGTTAATGGATTTCTTTTAAGATTTATCCCCGAGATTGTTGCTCATATTCATTAAGATAAAACCAAACAATTAGAAATCAATAATACTAAGCACATATTTATTAAAATCAATTTTTTATATCAATATGCAAATTAGCCTTCCCATTCACATTGTAAACCAATATTTTGTTGTATATATATAAATACAATTGCATATTATTAGTATGTAGATATGGTCACCAGTATTAAAAATTTAAAGCATTTTTATTGATAATTGAGGTTTAAATAGAAATAAAATCATGGAGTATGTGACGTAAATAACTAAGGGAATTGTGACTTGAATAGTAATTCGGTTACAGACAGATAAACACACAATCTTCATTATAATAAGATGTGTAATCAGTATATCGGTTTTGTTAGTTGGATTTTACGGCATGTCAACCCTTGTTGGGTCATTTCATTCCAAAGTCGTTTTGTTCTTGATGTGTATTCAAAATTGTTTTTTTATTTCAATTTTTTAAACACATTTTTTAAAAATCATTTTTTTTATTTGATGGGAGTCTAACAGGTACTACCACTCCGGGTCTGAGTGGACATGGGAATAATGGCGATGAATGAGTACTGCGCACTGCCCAAAGCTCCAAAATTGGAATTTCACCATTGGATGCGGTTTAACGTCATACCCAGGACACTCAGTGTATTGGGACAAAGTGGACAAATATTTGTCTTGTCTTTGAAAGTACCGTATTTGACGGCGTATAGGACGCACTTTTTTTCCAAAATTTTGGCTCAAAAAATTAACCTGCGTCTTATACATCGTAGCTGAAGTTTGAGACCTCCCGTATTATTATTATTATTATTATTATTATTATTATTATTATTATTTCCTGCTATTGAGATGTCTTGTGTATGCTTATTGCTTACATGTACTGCCAATTTGCTTTTATACAGCTATGTTTCTGCTTGTGTAATGCACAGCTAGACTGTTTTCAACAATATATGCTTAAATACACTAAAACTTTTTTTCTATGAATCTGACCTGCTGAAATTGGGGTGCGTCTTATATGCCCATGCGTCTTATATGCCGTCAAATACGGTAAGCTTCTTATATTGTACTCTTGTTGGAGATTAAGAAGGTAGTTGGTGATAAGGAGAAAGACTTAATATTAGAATAAACCTTTAAGTCACGAGAGAGAGAGAGAGAGAGAGAGAGAAGAGAGAGAGAGAGAGAGAGAGAGATGGGACGAGGGAAGGAAAGAAGAAGAACAAAGACAAGAAAAAATGAGGTTTTCCTTGCATTTACAAGTCAATAGAAATCATATTTTTCTTCATTTTTGGTTTCATTCTGACACCCGCCCTGTCGGTGGGGCGTTAGAATGCACCGACTGCACCTCTGCAGAGGGGTAAGACTCCCCCAGTGGGGCCACCTGTTGGCCATGGGTGGCGACCCGTGATGCTTAAGGATAGAGCCCAGGTGGATGAGCAGTTCATGACATGCAATACTCCACTTTGGCCCTATCTTGGGCTAGACGGGCGGTCGGAGAGGCCCCCTTCGATCAATCGGCTGGTCACGTCAAGCCCTAGCACCTATATGATTTTCCCAACCCTATTGCCCTTATGGCAAGCCCCAACCCCTTTTTATCATATGGGTGCTAGAAGGTGGTGGCTGCGGGTCTACATGTCCTGGGAATGACGTTAAACTCTATCTGATGGTGAGGTTCCAGTTTTGGAGGTTTGGGGAAAGTGGAGCACCCCTTCATCACCATTACTCCCTGGTCCACTCTGACCCGGAGTGGTGGTACCTGTTAGGTCCCATCTATGGGTTAAATAGAAAAATATGAGTTGATAAACAAAATATTATCCATTAAGAATGAATTTATTTCAAAACTTTGTCGGCATTAAATGACCCGCTGAGGTTGATATGCCGTAAAAAAAACTAAACAAACAAACAAACTAGATGTAGATATAATATAAATAATGTATCTATATATCTAGATAATAAATTGAAATAGTCTATGATAAATTATTTCAATTTTTTTAAATGCATGTCATCTTGTCATTTTTTCTATCACCTTTAACTTTAACTGAAATAATCAATTTATTTTAGAATTTAATAAAAATAGACAACTCATTCAACTGTGACATATGGAAATCTAACAGATTGCAATGGAATTATCAGAATAAAAAATTAATTAGAATAATTTTATTGTTTTGTTATTGTCTAAAAGAAATACAATCGTTAAATTACAAAAATACTAATGGTACCGGGTATTCGCTGGTTATCTCATTTTAGGAATGACCCCCTACTGGGGAATATGGAGCACCCCTTCATCACCATTGCTCCCTGGTCCACTCTGGCCCAGAGTGGTAGTACCTGTTAGGGTCCCATCTATGGGTTAAATAACGCTAACACCCTTGGGGAAAGCTATGAATCCAACTATTCTCCCTCCAGCTATTGGCAAATAATAGGACAGACCGGACTTTTTAACATTGGTATAGAAAACTCTGAATTCAAACCTGTAAAACTCCGTTTAAGAAAATGACCTTGTGTCACATCCTACTCGTGCAGAGAGGTTAGTAAATATGTTGTATACCTACTAACATATCTCGGGTATATAATGGAGAGAGAGACAGACAGACAGTTGATAGAAGATATAATGATAGATGAGATGATGGCTCTTACTTGTTAATATCTGCTCACTGGTTACTTCGTATAACTCGGCCAGCCGCCATGTTCTCTGGTTAGGCTGATCCAGTGGGCTTCTTGTGAAGGGTAGTTTTACTTCTTGTTGGTTCTTCTTCGGGTTGGGCTGGTCATTTCTTGTTTTTAATAATCAATTAACAAACTTGGTTGTTTTCTGATAAAACCTTTATTCCAACAACCCAGCCCATGATTCGACCGCACGGTGAGTTTCGAACCCTGAGACACATCTTCTCTCGTCGGGTACTGGCTTGCATCTGAAAACTAATTCTCACGCATCTGTAATGGCGCGTTCTACCGAAAGGTCAGACGGAATGTCACCGTTGTCACTCATTGGCCCAGTAACTTTCAACTGAAATCCCGTTCTTCTGACTCTAACGAACTTTATTCAAATATTCTACTACAGGTGCGTACATAAATCATAAGCTACTTATGAATTATATAACAAATATGCTGTTGAGAATTTTACATATAAGGCGTGTGCTAGATCCTCGCTCTTACTTATAGACTAGGCGAGATCATGTGATCTATTCCTTGGCCAATCACTGGCAGTACTCTGAGACTGATACAATACTTACCCCCCCCTACTGGTCATAATTACTACAACGTTCATTGACGACGGACATAGGATTAAATCACTGGACCTTTACCAATACGCAGGATAGGACTTATACGCTTACCAAAGGATTCCATAACATAGGACTTTCTTTAAGCCCTTTTCAACTGGCCAAGGATGGCACTTAAAAACTTTTAATATAATATAATATTTTGGTGGTTGGGGTAGTTATCAAATCGGTGTTCAAGCCAGGCAAAATTCGAACACTGATTAAGATAACACCTTTCTCTTTGAAGATTGGCGAAACACAATCTTCTTATCGTCATTTACTTTGCCACGTGGCCCAGTGGTGAGTTAACCTAAGTTTGATTTTAAGATATTTGTCGTATTTGCTATTTTATAAGGTCTTTTTTTGTGGCTACTGTTTACTGCAACTCACTGTGACTACCTAGCTGCACCTACCACAGCTTTATGCAATCGATGTCGTGTAAAAATATTTTAAAGTCTGGCAAGAAAAACAAAAAGGTCTGTCAATTGTGCAATGCAGATTTTACAAACATATGAAATGCCGAGTTCATTAATCGACGTGACTCGATATCTGCCCGTGATGGAGAGATTGAAACGACTGTTTATGTTAATTTAAGGCGCGAATTTTTTTTTTTTTTCCGTAAGACATAATTTTGCAGACTAGCCTAGCTTACCTTTCGTAGAGAGTAAATGACCTGGCCCAAGACTATTTGTACACTGTTGTTTTAGAACATCGGAATAATTACCGAAGCCTGCTTCAGAGCGCTTCAGCCTCTGGAGCGGCTTGGTAATAACATTACCAGCGTCGATCCCAGGGGGCTATCTCTCAGGCAATATCTGCCCCCCTGATTTAAAGGGACAGGACTGGGTTGATTGTCCAGCGCCTGAGGGAATGCCGACGGGATCGACGCATTTTTGTGCCTACCACCCATGAGCTTCTGCTGGTGGGTTGTCCCACGTTAATAAGGTCTTGTGTCTAACCCGTACAAGTGGGGTACGAGGTAAATGTCCGGAGCCTGCTTCAGAGTGCTTTGGCCTCAGGAGCGGCTCAGTAAAATTAACAGCGTTGATCCCAGGGGGCTATCCCCAGGCAATACCTGCCCCCTTGATTTAAAGGGGCTGGGTTTATTGCCTAGCGCCCGAGGCGCTCCCTCGAGGGGGAATGCCGATGGGATTGACGCATTTTTTGTGCCTACCACCCATAAGCTTCGGCTTGTGGGTGGGCCGACATAAAATGTCCTTGTGTCACACCCTCATAAGTGGGATGAGAGGCAAATACCCTGAGACTGCGAATATTACGGACCCATAACGCGAACCGTCTACCTCGATGTTTTAGCACTCTGTTGCGAGTTACTCTATGTCTGGTGCAAACTGTATTTGGATGTACGAGTATACTGAATATTGTATGATCCAGTATACAACAATATCTGATGCGCCAATCTTTAAATTCAAAGTCACCAATGCTGCATCGTACGTAAGTGTATAATCCGGCTGTTCAGACAACGACGTATATAAATTTGGAATGTAACTAAAGCTTTGATTATTTATAGCAGAAAAGGTCGAGGTAAGTCATTAGGCGTGAAGAAGAATTGGTCAACAGATTTGATGTATGTGAAATTTTAATTCCTTCATTGCATTGATTAATACTCTCTCTCTCTCTCTCTCTCTCTCTCTCTCTCTCATATATATATATATATATATATATATATATATATAAACTACTAAAAGTAGAGGAATCATATGTAAAATGTGGAGGTGATATTTTATTATGAAATAAAATATAAAATAAAGGGGATACGAAGGCCTTTTCGACCCCCTTTATTTTATATTTTATTTCATAATAAAATATCACCTCCACATTTTACATATGATTCCTCTACTTTTAGTAGTTTATAAGTTTTCATGTACCAATATATATATATATATATATATATATATATATATATATATAATATATATAGTCAAATGACGGTTTTTTAATTTTTTTTTTCTTTGAAAATTAAATATTGCCCTGTATATAATTAATTTATTAGAATCTATAAGTTTGCACCTATATGAGCATACAGTATGGATGTACAGTGAGATTTTAATGAACCCTAATAGAATCATCCCTTACTTACCAGTAAATTGGATTCTCTCTCTTTCTCTCATATATATATATATATATATATATATATATATATATATATATATATATATATATATATATATATATATATATAAACGACAGCGTCAAATGACCTAGGGCTTAACGAATCGGGCAGAGGAAAAGTCAGTCGGGTTTCGCTCCTGGTCAGATGTACTTGCTATGTCTAGCCACACTGAAGAGACGTGAAACGTCGAAACACGGTGTCTGTGGATGACTTATTCTATGCTCCCAAAACCAGTAGAGCTCTCTAGAGGTGATCTATATTCTTATTCGTTGGTGGTCCCACATTTAACGACCTTGTGTCATACCCGCATAAGTGGGATGCGAGGTAAATAAATAAATAAACACTAACATGGGTGTCATGGCAGAGGCAGGATCCGATAAAAAGAATGGAAGATGGTCTCGTCCTTGATCACTTCAGGTGACCTTGTCATTCAGATTCAATCACCTGCATCAATCGGTGAAGTCGGGACAGTAAATCCCTCCCATCACAAATTTCTGTAACGAATATCACATCTAGAGATCTAAATCCATGTCTACCAAACAACTTTAATAAATGGTGCACAAATAACTAATAATTGTTTCCCCCAAAAGAAACCCGCTGGGAAGGGTCCCTCCTAATGTCCTATTTGCAATGACATACCATGCGCTTCACCATCTTGAACATTCTCAAGATCGATCATTTTTTCATTGTTTTGAGTTCTCCTGCAGAAAAGCCAGGTGGACCGGTTGTGGCGAGTATATATCGTCTTTTGTGTTATACTTCCACGGACATTAAAGTCAAGAACACCTATTACAAACTCACGTACCTTGGCATGATATTACCAGGGGAATCATTATATCCATCCCAGTCATCACCACCAACTCCAACGGGGATGGCTATGAAAAATATGGGTTACCCTCCCCTAACACTGAACCCGGAGGAGGGCAAAACCCGGAAATTTAAAAAAAAAACGCAGCGGACAGAGCCCTTAGAACATTGGACAGAACAGAAAAAACAGTCTAATTGAACAGAAATAAACAGCCTAACGGAAAATAACATGCAGCTCAAATTTGGTTGAAACAATATAGCAGTAGTATTCAAGAACGAATGACCAGCCCACAATTATAACGACTCTGCAAAGAAACTCTTTACCCAAACAGATAAGTGCTTTATGCAATTTGTAACTTACCTTATATAATATGACTTACGACCACTAAAATAATAAGTTTTTAGCAACTTAAGCACGATAAACCCTCCTTTGAATTATCAACTTTGTCTCGATTCCTTTCTTATGGTTCATTTGGGAGAATGCTAATTTCCCATATGGCATTTTAGAGCTCTGCTTTACACATAATCTAAAGATTCTAGGCACCTGTCACCAACACCACGTCGAATACAATCGATCTAGTCAGAAAGCGCTGGAAGGGGGGGGGGTCGCATCAATCGGTTTTTAGCAGCACCATCTTCTAGCTGCCACACTTCATCTTTGCCTATAAAGAAACACTTTACCGAGTAATACTTTCATCTTTAAAAGTAGTCGCAGATTGCTTCTTGGCTGTCTTCCCGCTGACTGGCTCTCAAAAAGTGTTTAGGTTTCATCGAACATAGTCCCGTGTCATCAGTGACGTCATCAATCTCGTCATCCCACGCTCTTTACCACGATCAAACTGACGTGCACATCTGAGTTTGATTCCAAGTATCCAGTTGTCTACTGACAACCCACCCCCATTACACATACAAGTATGTGTTTACCAACCTCTCCACACGAGCAGGATGTAATACAAAGCCTATTTTTAAGCTGGGTTTAACATGTTTTCCTTCTCCTAGATCAGTTGCTATATCAAGGTTGAAAAACTCAGTCTGTCCAACTATTTACCCATAGCTGGAAGAATTGTTGGATTCATACTTTTCCCAAGCGTATTAGCAATATTTGGCATTAAATAACCCACAAAGGTTGATATGCCATTAAACAGACCAAACCTTCCTACAAGAACCAAGATGACTGATGGACTCATTGTATCTATCACTCAACCATTTCCCTAAGACGTATTTAACCTTTACTTTTAGCCAAACGCCTGCACTCCACACCGACTTTACACTGCTATGCTCCATCACAGATTGAATCCTTGCTAAAAAAAGAACGTGCACCAACGGAGGATGTATCACCAGCCTGTGTTGGTTTTAAGACTGTTTTTGACTACTTAGATTACATACCCTTTGGCTCCTTCATATTTTGAGGCAATAGAATATAGGTCATATATAGAGGTCAGCAGTATTTCCAAAACGAAACCTTTATCAGCTGACAGAGACCTACACTAGCAATGACTTCGGTGACAGTGAGAAATCTTCGTTGATACATCGGAAAAATTTCGGGGTTTCCGAAAATTCCGACCCAGACGTGCAGAATGCTGACCACCGTCACAAATAAAGACGACGAAATCGACAGCGATTCGAAAGAGACTCGTCTCACTTTAATGGAGGAATTACTATTGGTTGGTTTAAAGATAGAGAAGTAATCAAATACCAACAAAAAAAGAGACCCAGTCTCTACTGTATATCTAAAATTAATAACCTTTGTTCTTCTTTAAAGAATTACTTATATCTGTTAAAATATTTTAAACCTATTTAAAGCTGAAAACCTATGAAATAAGAGAAGATGGTCACTACTAGAATAGGCTCAGTACTAATTAGTGATCATCCACTACACATTAATCATTTGTTGTGGGGTTTGTTCTATTTTTTTTAAAATATGTGAAAATAAACATATAGTAGAAAATAAACTACTTGTAGAGTTCGACCCGAAAACAGTTATTCAGATCTTTTACTAACAACTTTCGGGATCCGACAGTTCTTGAGCATTGTCCCCAGTTTGGCGTTGACTATCACTTCCGTTTTACTGATTCCTGATGCTGAAGAAATGCGTCATCACACCTTCAAACCTGAAATTGGCGAGACATGCCGCACAAGAGCTGAGTGGCTCAATATTGAGATTAACAGCAGAGCGGCGACGTTTTCATCGTCATGAACCACCAAAAAAACACATTGAAATTTCCCTTGCAATGTGTGTGACAGTATCTGAAAGTCCAGAATTGGACTAACTAGCCAGCAGAGGGTTCACAACTGATGAACGACATCGTCGTCTGCGATGGACTTCTAAAAGGAAAAGACTGATTCCTGCAACGCCGATGATGTTATACTATTTGCCTTGTTTTCGGATACCCTGGATGGTCTCGGCGAGGAAACCTCACCTGTGGGTTATCAGTTGGACCAAGCCGAAAGTCTGACTTTTTGACTGTCTGCCCAAAGTCTAGCAGGTTGAGGTGACTGCGAATTCATACGAGGGTCATTCAATAAATAAGGTGAATTTTAGCCTAGGAGTTGGTAATAGGAAGCACTCTTGCATTTTTTTTTCTCAAGGAAATCAATAGTGGTGGGTGCTTTAATGTCACAGAAAGCTGTCGGCATCACGTTTACTGACAGCTGCATCCGAAAGTTTTTCTTACCCGAGAGTCAGAGTATATATGTGTGTGTGTGTGTGTGTGTGTGTGTGTGTGTGTAAAATGAAAAAGGAAGTGAATTAATCAGGAGTTTATCCATGTGTGTAGAAATGTTCCGCACACAAAGAAAATTTGACATTCATCAGAGTAAATCCTTATTTGAAATGAAATTCGTTGGAAAAAGCGGAGAATTGTTGAACTGTTCGAAAAAAGAATTTTTTTTTCAATTCACGTTCAGACGCGATCGAGACATGAATTTAAAAAAAAGTTCTTTTTTCGAACAGTTCAAAAATTCTCCGCTTTTTCCAACGAATTTCATTTCAAATAAGGATTTACTCTGATGAATGTCGAATTTTCTTTTGTGCGGAACATTTCTACATTTTTTCTATTATTATTATTTCATTTGGTTATTTAAAAATAATGATAGTTTGAATAATGTACACATGGATAAATTCCTGACCGAAACACATGTAAGTAAAATTGATTAAAATATCCTATTTTATCCATTCTATACTTTCTTTCCTTTATTTATTTTTCAACATTATATATATAAGTTGAAAATGGAAGCGAATCCGACGGTATGTCGAAATGAAAAATAAAGGAAAGAAAATGTTGAATGGATAAAATAGGATTTATTTCATTTTATTCTATTATACTGACACCTGTTTCAGTCAGGAGTTTATCCATGTATAAATGCATTCTATCTATTATCATTTTAAATATAAAATAAAATAGAATAAAATAACAATAATAGAAAAACTACAAAAATTTTTTTAGTATATACAAAGAAATAACGACCTACGTTAGAGTAAATCCTTGTTGTTTTAAATCAAATCGGTTGAAATATGGAGAATTTCTGCGATGTTCGAAAAAATAACTTTTTATTTCTTTGTATACTAAAAAAAAATTTTGTAGTTTTTCTATTATTGTTATTTTATTTTATATTTAAAATAATAATAGATAGAATACATTCATACATGGATAAACTCCTGGCTGAAACAGGTGTCAGTATAATAAAATAAAATGAAATAAATCCTATTTTATCCATTCAACATTTTCTTTCCTTTATTTTTCATTTCAACACACACACACATATATATACATATATATATATATCATGCCCTTCTTCATTTTTACTTACTCCATACCTCACATCCAACCCTCTCCTCTTTCCTTTCCTTTCGTCTCACATCTTATCACTCAGTACGCCATCACCTCATCTTCTGTCCACTCCAAAATTACCTTTTTAGCATAAAAGTAGACTATAGATCCTAGTTTGTCTTCAGAATAAATTTGACAAAGCTTTGTAGCATACTGAGGAAAAATATCATTTGAATTTAGTTGTTGTTTTATCGGCATTTTCCTATATTTCCAACCACATATACACACACACATTATGTATATACATATATATTCACAGCAATTTATTATTTTAACAGGTTTTGTTCAATACAATGGAATATTTCATATTGATCTGCAATTGCTTACGTTCAAGCCTGCAAACTTGTTGGTTTCGTTTAATGTTTCTTTGTTTAATGACATATCAACCTTTATGAGTAATCTAATACCAAAGTCATCGTCCCATCTATGGGTTAAATAGAAAAATGTATTTATTAAAAAAATGGTAATTTATGAGGAAGTGCACCCTGGTCTCCTGCCCGGTGACTATTAAAATAACCCAGATCAGTCTATTCAAAACTATCCATCTATCTCAATTTGTTCATATTTATCTATATTACTTTCAATACTAAGATTTTTTTTAATTCATGTTTGTTTAATGTCTTGTTTTTAGTTTAAATAAACAAGAATTACGACAAAAAAAGAAGCGACCCCCCCCCAAATACATTTACTTGTCAAAAATATCTATCTATCTATCTCCATTTGTTTGTATCTATCTATATTATTTTATCTATCTATCTATCTCAGTCTATTCAAAACTATATATCCATCTTCATATCTAAACAAGAATTACGACATATTACAATAAATAAACAAGAATTACGACGAGATGGGGTTGTTATTTTGATAGTCACCGGGTAGCGGTTTTTGAGGCGGGAGACCGGGACGCACTTCCTCATAAATTACCCAAAAAATTGTGTGTCCATAAAGAATGACTTAATTTCAAAACTTTATCAGCATCAAATGACCCAATGAGATTAATATGCCATAAAACAAAACAAGCCAAACCAAAGTCATCCTTGTAGAACAGTAGTAATACTATTTAACCTATTTATGCATAATCTCTAGTTCTTTTCTTGTTCATAACACATTCTAACCATTTCCAAAGAAGAGTGTATGTTATTTACCATTTTCAATGCTAACCTCAATCCTCTGCGGGGATTTATATTCATGTGGTGATCATCATTGCTTGTTCTACACTGAGAAACTGAAATTATTCATCACCAGAGATACTGATAGGTACGCGTCCTGCATCCCTGACACAAAAATTTAAAAGGACACAGTAAAATCGTATCCATACATCCCAGTGTTTTTCTTTTTTCTTCCCTCATCATTTCAAGCTAACTGTAAATACATTTAAATAATTTCTTAGAAATGAATTACACAGGATAGGTTACAAGGTAGGAGTTAGACAGCTTTAGTTAGGACCCATAAAATTTCCCGGGGGACTCATTCAAAACAAATATGTGCATCCCAGGATGCACTAAATCAAAAAGCTATCAGCATCACTGGCTGGGGGTGATGACGGAGTTCATGTCTTTCCCGAGGGGTACTGAACTGTTATAGACGGATTATTGATCACATGGAAATCTGATTTCTATGATAAGATAAAGTGAAAACTCTTCTAAATCGTAGCTGTGTCAGTGATACTGTACGGCTGCACCACTTAGACTCTAATGAAATGCTTGAAGAAAAAGCTGAATGGGAATTGTACAAGGATGCTGTGTACAGTTTTAAACAAATACTGGAAGTAGGACTCCACAAAAGAGCAGTTGTACAGCCACTACCTCCTATCACACAAACCATCCAGGTAAGACAAACAAGACATGGTGGACACTGCTGGAGAAGTAAGAACGAACTCATAAGTGACATTCACCTTCACATAGACACATCAATATGGGTCTGCCAGCTAAAAACTACATCGATGAGAAAAAGGAGTTAGTGAAGAAGTAGGTGTATGAAAGAGGGGAGGGGGGAAGCAGAAAAGTGGAGCAGGTTCAGAGAGGGCATGGTTTGTTTTGTTTTACATCATATCAACCTCAGTGGGTCATTTAATGCCGATAAAGTTTTGAAATAAACTCATTCTTGATAGGTACTCATTTTTTTATAAACACATTTTTCTATCTAACCCATAGATGGGAACCTAACAGGTACTACCACTCCGGGTCAGAGTGGACCTGGGAGCAATGGTGATGAAGAGGTGCTCCACATTCCCCAGACATCTAGAACTGGAACCTCACCATCAAAGTTTAATGTCATACCCAGGACATGAAGACCCTTAGCCACCCCCTTCTAGCACCCATATGATAAAAAGGGTTGGGGCTTACCATAAGGGCAATAGGATTGAGGCAATCATATAGCTGCTAGGGCTTGACATGGCCAGCTGATTGATCAGAGAGAGCCTCTCCGACCCACCCGTCTAGCCCAAGTAAGAGCCAGAGTGCAGAGAGGGCACGGAATGATAAATAGAGGAAAAGAATAAGTTATAAGACATAGAACATGAGGGATGAGGAAGGAGTGAATGAATATTGAATGAGAGAGAAAAAGAAGGAAAGAGAAAGGTATGAGAGAAGGGAAGAGATTGATTGGTTGGTTTGTTTTACAACATATCAACCCCCTTTTGGGTCATTTAATGCTGAATCAAGTCAATTTGATAAAGAAAGGACTCAGGTTGCTTACAGTAACTGCTGTTGCTTAAGTGGTCACCCAATGAAGAATCGAACAGGCTCATCACTGCTTAACTTTGGTGATCTAGTGGAAACTGGTGCTTTCAACTTGACCATAATAGAAAGGAATAGAAAATATAAATAAGTAAATAACCAGGTTTGTTGGTTGGGAATTATTCTAAGCTGTGCCTTTTTGGTATAGTCCACATTGAGAGCTCAATGAACAATAATTCTGGAACTGAGCAATATATTTAGCAAGGACAAAGGCATAAATACTGGTCAAATTAGCAGTTATAACTTTATTTTCACTGACATACATAAAATGTAATCTGAAGATGACTAGTGTTTATACAATGCCTTTTACAATTGTTTTCATTTTATTTTTAAAATGGTTTCAATTGAATTACATTTTATTAACCCCATAAAGTTAAAACAGGCACTTTCAGCACAATATAAACTATTGTTTTTCTTTACCTATACCTTATACTATCAGATTTGATTCCATTTTTTATATACTTTCATATATACATACATACATACATACATATATATATGTGTGTGTGTGTTTCGGTTGGTATTTAAGACTTTTTCATTGATTATATATATATATATACCTTTGAAAGAAAGGAAAAACTCAATAAACCATCATTCTGTAATAAATTTATTTCAACCAAAACTTAATTACAGAATGACAGTTTATTAAGTTTTTCATTTCTTTCAAAGGTAAATATTGCTCTGTATTTAATCTGAAATATAGATTATTATGCATTGAGCTCTCTAGGGATCTATAAAAATCCTTGTATTTGCACCTACTAAAACATGCAATAATTATACAGTGAGATTTTGAAGATCCCATGTAGAATCATCCCTTACTACCAGTTTTGGATACCTTATATATATATATATATAATATATATATATATATATAATATATATAGAGAGAGAGAGAGAGAGAGAGAGAGGAACAGAACAAGCAAAGGGATAAAAGAAGGAAAATGACTGAAATAGAAGACTGATACAACACAATATATATTTTCTTCTTTCTCATCCTTTCATTTTGGCCTCATGCCATACTTAGCCCATTAAATTGTTTGGCCAAAGAAACAATGTTAATATTACTGTATTCTTTGCCAATCAAAGTGCTGCACTTTCTCATCTTCCAGAAAAAGATTTCATTTATGTGTTATAAATGGACAATGAAGTTACGGAGGAGTGTTTTCCGTGATGGAGATAATTAGAATGGATCTTCTTCAGCTAATTTTTCATCACTATAAATTTGGCAGACTGATTACGACAAATTAAAGATGGCGGAGGGAAATTAAAGATGGCTTCTAATCAAGTATTTCATTAGGCAGTCAATTTTTGGTAGTTTTGAAGATGAAGATAGTAGCCAGTCTTTTATATATATGGATTTGCTGAAACAAAATAGAAATCAAAGAAAACAGATTCACGGCTCAGAAGGAAAATATGTTATGTATTATTTGAATTTTTCGGACTGTTGTCCTAATCTGGTTAAATCCTACTTAACGGACATAAATTCCACCATTGTATGTCACCCGCCGAAAGAAAAAAAAATACTAAAAATCAAGGAATTAACCAAATTTAATGAAATTTTCAGTGTTTCATGTAATGAATAAAAGATATAATGCACCAGTTATTTTATTTGAAATCTCTTACATTTTTTAGGTGAGTTAACTTTGAACCACGTATCTTTGAGGTGTAACACAGAATCACAAAAATATGTGGTTCAAAGTTAATTGACCTGAAAAAATATAAAAGTTTTTAAATAAAATAACTGGTGCAATATATCTTTTATTCATTAATGTATCAACACTGAAAATTTCATTAAATTCGGTTAATTCCTTGATTGTTAGTATTTTTTTTTTCTTTCGGCGGGGTGACATACGATGGTGGAATTTATGTCCGTTAAGTAGGATTTAAACTTCTTTATTGTTATATACACAATGTTTCAGCCAATGTGCCCTCCAGCATTCTTCAGGTGTTTCTTGTCAAATTTAGAAACCTTCTTGTCGAACTCATTAACCTTCTTGTTAAACTTGGCAGCCTTCATGTAATCAGGAACTTTCACGGACTTCAAACTGAACCAATCCACCAGGGTATACTGTTCTCATTCCACTAACCATAGAAACACCAGCAGTTTCATTCATTGTGTTGGACATTGACAAATTCCAACCTTAATCAGTTTGAATCGCAATTTCTCAAGAATAACTGTCCCAAACTTTAAAAGAAAAGAAAATAATCTTTCTAAATATGAAATTTTTATGTGTTTTTATCCATTACATTATTTTTTATGGCAAGTTAAATCAATATTTTTCTTCGAATAGCGGTAAACATGAAATACAATTTTTTTTCTCGGAATTAAATTTACACAGTAATTTATTTCATTAAATCAATGTGGCTAATCTTTACCAATATTCTTGAAATTTTACATTTAATTAGCACACACATTAAAATATAAGCAGGAACTTTGGAAGCGAAAAAAATATAGACAAAATTTGTCGGAGATTTCTTCAAAAAGTATAAGATCAGCAAAAAAAGCACTATATCACTAATAGAAGATAGTCTCAGAATTATTTTAGATGACAGTTAACTGTCAGGGTTTTTTTGTCAAACATTCAATTTTGGAAAAAAACAAGTTAAAATTACAAGAAATGTAAACAAAACTCAGAACTCGCCGGACCGGCTTTGTTTAAAAACATATGTAAATAGGTATTCTATTTCTTGTATGTAATTCAACATAGGCATTTAAAAATGTATCTTTAAGTTCAAAGTGATCTTATATATTTAAATTAATACTATATATGTGTATACATGCAGTATTGAAATGAAAAGGTTGAATAATCTTGTGGTAAACTTAAAAACAAAACAAAAAACCCTACTATCTGTACCTCGTTTTCTCTAAATAATAATTACAGCATAAAGATACATATAATTTGAGTGCAGAATCAGAAAGAACATACAATTTTACATAAGAATGCCAAGTTTTATCAAAATTGGTCCAAGAATAAAGAAATGGTGAAGAAATTACTGAATTTCTTGTTTTGAATTGGTCCGTGATTTGACATATTTTTTCCAATTCAGGGCTTTAAATTCTCATAACTTTTGAACCACTGGGGATATTTGCATAATTCAAACAGTTTTGAACTCCATTTACTCAGCTCTATTTAACTAATCTTATTATAATGGAGATTGTGTGTTTTCTGTCTGTAACCGAAACTATATTACTACTCAAGTCACAATTCCCTTACGTCACATTCTCCATGATTCTATTTCTATTCAAACCTCAATTAATAATAAAACTGTTTGACATTATTAATACTGTTGGCCTTACCTAAATACTAATAACATGCAATTGTATTTATATATACAACAAAATACCAGTTTTCAGTGTAAACGTAAAGCTAATTTGCATATTGATATTAAAAAAACTGATTTTAATAAAAATGTGCTTGGTATTATTGATTTCTAATTGTTTGGTTTTATCTTAATGAATATGATTAAAAATCTCTTTAATAAATCCTAAAAAAAATTCATTAACAAGAAGCAATAACTGTAATTTTATTCTTTACTTCCTATTTTAACTAAATAGTTAAATTAGGAAAATTTAGCATTGAAAAACGGAAGTAATGAAAGAGTAAGTTTTAGTTGTTCTATTTTCCGATTATACCCCCTCCGTTTCAAATCTTTTTATCTGAATTCTTAATTAGTTTCATTAGCCTTTCTGATTTAATCTAATATTTTATTACATTTAAACTTAAATACTTGCACCCGGAGGGTGCATATATTTGCTAGTATGAATAAATAAGAATAAACTCAAATAAAAAAAAACAACTGGGAATGCTACTAACCATGATTGGGTACAAATGTTAAGTTATTTTAAGGAAAGATGTTAGTTCTTAGACTAACTATATAGATATAAACTTAGTCTGGCACAAGGCCACAAGTGGGATAGGAAGTAAGTGGCCGTACACCTGCTTTTTTATGGAGTATTGCGTCCAGGATTTATTCAAAACAGCACGCAATATCTTTGTCTAGTTTCAATTTAGCTTAGTCCAACCATTGTAACCATATATATATATATATATATATATATATTTACTAACGGTCATTTTCCCGTCTTATTTTTGTTGATGACCGACCCACATGCGGTCGATGCATTATAATGCGAAAGGGTCCTCATATTAGTGAGGATGGGCCGGTGTTGCTTTTTAAAACCGTCGAGAGATTGGCCCCGAAACGGTTTTGCACACTTCTCTCCTGATGAGCCTATTTCAGTTGTAAACATCTTTTGTTTTTTCATTATATCATATTCATACTGTCGGATTAATTTTCATTCTATTTTCAAATATATATATATATATATATATATATATCAGCCTTAGCTAAGACCAGCACAAAGTTTCAAGTATAGAGCATCCAGTGTGGATGAATATCTCTACAATAGTAAAAACCCTGTGAAACTAGTTTTGTTTGGTTGATTTGATTTTAGTGCATGTCAACCTATCGGTTATTTACCCTCATAGATTGAATAAAGGGTTGGGTTCACAGTTCCGTGATGGCTCCCGATTATGACAAGAAAGTTCCAGAGTTCAAGAAGGCTCCCGAGTTCGACATGAAATACCTGAAGAAGGATAGAGGACACATCAGCCAAAATGTAGTACAGATAACAATAAAGATGAGGACTAGAACAGTCTGAATAATTCAAATAATATTTACAATCTGTTCTTATAAATCAAAATAGAAATAAAAGAAGAAAGACAGTTTTGTAAATTTATAAAAATATTCTATATTTTACTAACAGTAAAGTTTACATGTTTAATTTTGGTATTTTGTTAAATGCCATAATGCAGCAGTAAATAGCAGTAAATTGTTAGAAACAATAAAACAAAAGATCAAAAAAAAAAAAAAAAAGGCATACAAAATGAAAAATGCAGAGCTACAATAAGATAATACAAAATATAATCGACTACAAAAATAGAGAAAAAATAATTTTTGTACAAATAAAAAACAAAAAATACAATGCACACATCTTTTTTTTTAGATCTACAATGCGTTGCACAAAGTTTAGTCATTTCTTACTGTCTGCAGACCATCCAGCATCACATGCATAAAACTGGTTTTGTTGAACTCTTCCTTTACATATGTCCAGAATAAAAAGAGTATTACGAAGTATGTCAGAAAAGTTCCAGACTGGTGTCATTCTTCGATGTGAGGGGCATCGTCCACTGCAAGTTCTTCCCACAGGGCCAGACGATCAACCAGCATGTCTACAAATAGATACTGCAGCATTTGCTTTGTTCAGTGCGCAAGAAGAAGTGAGAGATGTGGCAGGACAACTCGTAGGTGCTTCACCATGACAACGCACTTGCCCACACTACCTGAGTACCGAGAGTTCCTGGTCCAGAAAAACATCACTGTACTAGAACAACCTCCCGACTCGCCCGATCTGGCTCCATGTATTTTTTTCCTCTTCCCCAAGCTAAAGGGGGTCATCAAGGAAACCGTTTTGAGGATGTGCACAACATCAAAAAGGCTGTGACGAGAGCTATGGAGAATCCCGGAAGAATCCTTCCAGGAGTGCATGCAAGCATGGCAGAGACTGATGGGAAAGTGCATTAAACTCCAGGGGGATTACTTTGAAGGAAATAACTTGTAGTTTGCATTTGAAATAATTTTTTGTGACACAAGTCCTGGAACTTTTCTGACGTACCTCGTTGTTAATCAGCAACAGGACCTGACCTACCATCTTTTTTTTACAAATGGGGTTGGTCATGAGGATGGGGATTGCAAGATTATAATTGAACATTCTAAAAAAAAAAAAGTTTTTAGCCTTGTTGGGTTAGTGGCTGATTAGGGGAATATCCAAGATGATTTTCAACATTCTAAATTAGCCATTTCATTGAATTAAGTATGTAGACTAAGTAGTTTTATAGCTTTTAGATTTGCGAAGGATGATTTTATTGTTTGTTCAAGAAGTTAAAATCCGAGAATAGCTCATTAATCCATTCCAGACAGATTGACCAAATTTGGCCGAGTTTATTAGAATGGAATATAATAATACCAATTAGTTTAGAGGGGTTGCTATAATAATTTGTTCTTCAAATTTAAATCTGTAACTAAAAAGAGAGTACAATTTACAAATTCAGTCTGGTTGTTTTGTTTTACAGTATATCAACCCTTGTCAGATCACTTAATGCTGAAGCATGTCATTTTTTATATTTGTTTCTTACAGTACATGCTGTTGTTTAAACGGTCACCCATCTACAGATTGAACAAGCTCATAGTTGCTTAACTTTGTGGTGATCTAGCAGGAACTGGTACTTTCAACATGACTTGGCCATAAGCCCATATTCAGTCTGGAAAGTGTCAATAAATTTGTTGCAATAAAATTCGAACAAAGTAAAATTCAACATCTATCTAACTTTCTTGGCATTGAAATAGAAAAAAAACATCCAACTTAGTGGTTATTATTCAAATAAAGTAATAAAATCCTTTCTCAGTTTAAATGTACTATATATACTCGCAGATAGGTTGCACTTTTTTTAAAACCAAAAATTTTGCCAAAATCAGTTCTTAACAAGAAGAAATAACTGTAATTTTATTCTTTACTTCCTATTTTAACTAAATAGTTAAATTAGGAAATTTTAGCTATGAAAGACAGGAGTGAAGGAAGAGTAAGTTTCAGTTGTTGTATTTTTCAATTATACCCCCTTTTGTTTCAAATCTTTTTATCTGCATTCTTATTTAGTTTTATTTGCCTTTCTAATTTAATATTCTATTACATTAAAACTTAAATACTCGCACCCTGCGGAGGGTGCATATATTTGCTAGTAACAATATAGATGACAACAATTTTAAAAACATCTAAGTAATACACACTTAAGTAATACACACTGAAGCAATTACCCCCCACCCTTTTTTTTTATTTTTTGAAAAAAAATTATCTGTAAATTTAATCTGGTTTAAAGAAAAAAATGTGTAACTGATTTTGTCAGTACTTCAATGTTTATTCATTTTGACATTAAAACATTAAGGAAAACAAAACAAAATATTCCTTTTCCTGACCCCCCCCCCCCCCCCAACATGCAGGATTAACTCAAGACCTTTTTCACACACAATCTAAAGCTCAAATGGTGGCCAGTGTTAAAAAAAATGTAGTCCCATCAGCATTGCCCTTTTGGGGGTGCCTCAGCCATCGGGCAATAAATCCAGCCTTGCCCCTTTCAGACAAGTGGGCAGCTGCTGGCTTGGGGAGAGGGGGGGGTCTGGGACCACAAGATTTTATTTTACTTTACTCACTAGATCAGAGGCTAAGATTACTAAATCAGGTAAGTATATGTGAAAAAATAAAATATTAAACAAAATGAGTCTTTTTGTAAAAATCTTTTTGGAGTTCCCTTCACTTTTTAAATTGCTTAGTAGAAGATTTTGATTAATTTGAAGCCAAGCTGTGGAATCACAAGAGAAAATAAAAATCATGTTTTTTTTTTATTACATTTACAATTGCAGAATTTGTGAAAAAAAACAACAAAAAAAACGAAAAATAAACAAAAAAAAAACATGATAAAACACAAGAAAAATAAATACTGAATTTGATTCTATAAAAGTGCTTAATGTTTAACAGAAAGCAATGGAAACAACAAAATTCTTAAAATTTCATATTAGAGTAAAGATTCAGGTTTGTTCCTTGTAAAAAAAAATCTGATAGTTTGTTTTCACCTTTCAAATAGAATGATAAGAAGATTAGAATTTAGTTTAAATTGTTAGTGAAAAAATATGTTATCAATTATTTCTGATGACTAAATAGCCAGTTACTTCATTATTTTAGTTCATATAAACATATTAGCATTAGTATAGCATTTAATTCTAAGACTAACAGCAACAAATAAATGAATTAAAACTTAGTTTAATTCTAACAATTTATTAAAGAACAATTAAAATAATGACTAACAATATAAAGTCCTTCCTGTGTATAGAGTCAAGTTTGAGAGACTTACTGGTGTGGTGGAAAGGATAGCTGGTATCTCCTGTCTTAGTGATTTCTTGGAGAGAATTTCTGGTCGATCTTGTCCGGAATCTATCTGCTGATTTTGGATATTTTGTGCCAAAACTTCTGGGTTCATCACGTGATTGGTATATCCAATCACCGAAAGCCTCTCCCTCACTTAACCCCACACACAGGAATAAACATTTTACTGACTCACCAAACATATATATCAGTTTCTTTTGATTTGATAAATACTTTTCCTGACCCTGCCATGTGCGGTTCAAGAATTGAGAAGAAAATCATTAATGATCTAGTAAATAAAGTTAGCAAAGAGGCCTATTGTCACTATCAGCTGGATAATGAGAGTTTATTCCCTTTTCACTATAATTTTTTTGTCAAGGTGGAGCACCACACCTACTGTCAGCTTCTGTACATTACTGCATAGATCAGATTACCCAAGATGTGCTACTCATGCGCTGAGTTGGTGAGGGCCGGTATCGAATCCGAAACCTCGCGATTCCTAGGTGGATGCTCTCCCAACTGAGCTAAACTGTCCCTTCTACTAATTATATAATCTAAATTCTCAGATAAATTTCCAATTCAATAGATGTCATTACTATTATTTGACTTAATTGTATATTTAGTGAATCAACATTTTTTTTTTCCTTTGTATAATCAGAGCCTTATTCACTGGGTTTTTCTTTTTCAAACAAATGAGTAATTGTTATCAAGAAATCCTAAAAACAATTATAGACAGAATCCTTCTTATAGAACAAAACAATTTTCTCATTCTAAGCTGTCATCAGACCTATTTCTTTTTTTTTTTTTTAAATGTATTTTTATTTTTATATCTGAAATATAATCAATGTCTTTTGATTTTGATTTTTTTTTTAGTTTTAATTATTTTAAGGATTTGCTTCACAATGTTAAAAAAAAAAAAAAAAAGCAAGGAAAAAATACAAAAACAAAAACATCCTTAAATATCCACACAGACTGGTTTGAAATGAAACTATTCATATTTGTGTTCACAGACACAAACCTGTTAAAAAAAAAAAAAAAAAAAAAAAAAAAAAATATGACACAGGAAGAGTTGAGTAATGTTACTTTTGATAATGGGAACCAGAAAAAAAAAAAAAAAAAAGAAAAAAAAAAGAAAGAGAAAAAAGAAAATAAAAAGAAAGAAAAAAAAAAATTTTAATTTCAAAATATTTTCAGTTTTCTTTGGTTCTTCATTTTAACAAGTTTACCCAACTCTAAGTATTTGAAAATTTTTATATTTAAAGAAAAAAAAAAGAAAGAAAAAGAGTCCATAAAGGTCAAATGCTGGATTATTTCAGACAACAAAAACAAAAAAACAATAGCAATGAAAAAATTGATGTAATTTGAAAAGCATATTTAAGCATTTGCTTATAACAAACATTTAAGTGTTTTTTCCATCTTTTTAAAAAAAAAGTTTAATTAAATACATAAGTTACTAAAGCAAAGACATGCCCATTGTGTATTAAAAAGAAAATATTCTTAAAATTGCTTTATTCAAAGGCTTGCATAACTTTAGGTGGATATTTTATTTTAGTTTTCAGCATCAAAGAAAATTCGTATATTATTAGATTTTCAGGATTAGGCAGATATGTGAAATAAAGGGGGAAAAAGAAGGAGTGGGGTCGATACATTTACTCATTATAGGCAGAGCCAGTTTTGGCATAAAAAGTTTTTAAGTGTTGGGAAAAAAAAATGTTTTTCAACAAAGAATGCATAAAATACTAATAAATAAAAATAAACAAAAGTTCTTTTTTCTCCTCCTCTTGTGTCTGTTATATACAACAGATCAAGAAAAGAAAAGAATCAATATTTAAACGAATATATATATATATATATATATATATATGGTTGAAAATAGAGGAAAATGCGATTAAAACAACACAACTAAATACAAATGATATTTTGCCTCGGTATTTTACAAAGCTTTGTCAAATTTATTCTGAAGATCAAATGGGCTCTACAGTCTTCTTTTATGCTGAAAAGGCAATTTTGGGGCAAGCAGAAGAGGGGGGTGGAGGCATACTGAGTGATAAGATGTGAGGTGATTTAACAAAGCTTCGTAAAATTCTGAGGTGAAATATCATTTGAATTTAGTTGTTGTGTTATTTTATCCATATTTTCCTCTATTTTCAACCACATTTTGTCGGATCTACTCAATCCTTTATATATATATATATATATATATCTGTACACACTATAATAATAAATCCGCTCTACTTATGTATTGAGCACTTTATATTTGTTATAACGCTGACTTATCTGAGTAACACTTATACCAACCAAATATTGAGACCAAACCAAATATTCTTACCAGTAAGTCGTTCATTTTACATATATATATATATATATATGTAAAAGGAATCACTTACCGGTAAATATATATATATATATATATACTTAAATTTAAAGGAAGATTAGTTCTCTAACAATTATTTGCAGATACATAAGAACTCTAACAGAAAAGGATAAATAGGTCTTTTTAGCTTTAGCTAGAAATTGTGTTGTTATAAAAACACCGGGTTTTCTGTGGGGTAAAAAAAGAAAAAAGCCAAGTATGTAACCATCTATAAAACTAATTCTTCTAATTGTGCAAAATTAGATATCCATACTACGCATTCATTCAAGTTTTATTCAGAAAATCACTGTTGACAATTTGAATTAAATTTGATAATATTGAAATATGACAAATGTCCAATTAACTTTAGACATGGCTCTTAATGGCCTTTTATTTTTGTTTATTAAAGTTTTTATTTAAGCCATTGTACCAAGAAGTGCTTTAAGGCAAAAAAAAAAAAAAAATCTTGCATAACATTTTTCTCACAGCTGGTAAAATTATTTTGGACAGAGCTTGTATAGTTCAGTGGTTATTTACTAAGCTTAGCTTAGTTGGAGCACAAGGTCAGGTGTACAGGGCACCCAGTGAGAATAAAACTCATTAGTAGTGACCTGCTAGTCGTCCTTATTAAGAATTACATAACTCAATGCACCCTTTAAGAAACAAAGCATAATCTAGACTTGGGGCATGTAGTGAGTTTAATTCTCACAATCACATCAGTAGTTGATCTGCAAGACTAGCTTGCTAACCATTATAGCATGAGGTGCCCCAATATAATCCAATGAATTCCATCTCATTTGAGTTGTAGTTTGACTCCAGAGAACTGCATAATCTCTAGTTCTTTTCTTGTTCATTATAAGATCTCATAACATATTTTAACCATTTCCAAAGAAGAGTGTATGTTATTTACAATTTTCAATGTTAACCGCAATCCTCTTTAGGGATTAATATTCATGTGGTGACCATCATTGCTTGTTCTACACTGAGAAACTGAAATTTTTCATCGACAGAGATGCTGATAAGTACGCATCCTGTGTCCCTGACGCACAAAAATCTAAAAGGACGCAGTAAAATCATATCCATGCATTCCAGGTTTTTTTTTCTTCTCTCACCATTTCAAGCTAACTGAAATACATTTGAATAGTTTATTAGAAATGAATTACACAGGATAGGTTACAAGGTAGGAGTTAGACGGCTTTAGTCGTTTCCCCAGATCATTAATAAAAACCCTTCAATTTGTTAAGAAACTTTAGTTGGGACGCATCAAATTTCCTGGGGGACTCATTCAAAGCAAATATGTGCATCCTAGGATGCACTCAATCAAAAAGCTATCAGCATCACTGATGTTAACCTCAATCCTCTGTGGGGATTAATATTCATGTGGTGATCATCATTGCTTGTTCTACACTGAGCAATGTCTCTAACAAGCCTTGAACCACATGTCTCTGAGATTTAAGTCATTCATTTTTTTTTTCATTTTCTTCATTATGTGGCAATGAGTAACCAATTGTTTAATGGTATATCAACCTTTATGGGCTATTCAATGCCAAAGCTATCTTTGTAAAAGAACAGTAGTAGTACTATTTATCCCATAGCTGGGGTATGAGGGGAATTCATACCTTTCCCAAGGGTATTAGTTCAAAAGTGAATGTAACAGTGCAACTGGACTTCAAACTCGCTTAATTTAGCCATTATGCCACAGGGACTACCTTAAATGGAATTGGTAGTTTTAGAAAAATAAGTAAATGATAAACAGACTTTATTATACTTAACCAATGACTATAAAGAACAAAAGAAACAATTTTTTCAAATAATCTAAATGTAATAAGTAATTGAGAGTTAACTCCCCTTGGAGAACTCTCTAGAGAATACAAGACTATATAAACTCTCAGTAAGCGTACCGATTATTCTAAGTAGAATAAAGCTTTCCAATGTCTATCGGTGTTATCGTTTGTCATTACACTAAACCAGCACCCCCACTTTAAAAATATTTTTTTAATTTTTTTATTTTTTTTTTTAAAGATTAGCATTCTTTATAGTTGTTGAGAAAACAAAATTAGCCAAATATAATTAATAATAAACAAAAGGCATTTGCTAACAAAAATTGTACAATTCAAAATAGTTTTTAATCATTTATTTGTTTTCTTGAATGTCTTATTCTTATGATTTCATTTCATTTTTTTTTCTTCAAGTACATTGTTACAGAGTGAAATTGGATTAAATTACAAAAGTGTAAATTTCAATATATCAAGAATTTGAAACAACTATGGTCAAATCTGCTGGTTCTATTTCAAAATCCTGATTTTGGTGGGACTAATCAGTTTGTTTAAATCCATGAATGGTAATAAAGTCACAGGAAAAAAAAAAAAAAAAAGAAAAAAAAAAAAAAAAAAAAAGAAAAAAAAAAGTGACAATTTTCACAAGGCAAGAAAAAAAAAAGCTCACAATTTTCGGTGGTTAAAAAAAGAAAGTGACAATTTTGGTTTGGCAAATAAAAAAATAAAAAAAAGGACACAATTTTCACTAGGCAAAAAAAAAAAAAAAAAAAAAGACACAATTTTCACTAGGCAAAAAAAAAAAAAAAGAAGAAAAAAAAAAAGGACACAATTTTCACTAGGCGAAAAAAAAAAAAAAAAAAAAAGGACACAATTTTCACTAGGCAAAAAAAAAAGAAAAAAAGAAGAAAAAAAAAAAAGGACACAATTTTCGCTAGGAAAAAATTTAAAAAATGACACAATTTTCGCTAGGCAAAAAAGAAAAAAAAAAAAAAAAAGGACACAATTTAATGGTAACCAGTTAAGTTTAGAGTTAAGTTTTGTAGAGAAATATGTTTTTAATTTGAGTGAGACATAAGTATTTACTGAGTAAACACTTCTACGTTTAAGGTTTTTTTTTGTTTTTTTTTTCTGTGACTTTCTTTTTACCTGGATTTTACTGTGTTTTTGATTTGAAAAAAAAAAATCTTAGTGTCAACCAAAAAATGAACACAATTCACAAAATGTTCTTTTCTTTTTTGGCAAAACTGTCAGTCCAGTCTGCTTATAAAACAATCCACTGAATAAAAATGAAACTGAGAATTACAAAATCAGGTACTTAAAAAAATTATATAACAAACATCAGTCAGTGATACAAAAAGCATTTAAAGACAAACAGTATTAACATGATTGTAAACAATTAACTTAAAAAACAAACAAACAAAACAAACATAGGATTTGGCCTTTTCCTTAGTTCTTTTCCCTGAAGACATAACAGCGGCCAAACATCAGGTGTATTACAACAACAGACCTGTTGGCACCAGATGAAGATATAATTAAAGGCAGGTTGTAATGATAGCAAGAGGCATGTGTGTTAGAAGCAAACTTAGTGGCCATATTGGAAAATGTTGAAAATGTATCTATCACATCCAAATTTACATCAGAATAAAACATTTTTATTCGTATTACTGATGAACAAAGAGAAATGGATTGTAAAACAATATTTTGATTTTCAAAAAATAAACCAATAAGAGCTGCAATAAATTAAAATGAACAAAAATAGATTTAAAAATTCAAGTGATGAACAATATTGTTTAGTGCAATTAAATGATTACTTTTCTAAAAAATAAATTGAATATTAAGGAGTCATTTTTTTTAATGAATGGTAGGATTTATTTAAAAAAAAAAACAAACCAATAAGACTCCCCGTAATAAAACCAATGAAAAACAAGAGGTAAATTTCTAGTGTATAAAGAGCTTGGTGAAATACCAAGTGATATGTGGTGTGTAAATTGGGGCAGGAGGCTAGATAAAAATTTAAAAATTAAGAAACATAGTTACTTTTCTTAATACTGACAGAAAAATGAAAGTTTGATATCCTTTAATAAATGGGATTGAATATACCAAATGAAATTTAATTTAAAAAGATACAAATAATAGTAAATTGAAAAGGTGGTGTGAGTATTGTCAAAATATCAAAATATATTGAAAAAGCAGCACTGGTAGCCATTTTGGAAAAAATTATTTTTGATAAATAAGATATATAATATGAAAAAGAAATTAATGTATTTGAAATTTTTAGCTGATCCCTTTTGGTAGATGAAATTAAATATCCTTAACTTGGAGTACATTGAGGGGGTAGAATATGTGATGGAAGGAGTACTGAAGCGAGGTGAACAGTTATGTATCATTGAGATGTGGCTGGAGGGATGGTAAATTACTATATTCAACATTATGGTAAATAATAAGTTTAAAAAAAAAGGGTAATGTAAAGGGGGGTCTTGTCACATATTGTTTTAACTTTCATTATTTTTTTGTTTTAATAATATAATTTTTTAAGTCATGAAATTATTTTACCTCTAAAAAGAAGCATCTATAAAAATTAAATTATATTTTAGAATTTCAGCTTGTGTTAGGTAATTACTTTACCTCTAAAAAATATGTATGGTATGACAAGACTTTCGGACCACTCTTTGTCTAACTGAATAGGTGAAAATTAAATTTTGTTAAAAAAAGATGATTTCAATTAAAGAAATTAGTAATATATTCATATCTGAGGGAATATCTTATTCAACTATTCTCATGATCACAGTCAGCAGCTGGGAAGGAAGGAAGGAAGGTAGGTAGGTGAGGGAGTTGGAAACATGAGGCACAAGTTTACTCATTAAAAACAAGAAATAAAATAAAAAGGAAAGGAACACATTTTTGACTTGATTCCATTGCAGTTTTTTGTTTTTGTAGCTACATTTAGATTGGTAACAGTCTAAGACCAATGTGTATCTTGTTTTTTTTTTTTTTTCCTAATGAAATAACCACAGTTGAAGAAATCTATAAGAAAAAAAATAAAAGAAAAAATAAATAAAAAAAAGTTTGTTGTTCAACACATGCTGCCAGTTAGAGTGTAATTTTCAAACTAGGAAGCTTGGGTGATTTTGATTAGGTAAGAGTACACAAAGAAAAAGAAAGACCCCCCCCCCTCAAAAAAAGAAATTAATGAAAATGGTTTAATTAAGTATATATATATATATATATATGTGTGTGTGTGTGTGTGTGTGTGTGTGTGTGTGTGTGTGTGTGCACTAAAAAAGTATAACTTAAAGAAGCAATACCCTAAAAGAAAAGTACATCCTGAAATAATAGATGATCAAAGAAAGAACAAAAATTGATCAATTTAGTAAAAACGATTAATGAAAATGGTTTAATTAAGTGTGTGTGTGTGTGTGTTTATGTACTAATAAAGCATAATTTCAAGAAGCATTACTCCAAAAGAAAAGTATATACTACAATAATAGATGATCAAAGACAAAATAATTAATCAATTTAGTAGACATATACTTTAGATGAGCCCTACTCAAAAGTGCTGGTGTGCAAGTCATTGACTGCCGTTACGTGGCAAGCTTCCAGTTTCACATTATCATAATATACATAACTTTTAATATAAAAATGAAAATGCATAAGATCTTTCTGTATTGTTTAATATAATTCTTTACATATGCTGTGATAGAAATAATTGGAAGTTGATTGGAAATAAAAGCTCTATGCAAACTCGCTTTTTATTGGTATGTGGCACCATTGGTATACCACATCAGATAATTTGAGAAGCACTGCTTTAGATCTACAAAAAAATATTTTAAAAAATGTCCAGTTCTAAGGCAGCTTCAAGTTTCCAAGAAACAAAAAAAAAAAAAAGAAAAAAAAAAAAAATCTAAATATTCCTTAGAGGTATGGCATCAGATAGAATGAGTTATGTTTGGAATTTTCATTTGTTCGGAGTAGGGCAACAGAGATTAATAGCATTTTTTTTTTGGTTGGTTTAATTGGTTTAATGACATATCAACCCTTATGGGTTATTTGATACCAAATCTTATTTATTTTGAATGTATAATTTATAAGAGAATAGATTGGAGGTCAATATTATAGTTTAGTTTTATAAATTATATGGCTTCATTATTGAGATGTGGCTGGAGTGATGGTAAATTACTATATTCAACATTATGGTAAATAATTTAAAAATGCAGAGATGCTGATAAGTACACATCCTGCATCCCTAATGCACAAAAATCTAAAAGGACACAGTAAAATCATATCCATCCATCCCAGTATTTTTCTTTTTTCTTCCCTCACCATTTCAAGCTAACTGTAAATACATTTCAATAGTTTCTTAGAAATTAATTACACAGGATAACTTGCAAAGTAGGAGTTAGATAACTTTAGTTGGGACCCATAAATTTTCCCAGGGACTCATTCAAAGCAAATATGTGCGTCCCAAGATGCACTAAATCAAAAAGCTATCAGCATCACTGTAATATACAGGGTAGTCTTGTCACATAGTTTTAACTTTCATTATTTTTTATTTTGATATAAAAAAAAAAAAAGTATCTATAAAAATTAAATTATTTTCTAGAATTTCAGGTTGTGTTATGTAATTAATTTACATTGTTCATTGTTATACTGTTTTTTTTTTTTTTCATTTTATTTTAAGATAAGAGCTCCTTTTTTCTTCAAGAGGAACATAACTTTTTTAAGTTAAAATATTCATCTAGGTCCAGTAAGTATATATATATATATATATATATATATATATATATATACACTAGAAGTGGCTACCCGACGTCGCCTGGGTAGAGGGGGGTATTTTTTAAAAGTTAGTCTCGCAGATCCATCATTACTTATCACAAGTTAGATCCTCACTGGATGCCCCATAAAATTCCCATGTGAATATATAACAATATAGTAAAAAAATTTAATTCAATAATTTACAATCTAAAAAATAAATACAATATAAACAAATCGATTAATTAAATCAATCAACATCATATTTCAATTACCTTCTGTTACTATGCAAATTTTAATTTTTAAATATCTTCCCAAATATAAATAAATTTTCCATTCTTTTTGCTCAAAAACCAAGCACTGGTGATAGTGAATGTATATATATTTTTACTTTGTCGTTAATTGTTTTATTTTCAAAGCTTCCTCCGGACATACACATACACACAACTGCCCTTATATATATAATATATATATATATATATATATATATATATATATATATACCAACCGCTCTGCACAAGTAGGATTTAACAAAAGGTCAGTTTCTAAAGTGGAGTTTAGCAGGTTTCAATTCAGAGTTTTCCTTCTCTTAGACTGGTTACTTAACCAAGGTTAAAGAGCCCAGTTTGCCCTACTATCTACCCATAGCTGGAGGGAGAATAGTTGGATGCATACCTTTCCCAAGGGTATTAGCGCTATGTGAAATGTAAACAGTCTTGTCCAGGATTTGAACTTAGGTCGCTGTGTCCACTTCCTATGATAACCATTACACTATATGCCTCCAGTACACTAATTTTAGTAGCTCTACATCAAACTGTACGGTGGTCTACAAGTCTACGAGACAGACGTACAAATTTGTACCAATTATTGATATAGATAGAAAAAAGAAAAAAAAAAAGGATTCATGGATAATCAAGAAAAGGTAAAAGAGTCCAGTCTGCTCTACTATTTACCCATAGCTGGAGGGAGAATAGTTGGATGCATACCTTTCCCAAGGGTATTAGCACTATGTGAAATGCAATTTCGTCCAGAATTTGAACTCGGGTCACTGTGTCCATTTCCTATTTGTGCCAATTATTAATATGG